>CM019169.2:39412526-39883383 GCA_009739505.2 Apolygus lucorum
AAATCACAAAATTACAATTTGAATTAATTACGAGATCAAGTGAAAATTATTATTGATTATTGTTGAAATTGGTTAATTAAAACGAATGAAATACTGATGTCACAAAATTACAATTTAAATGAATTACTAGATCAAGTGAGCGGTCCACCGTCTAGGACCTAACCCACACAATCCTGAAAATTTCATCGAAATTGGTTTGAATAGTTGCGGAGTTTTGGTTGTAACAATAAATTTAAAGTTCGCGCATGCGCAGCGGCTATTGCTTGACCAATTTGATTGAAACTTATAGGGTGTCTCTTAGAAGTTAGTCCCTAACTAACCTCCAAATTTGAGCAAAATCGGTTGATTAGAAACCGAGGTTCCAGGAATTCACGTTTGCGCATGCGCACTCGCTCCTATTGGTCCGAAGGTGCTGAAATTGATAGGGGACCGTCTAGGACCTAACCCGCACAATCCCTGAAAATTTCATCAAAATCGGACCACAGGTTAGTATAGTTTTGCCCGGGACAAGGATTGACCACAGACAGACCGACAGACAGACACGGAACCAAAATTGTTCGGGAAGCTCTAAAACGCAAAAAGCAAGTGGAAATTTTGATTTTGGAGGACATTTTTTTTTTCACTTCTTTCACGAATACAAAGCTTCCCTACCTTCGGTAGTGAGGAAGCAAAAGCTGGATGGAAGAAGATGAGGAATAGAATTGAAGGAGAGACCAAAAGTAGGAGCAGCCTTTGGCACAAAAAAGGGCTCACCTTGAAGTAATACTGTACAAGTGGTTCCGGGGTGAGTTCTAAGCAGAGGGAGCGGGGTTTTAGTTGGTAGGCCCAATGCAGGAGAGTTCAACACTGTTGGGGTAAACTTCCCCTTCGCTCTTAAAGTTTCCCCACTTCCGTGAAAAAAAAAAAAAAAAAAAAAAAAAAAAAAAAAAAAAAAAAAAAAAAAAACAGACACACAAACATTCAGACAAACAGACACGGAACCAAAATTGTTCAGAAAGGTCTAAAACGCAAAACGCGAGTGGAAATTTCCATTTGAAGACTACAGGGGAATAACGGGTTAACTCGGGTTTTTCTAATTTTTCAGGAGAGCATTTTTTTCTTCAGAAAACTCAACAATTTTAAATCTAAAGAATATGAAATTTTTCTGGAAATGCCTTCTCATTCTTGGTGTCACTTAGAATTTGACTGTGAAATCAAAGTTCCAAAATCATACAGCTGTCCAAGGGAAGAACGGGGCAGGAGCGTGTTCTGCGGGTTTTGCCTAACTATTCTCAGCACTTTGGGATGATGAATGAACCAAGTTTTTAAGTCCAAAAAAATGTTTATTTGTGGCAAACCTATATATTCGAACAGCAAAATCAGAATTGAAGTAAAAAAAGAAGCAGGCTATTAAAATAATAGTAAGAGGAAGGTAGGTATGTATAGGTACTGTCCACCGATGAAAAGAATGAACGCGAGGACCCTACCGAATCCTAAACTGAAAACATCCGTTCAACCTCCTCCGAGCTTGTCACTCGTCCATGAAATCCCGTTTTCGGTCACTTCCTCCCAAATCCTTTACCTGACTTTCCGCTAGGTAGGCTTGGGTGAAAATGAAGGAATACGGGTGGTGATTTATCACTCAAACGCCTTCAGGAATTTACAATGGAAGCTGTTAAATATGACTGGAAATCTTACTTGGGCCACATCAACAAGATTGAGGGTGATTATTGATGGATTGTCACGTACGGCAGACAGTGAACGGCAAAATTAATAAGTGGCAAGAAGTCTAAGAAATCACCAAAAATCGAAATATTAGTTTGAAGTCCTTAGTATGCTAAACCTACATGTCAACTTTACTCATTTTTGATAACGAAAATGAATCGATAAGAAAAAATATTGTGATGAATATTCAAAGTCGTGAGAATGACCTCATGAGCGAATTTTTTTTAAAACGTTATTAAAAACTACTTTTGAATTTTTAGCCATTTTTCAACGTTTTTAGTGGGTTTAGAGCCATTTTATGCTATGTGAAAACACATTTGCGCATGAAAATGTGAAAAAATTCTGTTTATAGCCCACAAACTTGTGCACTCATTATAAATTTTGAGATTTTTAGTATAATTTAAGCCATTTTTTAGCAATTTTTCAATTTTTTTGAGAAATTTTTTGCGCACATTAATTTATAATGATTTAATTTGTGGCCTAGAAACTTTTTCACATGGAATTTCGTTTCCATAACAAAATTTAAAATCTTTCATCTTCTTGGATATTTTTACAAATTTTGTAAAGCATATTCTTGAAATGTAATCAATTTTTGGTTTTAAAAATGGTGAAATCTAATAATCGTTTTAAATGCCCCAAAACGGATTTCTACAGAGAAACGTTTCGAAAATATTTTCCTAAAAGTTTTATGCCAATGCAATACTCAAATTTTGGTTTATTATTTTCAATAATAAACCTTTGGTATCTGCCAAGAAACCATTTATCTTACACCCCCTCAAAATTTGTTGGTTTGCGTTTCAAGGTACGTAGAATCCGAAAATCGAATAAAATTTGGCCGTCCGTCCGCCGTACGCGGCACTTTCCCCACTTAGCATTGACCGATTTTGATGAAATTTCGGTATATAGGTTCCATTTAGGGTCTAGTTGTGCCCCGAAGATTTTGTGGTCACTTCTAAGGGTTGAAAAATACAGTTTGAAATTTCGAAAACGTCGTATCTCAAAAAATTTCTTCTATCAATTTAAGATAGTACAGAATTTTTTGAGACCCCGCGGAGCCATGCAGGACCAACCGTTCGCTCCCTACGATAATTTAAGTGTCGGACGTACGATAAATCAGAAACACGAAAGTGAATCGCAAAACAGGCCTAATCTCCGTTCAAATTAAAGCTGACCGAAATGCGATCGATGTTGTTCTTCAAGTAGGTTGGTGGTAACAACTGCAAAGCCTTGTTTTTTACAAACATTTTCTGAAAATCGGTCCAGTGAACTAAAGAAAGTACCACGTACGGCGAACGGCCAAATTTTTATTCAAATTTTGAATTCTACGTATATTGAAACGTAAACCAACAAGTTTTGAGGGGGGGGGGGGGGTTAAAAATGTTTTTTCTCGGTCGATTCCAAAGGTTATTATTGAATATATTAAACCAAATGCTGTAAATTATTACACAATGGTTTATTATTTTTCTATATACATCACGCGTTTGCAAAGAACTCGGCTTTGCCATTGTCACCACCAACCAACCATAGATACTACCAATGGTACCAATGTTTGGTAGGTAAAAAATAAATAAATAGTGACAATGGCATAGCTGAGTTCTTTGCAAGCAAGTTATCTAAACAGAAAAATTATAAACCTTTAAATATTTGCAGCGTTTTACACTAGGTCATTGTAATCATCGTCATAGAATCATTCATTGTATACTACCGTTATTTACTGAAACTACTCATATCAGAATTTTAAGAAAATGGAGGAAATGTTTATGCCTCCCACTAGTTCTTCACGTTCCTACCCACGGGAAAAATCCCTGAAGTTACTACCTAATAATTAGGATATTTATGAGTAAGGTATTTCGCAAGCAAAGCACTTCAACCAAAAAATAAATAAATCAAAATTTAAAGTAAATAAATAAAACGTATAAAATGTTGATAAGAAATAATTAAAACGCTTGCATACGAGTCTGCAACACATTGAAACATTTTCATGCCCCCCTGGTAATATCAAACTGTAAAGTACCTACCTACCTAACAACTTCACTTCTGATGGTCATAATCATCATTGTGGCGACTTGGGACAAATATCGTTGCAACAAATTTCGTCGCATCAAATTTCGTGACGATTTTTTTTTTATGTGCCATATGAAAGACATGAAAATGTCAAAACACCTTTCATGAAATATATCGACACTTTATGTAATTGTGCCGATTCGACATTAATCTTCCGTATGATTATTTGAGATTCGATTACTTAATACTCAAAAGAATGAAGTTTCTATGATCATTTGGAATGAAATAGCATAGGCCAACAAACGGTGTAGTTTCTCCTGAAAAATTTGCTGTTGAGATGAGTTGGGATTTTATTACGTAATTACGCAGGTCACCATTCTTTCCCGATCGCGAATTCGTAATATATTTTTCTCGTCCAGACATCATTGGACAGAAGTCACAGTAGAAATTCGAGACATGACCTGAACGACAACATGAGAAGGGGGGTAACGAGAGGAAAGGAAGATGATATTTTGACTCGCGGCAGGTTCAGGGGTGTTGGATGAGGTCTGTTACTGCCTGTAAACGTATATTTGTGGAAAAGGGTGTAGTTCTACGTTGAGGATACCCAACTCCCTGTCGGGCCTCGCGTTCATTCTTTTCATCGGTGGACAGTACCTACGTTACGTTTTTTCAGGCATTATTTTTTCTTCTTAGGCTTCAGTCTGTCAAAGAAAGCGTGGGCTCTTGAGCTGCAGAACTGTTTAAGGTGTTTAAGGTGTGTTTAAGGTTTAAGGCTTTTCTTGACTAATCTTCAGCTTGAAATCGTAAACTTTCTTGGGAAAGAAGAATTCATTTTCACAAAGCTGCCGTTCATTCTTCAGCGTCTTGAGTTTTCGTTTTTTTTTTTTTTTTGTAGTGGAGATGATCGGCTACTATTTTTAGCTCTCGAATGGTTCTGGTCTTCATAGTAACTGGTGCCTTTTTGCCGAACGGGTTCTCCAAGAAGGTAGTCCAGTCCCTGACATGGTATTTAGTCACCCTTTCAACATTGACGGCACTATGGAAAATGTGAAACACAGCAACACAGATTCAACGTAGGGGGGATGCGAGTCGACTGGCGTTGACCCGTTCTTCCCCTGAACCGCCCAGAGGGACCCGTTTTTCCCTTGTACACATTTTATTCACTGGCGATTTTCGACGATTTGGACTCGTTTTTCCCTTGTTCTGATGAGCTCATCGTGTTCGCCATCCAAAAATCTACAAGGAACCAACATAACCTGAATTTCCGAAAAAATCGAGTTAACCCGTTTTTCCCCTGTAGTCTTCATTTTGGAGAACATTTTTTTCAATCTTGAAAAGTGAAAACAAAGCTTCCGCCACCTTGGTAGACTCGGAAGCAAAAAACACTTAATAATCATTCTTCACTTAGGTTACCTTACTTACTGAGATCTCCCAATTGAAAAATCTACAAATAACCAAGTAACCTCGATTGGAAGAGTGGGGGGGGGGGGGGGGAGCTAACAATAAATCCGGAATGAATAGGCGCGCCTGGGTTGGAAAAACTGTTTATTGTTATTTTTAATTTAAGATAGACCTAATTCTGAGAATTTTGGTACCAACCGCGACCTTCTAGCGTGTGTAAATCTTTTCCTATGAATTTTTAAAGTTTCGACCGTTTATGACGTCACAGTGGACTGGGGGTCCCGCCCAGGCGAGAGGGGCTCGTGACGTCATAAACATTCGAAACTTTGAAAAATCATAGAAACAGATCTACTCACGCTAGAAGGTCGCGGTTGGTGCCAAAATTCTCAGAATGAGGTCTACTTTCGATTAAAAATCTTAAAAAAAATCAAGGCGCACCCCCATTTCAACTGGAGAAAAACTTACTCCAGTCGACTCGCTGACATCCTTCAAATTTTGGGACATTCCCTTGTTGAGCCACGTCCAGTAGGTCTTCGGCTCCTCGCTGAACGGTTTGTGGATGACTCCGATGACAGGCTTGCCCTGGTAGCTCACGCAAACCATCGTTGTGACGTACTCGTACTTCTTCTCTGTGGACAAAAACGTCGTCATGAAAGAAGCCAAGTCGTTAGATTTGATAGTGAAAAATGGGTGTTTTAGACCATCCAAAGGTCCGACGGTGTTGGGATTAGTGGGAGCAGTTCTGTATCTTCCTGACTACTTAATGAAAAAGTACCCCTGGAGAGTCTAGCACCCAGAAAGTATTGTCAGGTTTCAGCGCTACCTACCACCAGTTCAGCGAACTACCATCCTCTTCAGTTCAATGTGAGCGTGGTCAAGCGGCATTTCTGAAAAGTAGGCTTACCTCGCTTTTAACACTCTCTAATTTCTAAGTTCGGCTTTTTAGTTGTTACTTCTTTTTAGACACACATCAAGTACACCACTAGTGCATTCAAATCAACTGTAAAACTCAAAAATAAATTTTCTCGAGTCGACGAAGTCCATGTACATCGTTACATTGTAATCTTAGGATAACTGCAAGTTAGAGGAGCGACGGTAATGTGGTAGCGAGAGTGATCACCTGATGAGATATCAGAAATGGTAGTTCGTTGGAGTGGCGGTAGGTAGCGCTGAAACCCGACAACACTTTCTGGGGGCTAGACTCTCCTTATCAGAACGTACAGGAATGGCAATCAATCAATCAATCAATCAATCATTTTTTTATTTGTAGCGGCCAAACTGGCATTACAAACGTCAGTAAGTAATAAGTACAATTGTATAAATACATAATAGACAAAAATTAAATAGAAATAACAATAAGAAAATCAACAAGTTTGACCCATTTGAACGCCCCATCAATCGCATCATCAATTTTAAAATTTTATCCGCAAGAAATCGCTGGGGTCGTATAATTCGGCCGGAATCAAAATGTTCTTTATTTCATTCTTGAACGATGGGAATTCAAGCTTACGGATGTTGACCGGAAGATGGTTAAAAAACTTCACACCAATATATGCAGGGCTTATCCTCATCGTAGTTGTCAAGCGAGTGGTATGAATGTATAAGTCGTTACGACGCCTCGTTGAATGGTCATGAAGGTCTGTTCCTTTCTGGAAAGTGTCAATATTTTGGCGGACGTATAATAGGCATGCATTCACAAATAATCCTGGAAGCGTCATCAAATTCAAATACTTGAATTGCCCACGACAGCTCTCATTCCAGCCCAAGTTACGAATCGTTCTGATCGCTTTCTTTTGGAGTGTGAAAATTTTCACGCTGTGGGACGAATTTCCCCACAGAAGCACACAATACAACAATCGGCTTTGGAAACAAGCACAATAAACGGATCTCAGAACTTCAGGTGAAACATTCCCGGCCAACCTACGAAGCATGAAGTTGCAGGAGGCCAGTTTTGAGGACAACGACTCAACATGATTTGCCCATGACAGTCTGCCGTCAACCACAAGGCCCAACAAATTTACTGAATCGGACGTACGACCGTTCAAATCGAAGTTTAAGCTTTGGGTCTTTTCTTCATTGAGGCGGAGAGCATTTAGTGAGCACCAGTCAGTCACTAATGAGGAAACTCGATTAATCTTACCCTGGAGGGCTTCCTTTGATGAACCCTTGTTAACGGCAGTTATGTCGTCTGCAAAAAAATTGAAAAAAACAGTCGCCGGTAAAAGCCAGATCATTTATATATAATATAAATAAGCACGGGCCCAATCCAGAACCCTGTTTAATTCCGCAGGGGATCGGTACATGATCAGATGATTGACCGCCGTAGAAAGTCACCTGATGCCAGCCCTCCAAATAGCTTTTGAAAAATCGTAAAGAGGGGGTAGAGACGCCGTAGTACAAAAGTTTTTCGAGTAGCAGGTTGAATGGGACCAGATCAAAAGCCTTTGACATATCGTAAAGCTGAAGATTTGTCAATGAGCCGTCTTCTAGTGCATTTAATGACTCAATGATAACGGAGCATGCTGCAGAGCAGGTATTCATGCCTTTCCTGAATCCAAACTGACGATGATGAAGGATCTCCCTGGCGTCGATATAAGCCATCAAATCTTCCAAGACTAACTTCTCAATAACCTTTGCAAAAACAGGGAGCTTTGAGATAGGTCGAAATTCGTCGTAGGAGCTGCATTTACCCTTTTTCGGGATAGGAGTGACGGCAGACATTTTAAGGCAAGCAGGAAATTCCCCGCTAGCAAAACATGAATTTATTATGAAGGTCAGAGGCTCCAGAATCAAATCAGCAACTACCTTAACCATTATAGAATCAATACCATAGTAATCCGCAGATTTACTGGCAGTCAATGAACAAATAACGGAGTAAATTTTCTCGGCGGAGACTTCTTTCAAATTAAATTCCTTTGTGAAGCCGGGAGCTCGTCGCAGAAAATCATAGAATTCATCACATACATCAGTCGTCAAACGCCGATCAAATACCTCAGAGAAAACCTTGCTGAATCCGGAGGCCGTGAGATTAGAAGGAGGAGACGCAGAACGGGATTTCATGTTGAGAAGACCAGCTACAACCTTCCAAGAGGCTTTCATTTTATTACTTGAATTCTTGATGGTATCGTCATTATACTCTCTATGGAAATTACGCATAGCTAACCTGTAAGCGTTCCTTGCGTCTTTGGCCAAGGTGGCAAAATCCTCGCTCACTGTACGTAAATCCCTGAACGCATGGTATTTATCCCGCAGGTCCAACATATCAGTACTGAAGGGCAATTTTTTCGGCTTGGACATACCTTCAATTTTTTTCGTAACCATAGGACACGTGAGGTCAAGTATTGATAGGAATATGTTAAGAAAGATACCCGTCGAATTTTCAAGATTATCAGCTTGGTACACAGGGAACCAATTGACAAAAGAAAGGTGTAAACGGAATAGAGCCAGATTTTCAGGCCTGCTGACCCGATACTGAATCGTTTTGCGGTTTGGGGAACCAATAAGTTCATACAAGGAGATCTCGATACCTTGATGGTCGCTGAATCCAGTGCTGCTAACAGACGACTCGTACCGGGACGGGTGGTAGTTAGTTATCACGAGGTCTATGCACGAGGGAGAACCAGATTGACCAAAATAAGGCCTACGAGTTATTTCATTTGATACAACATGGAGACCGTGACACTCCAGCAATATTTCCAGCGTTTTCCGTTCACGTAGAAGCTGGGCATTACATGTTTCCTCAAAGTGAACATTCAAATCGCCCATAATAATCACCATCTTATTTCCCGAAAGGAGGCCACTCAGCGCGCGGTCAAAACATGCAATGAACTCATCAAAATTGGTAGCGTATGGTGGTCTATATATACAGCAAATAAGTAAATTATGTGAATCCAAACTGACGGCCGACAATTCGAATGTAGACTCAATCGATAGCATCTGAGCATTAACTTCAGTTGCGTTTAAGCCCTTCCTCACGCATATAGAGGATCCACCACCACCTTTTGGCTCTCTACTAAAGTTAGAGGCGAGATAAAAATCTTCTGGCACGTAATACATTATTTCCTGACTTTTACACCAGTGTTCCGTGAAACATAGAATCATAATGTCTTGGCGGTTCAATAGAAAATGATTTATTTCGTGAAGCTTAGATCGTATTCCCTGCAAATTAGCGTGAAACAAAACGACACTACAGGGAGCTTTTATATCAGTTCTGCTTGATATACCACAGTTTATCTCATTAATTTTGGACCGTATTCCTTGGACATTTGCTTGAAATATGACATCATTGTTAGGCTTCATAATATTGGGAGAGAGTCTTCGTCAGGACCTTGAACTGTTTTCTGCGCATTTAGACTCGGAGTCAACTATTATGATTGATGTTGTAGCATTGGCGAATGATGAGATGCACCGACCAATTAGTCCACCGAGCACCCTCCTGCCGTAATGGCTGTAGTGGGGATCGTGATAAGACTTTGAGTTAATCATTTTTTCGTCAGTAAATTGAGGATCTACAATTCTGACAAAGTGGAATTTGTTTGCCAATTGAAGAAGAAATTTATTCAATTTGAATATTGATGTATTTACTATAGACCACCTGGGCAGAAGATAGTTGAAGGGAGCTTTCAATAAGATCAGTTTAGATTTCGTATTAGACTGACAGAGGCCCAACAGATCATGCTTGAAACGTACCAACTCATTATGAGCTACATCCACTGATCCCGCAGAGAACACTATGAAATCAGGACGAGAGGACTCCAAAGGTAGTGAATTAATTAACACTGATAAGGGTGCATTATTCATCATCAAGGTGCTCACAGCAAAGTTGCTGGGTAACAAAGACCGCACTTCATCACCCAATCCCTTCAAGAAAGAGTCTCCGAGAAGGAGAACATTTGAGCCTTTGGAAGCTTTCGCCCGTTGATCACTTCCTGGCGGGGACGTCCTATCGAAGCCACGGCCTAACGGTTCTAACAATAACAATATAACAAATAATAACATTCGGGGTTTAGTCTTATCCGGTAGGAGCGGAGTGCCACGGAATTACACGACAGGAATCTCAGCAGGACAACTCAGTGGCGAAACCACTCGTGTCCTGCTAGGAACATACTTAATTTGGTGGTGTTTCTAACGAGGCATGTCCCTAAATCCTGCTGCCTTTTTTTTTTAAATCTCCCCTCAAAGACAAAATGTCTTTTGTGACGGAGGGGGCATGCCATAAAACAAAATAAATAAATAAATCAAATATAATGGGGAGGACGCCCAGGACTCACCCGACGCCGGCCCTAGGGATGAGGGATGATGAGGAAGGTGGGGGTGGGAGAGAGGGATGAAGGGAAGTGCCTCTATAAAATGACCACCAGTTTAAATATGAGCCGAGCAGTACGCGGCGGGTGACACCACGGAGTACACCTACTGAGATGCCCAACTCGCGCAACTCCGTGGCACTTTTCCCGCACCACACTCCGCGCCACGACAAGGTCGCAGCCATCACCCTGATGTTGTTGGGCTCCACTCCTTTTAGCTCTGACACTGCTTGCCGCAAATCATCTCTATCATACTTTCTTATCTTAGCCCGCCAGGTCTGCTCCATGTCCATGCTGCCATTAACAACCTGGACATCCAGGATAATGCAAGACCTGTCGGGCTTGACGGCAACAATGTCAGGCTTCTTGCCCTGGTCACTTGGCATGTGATACAATCTCTCCCTCTCAACATCCCAGCCGCTAGATGACAAAGCACCTGCTATCTGCTTGGCGACCGCATCATGACGTAGAATGCGGCCCCCATGAGTTCGTGGACACTGCTGCACTACATGATACAGGTGTTCATTTCCACTCCGACAGGCACGGCAAAGGGTATCTGTCATCCCACGACTACCCCTTGAACACCGTACCGCTGTTGGCAGTGTTGCCACGCGGACGGCGTGGAAGTTCCGGTAGTCGCGGGCCCCAATGCCCTCCGAAGCCCAATCCACCCATTGAGATGAGATAAGGCTTTCGGAGCACTGTCGGAGTTCTTTACCATCTACTGACTCATGCAGGGCAGCAGCGAACTCAGCAGACGAACTGGGTTTTGGAGCAGATGGTGTTGCTCGGTCGCACCATGCTAACTGCTGCCTGACAAAATCAAGACCAGCAGCAACACGGGCGACCTCCCAGCTCGACCCTTGAAGGGCTAGCAGGCGCTGGCGGCGCAGAGAAGGGATACATGCAGAGAGAGACACAATGCCAAGCCCACCGGATTTGACCGGTGCATGGATATAGGCACTTGGGACACCAGGTGGGAACCTCAGCCAAGAGCGCACAGCAGAGCGAACTTCTCGATCTAATTCCTGCAGCCTCCCCGCCGTAAGCCTACCGAAGACTAACCCGTAGGTTAGCTTCGGCAGTAAGTACGTGCGGAGGAGGCGCAGCCTCTGCTGTGGCTTCAATGGAGCCTTGGTGATGCGGGCTAGCGCCCTACCAAGATCCACACGGCTGGCAGTAATAGTGGCCACCCCCATAAAGTCGACTCCAAGGTACCGCCAGACCTCCAACACAGATCGAGAAGGAATGGGGGCTTGTCCTATGACAAAACCCCCATCCACAACCTTCACTTTATGTTGGCGACCCGACGGGACCAAGGAGACCGACCCACATTTATCGGGGTTGACCACGAGTCCACACCTGGATAGCTGCTTAGCAAATGCATTGAGGGCAATCTGCAAGCCCTCGCGGGTTTCTGCGAGTAGGATAACATCATCGGCAAAGGCCAATGCTCCTACTCGCACCCCAGGGGCGAGATCAAACCCTACTTCTGTGGGCAGCTTACCCAAGGCCGTATCCACGACCAGGTTAAAGAGGAGTGGTGATAGGGGATCCCCCTGGCGTACCCCACGCCCTATCCGTACATCCCCTGACACCTCACCTCCTGCCTCGAGGACCGTCACGCCTTCATGGTACAGACAGGCCACATACTCAATTAATCGAGATGGGGCCCCGACACCACGAAGGCAATCGGTCAGGGCAAGGTGACTGACTGTGTCAAAGGCCTTAGCGACGTCCAGAGCGGCGAGGTGGAGTTGCCGGCGTTTAATACGGGCCAGCGAGATGACAGTTTGGAGAACTGTAAGGTTCTCCGCTGTGCCATCTGCTGGCCGAAACGCTCTCTGGACGTCACCAATGACACCAGCCACCTGGAGGCGAGATGCCAGTACTTTTTGGAAGTGGCGGAAGACTACCGAGGACACTGAAATCGGTCGATAGCCTCCAGGCCCACTTCCCCCTTTCTTGGGAATAAATACGGTTCGGGTACGGGTTAACGCTTTCGGGGGTCTTCCCGCAAGCATGAGCAGGTTGAGGATGAGCAGCTTAATCGTATTTGGTGCTTTATTCCAGCGACGGGCAGAAACACCATCCGGTCCAGCGGATGTGGAGTTCTTGACACGGCACTTGTGTGCCTCGTCAAGTAGCACCGGCGAACACAAGATGCTGCGTAAGGAATCCCTGGTGGAGACTGGGGGAACCACTCGCTCCCCAGGGTTGTGACTGGGAGCACTCAAAAGTGGCTCCCAGAAATCCACAAACTCCTGAAGAGGGGGCTGAACTTGATCTTCCCCAGGCTCCTCCAGTACCTCCGCAGCTACACGTGCCGGATGCTTCCTCCACAAACTCTGAACCCGGTGGTACTCCCGCCGTCTTGCTTGCTTAGCTGCTCTGCGACCTCCACGCAACACCACTCTGGAAGGAGGTCCCCCCTGGTGCTGCGTCACGGTCGCATCCCCAACCCGCGGGAAGATTCTCCCTAGATAGGCTGCAACCATGTCCTCCAGGTTGTCCAGCCCTTCAGCAGCCCGCCTCGCCAGATCCTGCAGGTAGGTGCTTTCATAGCCTTCAATACGACCTACCTGCCCCCCGAGCCTCAAGACTTCGGTCTTCAAATCGGCGAGAAGACCGGAGGTCCCGGGGGAGGGATACTGAATGGCAGACTGCTGGTCCATGCCAGCAACAGGAGATGCGGGAGAAGCCCCACCGCTATTTGCCAGGATAGCTTCCTGGACAAGCTGCTTATAGTGGGGCTTCAGGCGGATGTTCTTAATGGCAATGACTGTGCGCGTGGGAAAACGTTCGCTTAAATAAACATTTATATTACGTACCCCATTGCGCACAGCCACCACCTCATCCGCCGCCATCCTGCGCAAATCCTCGGAAGCATACCTAGGCTGCACTCGCTCAATATCAATTTCTTCATTTGCAGCAACAGGATGCTTCCGTCTGACATGGACACCAAGGCCAGACCTGGAGGTGAATGCCCGCTCACAATGGGCACACTGGTAGTCTAAAGAGGCTGTGGAAGAGGAAGAGGGTAGGGATGATGAGGAAGAGGAGGAGGGTGAGGATGGCCGACGCCCCTGCCTGGGGCGCCTCTGAGCGCCTCCCCTAATACCCCGCGAGCCAATGGGCTGGCGGGGGTTATGAGGCAGCTGAGGGTTGTATTCCATAACGGGGATGGGCATACTTAAGGGCCAGGGAACCCGTTAACAGGGGTCCCCTCCCTTATCGCCAGAGGGTCATTCAGCCACCCCTGGAACTTCAAGAGGGGTCCACCAGGGAAACCTAATGGGACCACCTCTGTTCATCCCAGGGGGCCCGGGTTGCGCGACGGGGACGCATGACCTTGACTTGGGTAGGGATAAGAAGGGCTCCGAGGAGATAAAAACACCCTCTATTACCCTACCCCAGCAACCCAAATAATATATAACAATATTTACTGCCTTGCCTGAATGCTCCCAATGGTTATTAACCCTATTGGGGTGTGCGCATGAGTCGGAAAAGCTGTTTATTGTTATTTTTTATCTAAACTAGACCTCATTTTGAGAATTTTGACACCAACCGCGACCTTCTAGCGTGAGAAGACCTTTTTCTATGATTTTTCAAAGTTTCGAATGTTTATGACATCACGCGCCCCTCCCACCTGGGTGGGACCCTCCAGTCCACTGTGACGTCATAAACATTCGAAACTTTGAAAAATCATAGAAAAAGGTCTTCTCACGCTAGAAGGTCGCGGTTGGTGTCAAAATTCTCAAGATGAGGTCTACTTTCGATTAAAATTAAAAAGGAAGTTCGACGTTACACGCCCCAAATTACTTTCCTGGCGTTACTTTACACTCCCAAACCTAGTGCGGATGTGTTAAAAATTTGCGATTTTCTGTCAAATGGGGAACAGTTTCATATTCGTCGTCATAATAGCGTAAACTGATCTTTTCGACGGATAATCCGAATTTACAAGAATCCGTTAGTGGCAAGGGCCAGACTGGGACAGATTTGGCCAAAGATGGTGGTGGGGAAAACCCGCAAACCCAACCCTTACTTCAGTGGGGAAATCTGCCGACAACGTGATTGGTCAATCCAGTCCGACAGTTTGGTCAACATACACAAGCGGTTTTCAGTGCGGATTTTCCTTGAAAATTCTAAAATGCTAAAATAGGTAATTCGGTTGACTCATCCTCAAGGAGTTTTTGAGGTCTTCCAGTTCACCAGTACTTAAATGCCGAAAATTCTAAAATGCTAAAATAGGTAATTCGGTTGACTCATCCTCAAGGAGTTTTTGAGATCTTCCAGTTCACCAGTACTTAAATGCCAAAAATTCTAAAATGCTAAAATAGGTAATTCGGTTGACTCATCCTCAAGGAGTTTTTGAGATCTTCCAGTTCACCAGTACTTAAATGCCGAATGAGATCCATGCGGCCCTTCTCCTCTCGTTCTATAATCCACAATGAGGTATTTCAGTCAATTTTTTTGAATTTTTTTTTTCAAAAGAGCATGGATCAGGAATACCGGTAACTGGGTCTGTTCGTCGAGAAAATGTTAAGAAGAAATTAGAGAAGCTAATGAAAGTAGAAGATTTGAATGATGTGACGTAGTAACTTGTTGTGACCTATTAACTTGCTGTCCTTGGATCTAGACATTCCACCAATCCCGTGTGGTCTTGAACGCCTCGTGGCGTATACAACAAAATACTACGCACACACGCCTGCGGTGTAGTGCGTGAGCGTTCATGGGGGGCCCGCCTTTTTTTAAACGTGCGATCTCTTTAATTAATTTTTCTACCCCATGTTATAGTATCATTGGGCTTAAAGTTGGAGTATATAGGTTTTCAATGGTGCTAAATCCAAATTTGAGGTCAAAAACCTGAATTTCCGACCCACCGAAATACCCCATTTCACCCATTTTGACCTCTTCCTTTCTAACTTGGAACATATTATTGCCCCAGGGTATCTACTATCACGTGCCTATTAAACACTCCGATCACGCGCCTTTTCCGACACTCAGGTTTTCGAGGGGTGAAGCGCTGAGTTTTTCTTAATTCATTTTAGATATGTTGTTAGGGATAATATAAATTTTGTATTATATCTACCTACGACTAAAGGTTCTGTACTAAATTTCGCGAAAACATGATCCTTGTTTTGATAATTAACGACGTAGGCTTTAAGCAAATAGCATCTCGGGGGTCCAGGGGGCTTGCCCTCCTGGCGAGACGCGAGGCGACGAGTTTTTTGGTTTATTATTTTCAATAATGAACCTTTGGAATCGACCAAGAAAAAAAATCTCGAAATTTGTTGGTTTACGTTTCAAGGTAGGTACGAAGAATTCAAAAATCGAATAAAAATTTGGCCTCCGTCCGCAGTACGCGGCACTTACCCCACTTAGCATTGACCGATTTTGATGAAATTTGGTATGTAGGTTCCATTTAGGGTCTAGTTGTGCCTCGAAGATTATGGTTGATGTAGGTCACTTCTAAGGAGTTGAAAAATAAGGGCAAACATTTTGAAAACGCCCTAACTCAAAAATTTTGATATAAAGGTATTGTTTTTCCATCAATTTAAGATGGTATACAATTTTTAGAATTTTTTGAGACAACGCGGAGCCCTGTAGGACAAACCGTTCGCTCCTTACGAGAATTTCAGAGTAGGACTTACGATAAATCAGAAACACGAGTGTGAATCGCAAAAGAGGCCTAATCTCCGTTCAAATTTTAGCTGACCGAAATGCGATCGATGTTTTTCTTCATGTTGGATGGTTGGTGGCTTTGCAGACGAGTGATCTATATAGAAAAATAATAAACCATTGTGAAATAATTTGCAGAATTTTTTGTTCAGTGAGAGGCAGGTACAGGGCTATTGTGTACAGCCCACTACCAGCTTCCACAACTTTCTTTTTACCGTCCGTATTTTCCATGTATCATCAGAAAAATGTAAAATATAAAAAGGAAATAGTTAACACAAATAACCCAGGGCGGTGAGGCCAATGGGAAGCCATGAGCGAAATCATCAGAACAAATTCTGATCTTCCCTTAGGAAGACAGCTGATGACGTCCGCGACGCCAGGAATGGCAGTCGGACGAAAATCCAACCTGAAATGGTTGTTTACTTACTTACTTTACTTACTTAGTTAACACAAATATAAATCATCCCGACCCCACAAAACTAACGCTGTTTACTCACGAAAAGACGCCACTGAGAGACAAATCCGCCGTTTGATCGTCTGATCCGTCCGACTTGCTGGACAGATCTGAAGGATCTGCGGATCTGAAGTGGGATATCCGTTGGTTTCCTCCATACCGAACAAATCACGTGTTCTCAACAATGCTTACAGATCGATGCTAATAAGACCAGCGGATGGGATCTGTGAGAATTTAGGGGGATCTGATCCGCCGAAAAAATCCGCCTGTGTATGCCTAGCTAAAGTCTTGTGAAGCTTCCACGAAGTCCTGAACAAGTATTTTATCGACACCCTGATAGAAATGAATCATAAATACCTGTGTATTCTTTAGTGGCGTCCAGAGGGTCGATCCAAACAGCAACGTCTGCAGCTAAAACCTCCTCGTCTGGCAGGTCCCCGAACGCCTTGTCGTCCAACTCGAAAGTTGGTAAGTTCGAGCATTTCTTCTCACCTTCCTTCTCTTCAGAAATCACCTGATCGAGATAATCAAATAAGTATGAAATATTTATACGAAAAATGATGGGAACATCAAACACCTACCACAGAAAACATTCAGCGTAATTCTGTTCATTTCGCTCGTATTCCAGCACCCAAAAATTCGAAGTGAGCGTTATTTACTAAGAATTTCTCATTTAAGGGAGTCTCAGTCGGTCGCCGTTCGTTCCACTGTAGCCACTGCAGCACTCCTGTTGGTCAGGCAGTGTAACTTGAGTTGATACAACGTATGGATGGCTTTCTACAGTGGCTAAATAATATTTGTCTTGCTTTGCATCTCTCATAAATAATACTCGTATTTGACATGTTTCAAGTTTTTTTAAATAATTTTGACTGCTTAAATTAGAGTAAAAGGTTGTAAGTACTTTATGTAAACCAACGTAAGAGTCTACAGCTCAGAGTGATTGGGAATTACTCCCACACATTTACCAAACCAGAAGTGAATTAGGTACTCTGTAACTGATATGGAGGCTCGGGCGGTGATAAAAGCTATTAAGTATTTTCAGTCCTACATTGAAGGGAGAGAATGCTTGGTTCACACAGACCACCAAGCCCTTTCTTATCTCATGAATATAAAAGAACCCAAAGGAAGACTAGGAAGGTGGCAACTTTTTCTTATGGGATTCAGTTTGAGAATTAGCCATCGTCATGGAAAAGACCTGTGTGAAATGGGCCATAGACGCCCAGCCATAGATTTAAGGCGCGCCTAGACTAACCCGCAACACTTCCCGAGCCGCGCGGCCACATCATTCCGTTACAACAGAACTTCTTATTCGCCCAACTTCTCGAATCCATCAAAAAACGAATCTCCACTGAAATTTTCTTGAAGTTCTGACATGAATGAAGCCTGTAGAACTATGGACAACCATTTTCAACAGCATTAATTCGTGCATTCAACAAGATAGGTAATAGGTAGGTACAATAGTACGCAGAGTTGAACATACTGTTAACTAAATTACTTTTTTAAATCGAAATTCCAACCCACCATTTTTTAGTATAATGTTGAGGATATAATACTCTAACATTCACTAGAGTTTGGAGACATTTGAAGATGACTATTTTTTGTAAAGTGCGAAAGTGTTCGAAATTTCTACTGAAATCAGCTATCACCCAAAATCGGGCGTTCATAACTTTTCTCCTATTGATCCGGAATCTACCAAATTTCAGTATAATATCCACCAGTTATATAAGAAACATATCCCAGAATTTCGTGCATGTAGCTCAGTCGTAAGTACCCAGCCATAGATGATTTGTGCGAGAAAACGTGTGTTGCGGTATCAGAACAGGTGGCACACCAACTTCATACATCCATTACTTTTTTTAAACGAAATTCCCACCCGCCATATTTTAGTCTAATGTTGAGGATATGTTACTCTAACATCCACCAGAGTTTGGAGAGATTTGAAGATGACTATTTTTTGTAAAGTGCGAACATGTGGTTCTGTAGTAGTTATGATTACAGAACCTCCGCAACTTCCAAGACCGATTACTTTTTTTGATCGAAATTCCCACCCACCATATTTTAGTATAATGTTGAGGATATGTTACTGTAACATCCACCAGAGTTTGGAGAGATTTGAAGATGAATATTTTCTGTAAAGCGCGAAAGTGTTCGAAAATTCTACTGAAATCACCTATCACCCAAAATCGGGCGTTCATAACTTTTCTCCTATCGATCCGGAATCGACCAAATTGCAGTATATTATCCACCAGTTATATAAGAAACATATCCCAGAATTTCGTGCATGTAGATCAGTAGTAAGTACCCAGCCATACATTTAAGGCGCGCCTAGACTAACCCGCAACACTTACCAGCGTCAGAACGGGTGGCAAACCAACTTCATACATCCATTACTTTTCTAAATCAAAATTCCCACCCACCATTTTTTGGTATAATGTTGAGGATATGTTACTCTAACATCCACCAGAGTTTGGAGAGATTTGAAGATGACTATTTTTTGTAAAGTGCGAACATGTGGTTCTGTAGTAGTTATGATTACAAAACCTCCGCAACTTCCAAGACCGATTACTTTTCTTAATCGAAATTCCCACCCACAATTTTTTAGTATAATGTTGAGGATATGTTACTGTAACATCCACCAGAGTTTGGAGAGATTTGAAGATGACTATTTTCTGTAAAGCGCGAAAG
Source organism: Apolygus lucorum (assembly GCA_009739505.2). Classification (NCBI taxonomy): domain Eukaryota; kingdom Metazoa; phylum Arthropoda; class Insecta; order Hemiptera; family Miridae; genus Apolygus; species Apolygus lucorum. The sequence continues at coordinate 39,431,763 of CM019169.2, forward strand.
TGTTCGAAAATTCTACTGAAATCAGCTATCACCCAAAATCGGGCGTTCATAACTTTTCTCCTATCGATCCGGAATCGACCAAATTGCAGTATATTATCCACCAGTTATATAAGAAACATATCCCAGAATTTCGTGCATGTAGCTCAGTCGTAAGTACCCAGCCATAGATGATTTGTGCGAGAAAACGTGTGTTGCGGTATCAGAACAGGTGGCACACCAACTTCATACATCCATTAATTTTTTTAAACAGAATTCCCACCCACCATATTTTAGTATAATGTTGAGGATATGTTACTGTAACATCCACCAGAGTTTGGAGAGATTTGAAGATGACTATTTTCTGTAAAGTGCGAAAGTGTTCGAAAATTCTACTGAAATCAGCTATCACCCAAAATCGGGCGTTCATAACTTTTCTCCTAGGTATCGATCCGGAATCGACCAAATTGTAGTATATTATCCACCAGTTATATAAGAAACATATCCCAGAATTTCGTGCATGTAGCTCAGTCGTAAGTACCCAGCCATAGATTTAAGGCGCGCCTAGACTAACCCGCAACACTTACCAGCGTCAGAACGGGTGGCAAACCAACTTCATACATCCATTACTTTTCTAAATCAAAATTCCCACCCACCATTTTTTGGTATAATGTTGAGGATATGTTACTCTAACATCCACCAGAGTTTGGAGAGATTTGAAGATGACTATTTTTTGTAAAGTGCGAACATGTGGTTCTGTAGTAGTTATGATTACAGAACCTCCGCAACTTCCAAGACCGATTACTTTTCTTAATCGAAATTCCCACCCACAATTTTTTAGTATAATGTTGAGGATATGTTACTGTAACATCCACCAGAGTTTGGAGAGATTTGAAGATGAATATTTTCTGTAAAGCGCGAAAGTGTTCGAAAATTCTACTGAAATCAGCTATCACCCAAAATCGGGCGTTCATAACTTTTCTCCTATCGATCCGGAATCGACCAAATTGCAGTATATTATCCACCAGTTATATAAGAAACATATCCCAGAATTTCGTGCATGTAGATCAGTAGTAAGTACCCAGCCATACATTTAAGGCGCGCCTAGACTAACCCGCAACACTTACCAGCGTCAGAACGGGTGGCAAACCAACTTCATACATCCATTACTTTTCTAAATCAAAATTCCCACCCACCATTTTTTGGTATAATGTTGAGGATATGTTACTCTAACATCCACCAGAGTTTGGAGAGATTTGAAGATGACTATTTTTTGTAAAGTGCGAAAATGTGGTTCTGTAGGAGTTGTGATTACAAAACCTCGGCAACTTCTAAGACCGATTACTTTTTTTGATCGAAATTCCCACCCACCATTTTTTAGTATAATGTTGAGGATATGTTACTGTAGCATCCACCAGAGTTTGGAGAGATTTGAAGATGACTATTTTCTGTAAAGTGCGAAAGTGTTCGAAAATTCTACTGAAATCAGCTATCACCCAAAATCGGGCGTTCATAACTTTTCTCCTATCGATCCGGAATCGACCAAATTGCAGTATATTATCCACCAGTTATATAAGAAACATATCCCAGAATTTCGTGCATGTAGCTCAGTCGTAAGTACCCAGCCATAGATTTAAGGCGCGCCTAGACTAACCCGCAACACTTACCAGCGTCAGAACGGGTGGCAAACCAACTTCATACATCCATTACTTTTCTAAATCAAAATTCCCACCCACCATTTTTTGGTATAATGTTGAGGATATGTTACTCTAACATCCACCAGAGTTTGGAGAGATTTGAAGATGACTATTTTTTGTAAAGTGCGAAAATGTGGTTCTGTAGGAGTTGTGATTACAAAACCTCGGCAACTTCTAAGACCGATTACTTTTTTTGATCGAAATTCCCACCCACCATTTTTAGTATAATGTTGAGGATATGTTACTGTAGCATCCACCAGAGTTTGGAGAGATTTGAAGATGACTATTTTCTGTAAAGTGCGAAAGTGTTCGAAAATTCTACTGAAATCAGCTATCACCCAAAATCGGGCGTTCATAACTTTTCTCCTATCGATCCGGAATCGACCAAATTGCAGTATATTATCCACCAGTTATATAAGAAACATATCCCAGAATTTCGTGCATGTAGCTCAGTCGTAAGTACCCAGCCATAGATTTAAGGCGCGCCTAGACTAACCCGCAACACTTACCGGCGTTGGTGAAGTTGGTGTGCCACCTGTTCTGATACCGCAACACACGTTTTCTCGCACAAATCATCTATGGCTGGGTACTTACGACTGAGCTACATGCACGAAATGGGATATGTTTCTTATATAACTGGTGGACATTATACTGAAATTTGGTAGATTCCGGATCAATAGGAGAAAAGTTATGAACGCCTGATTTTGGGTGATAGCTGATTTCAGTAGAATTTTCGAACACTTTCGCGCTTTACAGAAAACAGTCATCTTCAAATCTCTCCAAACTCTGGTGGATGTTACAGTAACATATCCTCAACATTATACTAAAAAATTGTGGGTGGGAATTTCGATTAAGAAAAGTAATCGGTCTTGGAAGTTGCGGAGGTTTTGTAATCATAACTACTACAGAACCACATGTTCGCACTTTACAAAAAATAGTCATCTTCAAATCTCTCCAAACTCTGGTGGATGTTACATTAACATATCCCCAACATTAGACTAAAATATGGTGGGTGGGAATTCTGTTTAAAAAAATTAATGGATGTAAGAATTTGGTGTGCCACCTGTTCTGATACCGCAACACACGTTTTCTCGCACAAATCATCTATGGCTGGGTACTTACGACTGAGCTACATGCACGAAATGGGATATGTTTCTTATATAACTGGTGGATATTATACTGAAATTTGGTAGATTCCGGATCAATAGGAGAAAAGTTATGAACGCCCGATTTTGGGTGATAGCTGATTTCAGTAGAAATTTCGAACACTTTAGCACTTTACAAAAAATTGTCATCTTCAAATGTCTCCAAACTCTAGTGAATGTTAGAGTATTGTATCCTCAACATTATACTAAAAAATGGTGGGTGGGAATTTCGATTTAAAAAAGTAATTTAGTTAACAGTATGTTCAACTCTGCGTACTATTGTACCTACCTATTACCTATCTTGTTGAATGCACGAATTAATGCTGTTGAAAATGGTTGTCCATAGTTCTACAGGCTTCATTCATGTCAGAACTTCAAGAAAATTTCAGTGGAGATTCGTTTTTTGATGGATTCGAGAAGTTGGGCGAATAAGAAGTTCTGTTGTAACGGAATGATGTGGCCGCGCGGCTCGGGAAGTGTTGCGGGTTAGTCTAGGCGCGCCTTAAATCTATGGCTGGGCGTCTATGGCCCATTTCACACAGGTATGGAAAAGAGCTCGAGGATGCTGATGCCATCTCTAGACTATGCCTGGAGGGACCAGTAGTTCACAACGTAGCCTGCAGCATTCAGAGAAACTCACAGAATCGGATAATTGCTGACCCCCAGATGATACCTCAGATCCTCCAAACCTACCACGACAGCTGTGACTCGGGGGGACACGATGGTTTCCTTAAAACGTATCTAAAGTTGAAACAACGATTTTTCTGGCCAAAAATGAAAAACGACATATTAGAATATATAAGAAGTTGCCATCAATGCCAAATTACCAAATTTAAATATAGATCCAAACCAGATATTCTAATATGTCGTTTTTCATTTTTGGTCAGAAAAATCGTTGTTTCAACTTTAGATACGTTTTAAGGTATCCATAGTACTCTTTTCACTGTAAATGGCCCTTTCACAATAGGATCTTTGCCCTTCACTCCACAGTACGAGTACTTGATCCCCATCGGTTATGGAAGGGGTAGTTTTTGAGTGTCATTTGTCGAACTGGATCTTCATCTTTCTCTTGTATTCTTTCTGTTCTTCTGGGGTAAGAGGTTATTCAGAGAGCGTTGCTTCGGAAATTCCGTACTGACTATCAGCAGGAAACAGAGATTTTCTTCCGAAAGCTTTGAACTGTGGGGAGCAGCCTATACTCATAGAATGGGACCGATTATGATGGTCAACACCAGCTTTCAAGCAAGCTTTCCATCCTCCTCTGAAAGTTGGATACAGGGCCAAGAATTGTTTAAGATCTCTAATCTTCCTCTCTATAGAAGGTTTTTATTACAACTATTATCATGTAAATAGGTCAGGCACGACTGTAAAGTTTCCTCTCTTGTGCTTATCTTGGTGCTGTTGGTAAAACAGATTGTGTAACACTTTTTTTTACACAATATTTTGGGTGCTGAGAATGAAAATAAGTAATTATTAGAGTAAACAATACAAATGATATATTCCAGGGCTGATATATTTGCTGTTAACCCATTTGCGGCCACTGATGCGTTTTCGCATCGTCATATTTAATAATTTTTTAAATATTGAAAATAGTGAAAAATCTTTGCAGAAAAATTTTTCTCGTTTATGCTGTTCCTAAAATTATCAGAATAAATTTTCGGGAGCTGAATGTAATTTTGGAAATTTTTCGAAAATGAGACCTTTTTCCCAAAGGCATGATTGTGGTGGCTCAAATTCGATTCTGGGCGAGTGAGCGTTCTGGGCCATGAGTTGAAAGAGATTCCGGTCCTCAGACTTTTACATTTTACCAAAAACAATGAACTTTGGAAAACTCTCAAATCTCATTAAAAAGTAAAATTCATAAAACATCGAGTATTTTTGCTCTCGATAGGGTAAGCAAATGACGCTTTATTTCGGCCGGCATTCTGTAAAACAGTTCATCCTCCTCTCCTCATTATTCAGTTATTTCTACCCTTGGCTTGAAATGGGTTAAGGGGGTCTCAGTCGGTCGCTGTCCGTTCTTAGTATTTCGCGAAATTGAAGGGGCCAAAACTTAAAAAATTGTACCTAATTCGAAATTTTCAAAAAATTTTTGAAATTCATTAGTGCAGCAGAATTGAAAAACTAAAAGATTGCCGCTGGAATCATCAAAATCGAACAATAATTGCCAGAGAAAAATGGGAAGAACCAAACTGAATAAACGGGTTTTCCCATATTTCTCTGGCAATTATTGTTCGATTTTGATGATTCCAGCAGCAATCTTTTAGTTTTTCAATTCTCTAAACTGCTGCACCTATGAATTTCGAAAATCCTTGAAAATTTTAAATCTAGGTACAACTTTTAAAGTTTGAGCGCCTGTAATTCAGGAAAATACTGACCCGGAACGAAGATCGAACGGCGACCAATTGAGACCCCCTTAATGTAGAATCCTTAAGAAAATAATATCCTTCTAATTGTTTATTCCACCATTGTAAGTTTATGAGAGCTTACAGAACAATTTTTGATCGTTTTTGTAAAACATTACAATTGGTGCAGTCCAACACTTGGCAGAGGAAATAGGGTGTGCGCCTTGGTAGGAAAAACTGTTAGTTGTTATTTTTAATCTAAGGTAGACCTCATTCAGAGAATTTTGGCACCAACCGCGACCTTCTAGTGTGTGTAAATCTTTTCCTATGAATTTTTAAAGTGTCAACCGTTTATGACGTCACAGTGGGCTGGGGGGTCCCGCCCAGGCGAGAGGGGCGCGTGACGTCATAAACGGTTGAAACTTTGAAAAATCATAGAAAAAGATCTACTCATCCAAAAAGAGAACGGCTGGTGTCAAAATTCTCAGGATATGGTCTACTTTCAATTAAAAATCTAAAAAAAATCAAGGCGCACACCCCATTTTGTTTATTGTAGACTTAATAAAGAAAACAAGTGTCTTCCTTGCCATATTGTCGATGAAGAATACACACTTTTTTTAATGAGAATTTCTACGGTTTTAATTGCTAAACTTCCAACAAAAGCAGGGGAAATAATTTTTTGCAGATTATTTTAAATATTCACGTTCGTGTTTCCGACGAATTATTGGTAGATCGTTAATAACACGAGCGCAAAACTTTATTATTATTATTATTCTACAAAAACTTTAACTCGACCCAACCTAGATAGTGTTAATATTTTCCCTCTCACTCAAACACCAATCCGAAGTAGGTATTTCGGATTGGGAAGTGGTGACGTCACTGTAAGTAAAGTACTGTTTTCAGATAGAAAGAATGCGGATGGTTTGGTGAGGTGTCCATGTGTATTACAGTCCCAAAAACATCGTCGTTCTTCTACCTGCCACTCAAGCCAGTAAAACTGAGACCGAGGGTTTTGACTACTGACTGATGATGAAGTGTAAGGATTGATTTATTACAGACCATTTGCGGTCTGCCAGGGCTTTGGGAGTTTCCTTAAAGCAGAGGTTCCCATTTCTTTACAGGGTGTCTACTGTTGAGATTAACCAAACTTAAAGGATCAATTGTACAAAATTGTAAGAAAATGTACCTATTTGGTTTTAACTCCATGTTTTTCCAGTTTTTTTTTCAATTTTTAAATTTTTTTCGTGTTTTTGACTCTGTCACTAAAATTACTGTAACTACCTTGATTTACCGTAAGAATGAAAATGTGAGGGCACCGCTGGATAGGGCGTCAAATTTCCTATCTTTCAAGTGCCTACAAAAAATTATTTCTGAGGTTCTGATGGGTGAAAAATCACCTCGTAAAGTGATATTTATATCTATATTTATAAATATAGGTTCCTTACACTCTGGAAAGCCTTATCAATGAAGAGAATTATACATTCATTCATTCAAAAATAAAATCACGCTTCCAGTAAAAAATGATGCTTTTTTCGAAGTTTAACGGCGAATGAAGGGTAAATCAGAAGGGCAAGTTAACTCACATTCGAGATACAAATCCTTTCAAACAATTGGCAGAGTGAAGGGGCTTTCTACCTCATACTCGAGTTGCTCAATGCCTTGATTACGAAGGTCTGAGGCTCGGCCCTTTCCTCCCTTTCCTGACTAACCAGGCTACTTAAGATTTTGGAACAGGTAGTCGTCTATGTTAGCGGTATACCCTTTAGGAAATCGCCCATCCGCATTCTTTCTATCTGCAAGCAGTAAAATAAACCATCTCAGGTTGAAATGTCTCTCATAGCCCAGTCAAAAAAGTGTTTTTCACAAGAAAGTTGTGGGGGTTTCTAATTGTTTCGATTTCTCATGTTTTTTGGGTGCTGAATCTGAATCTGATATTTACCAACAAAATTTCGCAACAAAACATTGAAAAAAATGCAAAAAAATCGGCCCTTCGGGCCCCGCCAGGGGGCAAGGCCCCTGGACCCCCGGTTGGTTACTGCTTAGAGCCTTCGGCTAAAATTCAAGAAACATGGAACATGCTTTAGCCGTTCCTTTAGGGGTTGAAACTTCTCGAAAGGTCTTGGTACAATACAAGTTTGCAAATGAGCTTCCTTACTTGCTCTTCTGCGGAAGTAGATGATGACTCTTGTAAAGCAGTCTCAACCACAACAAAGGTATTCTTATTATTAAGAAATCGAAAACATCTAAAGCGTCGAAGAACACAACTAAAACAAAATCTCACCTAGGTTTCAAGATCCTTTGATAACATTCGTAAAAACCAAGCCAACCCACATCAATATAATCCACAAAATCGATGTTGGTTTTTATTACGAATGTTGTTTACAGTTCTTTTAAATCAGAGGTATATCTCTGCTTCGTCCATATTCACACATGTTTTGGCAGTATATAATTTACGCATAAATTGAGGACTTTTTGCTTCGTCACGTTTTTGCCCAGTTAGGTGAGGATGTTCCATGCTAAAAAGTTATTTTTTGTTGTTTTTGCCAATAATTTAAAACTAACTAAGTAACTAACTTTTTTGGTTTATTATTTTCAATAATAAGCCTTTGGAATCGAGCAAGAAAAAAATTAACCCCCCCTCAAAATTTGATGTTTTACGTTTCAAGGTACGTAGAATCCGAAAATCGAATAAAAATCGAGTGTGAAGCGTTTAGTTCTTTCTAATAAACTTGATTGTGAAGGTGTGAAGGCAGTATGGTGTGGTAGGTAGTACCTACCAATGGTTGGTAGGTTAAAAAAGTTGGTAAGTAAAAAAAAATAGGTAAAAAAAGTTGGTAGGTAAAAAAAACGCTGGAAATCATTGCCCAAAGGTTTAGTATTTTCTGTATAGATCACCCTTCTGTATAGATCCCTCCTTTTTTTAAAAGAAACTCCCCTGAAAGACGCGGGGGGCACGCCATTAATACAAAATAAATAAATAAATCAAATATAATGGGGAGGACGCCCAGGACTCACCCGACGCCGGCCCTCGGGATTAGGGAAGATGAGGATGCCTAACTCGCGCAACTCCGTGGCGCTTTTCCCGTACCACACTCCGCGCCATGACAATGTTGCAGCCATCACCCTGATGTTGCCAGGTGCCACTCCTTTTAGCTCCGACACCGCTTGCCGTAAATCATTTGTGTCATATTTCCTTATCTTGGCCCGCCAAGTCTGCTCCATGTCCAAGCTGCCATTGACAACTTGGACGTCCAGGATAATGCAAGACCTGTCGGGCTTGACGGCAACGATGTCGGGCTTCTTACCCTGGTCACTTGGCATGTGATACAATCTCTCCCTCTCAACATCCCAGCCGCTAGATGACAAGGCACCTGCTATCTGCTTGGTGACTGCATCATGACGTAGAATGCGGCCCCCATGAGTTCGTGGACACTGCTGCACTACATGATACAGGTGTTCACTTCTACTCCGACAGGCGCGGCAAAGGGGTAGGGTTGTCCCACGACTACCTCACGTACACCTCACCGCAGTTGGCAAAGATGCCACACGGACGGCATGGAAGTGTCGGTAGTCGCGGGCCCCAATGCCCTCCGAAGCCCAATCTACCCACTGGGAAGACATTAGGCTTTCGGAGCACTGTCGGAGTTCCTTACCATCTACTGATTCATGCAGCGCAGCAGCGAACTCAGCAGACAAACTGGGTTTTGGAGCAGACGGTGTTGCTCGGTCGCACCATGCTAACTGCTGCCTGACAAAATCAAGATCAGCAGCAGCACGAGCGACCTCCCAGCTCGACCCTTGAAGGGCTAGCAGGCGCTGGCGGCGCAATGAAGGGATACATGCTGAGAGAGACACAATGCCAAGACCACTAGATTTAACTGGTGCATGGATGTAGGCACTTGGGACACCAGGTGGGAATTTCAGCCAAGAGCGCACAGCAGAGCGGACTTCTCGATCTAATTCCTGCAGCCTCCCCGCCATAAGCCTACCAAAGACTAACCCATAGGTTAGCTTTGGCAGTAAGTACGTGCGGAGGAGGGGCAGCCTCTGCTGTGGCTTCAATGGAGCCTTGGTAAAGGCCATATCACACGAGCGATTTTTCAGCTTTTTTCCGCAGAAAAATCGCTGGAACGTGAAGAGGAAGAAGTACAGTGATTCAAGTATCCATGCAAGGGAAGAAGTACAGTGTTTCAAGTATCCATGCAGCGGGTTTTTAATTCCACTTCCCCACCCCCCCATAGCGCAGCCTGCACCCTGGTGGAGCGATTTTTCTAGCTTTGGAATATTTAGAACGCGTTCTAATTTTTCTAGTCCGCCATTTTGTGCGGGAAAAAAAGCTGGAAGGAAACCATTCGAAGGTTCTCCATCGATAAGTAATTTGTGGTTGTAGCATTCCTTGATCTACTAGTCGACGTCTGTTCAGTTTTCTGCAGTTTTCCGAGAGAAAAATTAATCAGTTCTTCGTTCATTTTTAAACCTCCAACAAGTATGCCGCCGAAGGATATAGTGAATAGGTGGACAACAAGTGAAACTTCGCTTCTAAAACGTTGCTTCAAAATTCCACACTACTATAACCTGATCCAAAACTTGTAGTCGGTGAAAATCGCTGGCCGCCAGAATGCGCTCTATTCGCAGTTTTCTGAGGGTTATTCTTCTTCAACTTCGCCTAACTTATTCTAACTTCCTCTTCACGTTCCAGCGATTTTCCAGCGGAAAAAAAGCCAAAAAATCGCTTGTGTGATATGGCCTTAACGCGAGCTAGCGCCCTACCAAGGTCCACGCGGCTGGCAGTAATGGTGGCCACCCCCATGAAGTCGACTCCAAGGTACCGCTATACCTCCAACACAGATCGGGAAGGAATGGGGGATTGTCCTATGACAAAACCCCCATCCACAACCTTCACCTTATGTTGGCTACCCGATGGGACCAAGGAGACCAACCCGCATTTATCGGGGTTGACCACAAGTCCACACCTGGCTTCTGTATAGATCCCTCTCCACCAACCGTAGGTACCTACTACTTACCTACTAGGGTATTTTTGAAAATTTCAACCCTTCATTTCCATTTGGTTGGTGTTGAAATTTTCAAAAATCCCAAGTAGGTAGTAGGTACCTACCTATGGTTGGTAGGGAGGGATCTATACAGAAGGGTGATCTATACAGAAAATACTAAACCTTTGGGCAATGATTTCCAGCGTTTTTAACCAACTTCAACGTTTGGCTAAAAAGTTGTACTCGCAAAATGAAAGCACGATAAATTTGATGAAAAATTCATTCATTTTATCGTGATTTACTAACTTATTGAAATATTACGCTTATTACCTTCAAAGATGGGAACATTTTGAAGATTCCGTAGTACATGACACAGTGTGAGTTATAGTCAGCATCGGTGACGGGGATGTTGACACCCTCTTTCGTCTCTCCTTTGCTCTGAGTGCCCAGCGACTGTGTCGTCCCTTTCAGCACTTCCTGCGATATAAATTTCGAGTTTTATCACAGAATTCACACAGGGGGGCACGTGAGAAGAAACATTAACGGAAATTGGGTGTTTTACCTTTCCGCCTCTCTCCGCAGCAGCGAGAGCAGCCATCAGGACGCGTCTCAGATTCACTTTGGGCTCATCCACAGTTGCGGTAGATGGACTCATGTAATAAACAAACAAGATCAAGAAGCAGCAAATGAGCAGGAGTCCGAACCTGTTCACTCTGATGGTCCCTCCGAAATTCATGGCGGAAATATCACTGACAACTACTCGAGTACTTAGCAAATAAGTTAATAATAAGTTCGCGTCATGAGGTAAGAATGCCCAAACGAAACTTCATAAAGGTCAGATCGGTCGTCACCAGAGCTAACCGATTTAAAAGATAAGACGAAAATGTGGAGACATGTTCATAAGACGATACAAATCCACACGGATTTTACGACAAGGTTACCAAACGATTTTCACCGACCGAATCTCAATCTAAATTGTGGTTCAAAATTAAGGAATAGAATTGAGAAAATTGAAAATGACACGAGAAATAAGAGGTGAAACTCTAACGTGTTATCATCAACGTGTTATCAAAATGTTGGACATGAATACCACAGAGTACTAACTAAAGTGTAGACCCTTTACTTTAGAAGCATCCTGATGTGGTGGGAGAAGAGCTCCAGCAGGCCACGCCCCTACCATTCCCTCCGTGTATTTTTCCTCCAATCAGTGCTGAATGCTGAAAAACGGGTTTGTTTGTTTTATCTCTACAAAATCGAATGTTTTTGGAATTTTGAAGACCTCTCCACCAGAGTTTGGCAAAATCATGTAGGTAGGTGCTCATGAATATCAATACCTTAAAGCACAAAGGCGCTATGTCCATCCATCTCCCACATTTTTTATTTTCTTTTAATTTCATAAAAACTCAAATTAAACAAAATTATAATTGACCTTCATCACGATTATAGCTTGAAAATTTATTGAGGAAATTAAAGAGTTTAGTGTAGTAAGCCATTATTTTAGGAATTTTGCACAGGCGATAATTTCTTTGGCGTTTTTCTCAAAACTCCGTTTTTGGACATAGCTCCTTTGTGCTTTAAGGTATCGATATGATAATAAGAGCTTTAATCACAGGAATTTGTTCTGTAATTATGATTAAGATTAAATTCGTATAATCACGGAATGCATTCTTAATCACAGGAAATCTTTGATCAATCACAGGAACAATCATTTTTAAAAATTGTAATTAATCACAGGAATAATCATGGGAAAATTGTGATTAATCAGATTTCCTGTGTTAATGACTTTATTCATACTCATAGCGCGTGAATACAATTTTAATCCTATTATTCCTGTGATTAATCACAGATTTCCTGTGATTTAGAATGTATTTTTAACCATAGCCCTTGATTATGATTTTATTCATACTCTTAATGTGTGAATATGAATTTAATATAAATTATAATTACAGAAACATATTCCTGTGATTAAAACTCTTAATCATATTCATGAGTATGATTTTGCCCAACTCTGCTCTCCACGGTGTTGTGATCAGCGACCTCTTCGCATTTCTGTCCATTCGCTTCCTTAGCTCAGTGGTAACGAGCTCCGACTCAGAAGTGTAAATATAGTTTAGTCGGACGATAGGAGATCGATCCCCAGTCGAGGGAAGTTAATTTTTGATGATTCAACAATGTGGCGCAGTCATACCGAATAAAAGCCCCTAACTTCTTCACTCCTTCAACATCTAAACCTACCAAGGATTCTAATGTACTATAGATAACTAAAACATACCACTAAAGAGGTTGAGGGAAATGGGATTTGCAAGGAAAACACAAAATATCAGCAATTTTGTTGAATATTCACTCAAAAGAACTTGGAATCACTCCTACAACCTACAAATATCACTCAAATATCAAAGTTTGAACAAAGCGATGACTTACCTCAGTTTGTATGTAGATTTGAAGAAAGAAGATCAAGATTGTGGATGCCCAAAGTAGCTCTACACCAAGTAATTTCCATTTAAGACAATATTAAGAGGATGTAAATAGAGTGTGGTGTTTTTCAACAATAATGATCGTGATTAGAACTTCCTTAGAAGGATACGCTAGAGGATTAGATTAGAAGGATACGCAGGGCACCTCTGGGCTTTCGTCTGACACTCCTCTAATCAGTATCAACTTGGTGAGCATAGAAATGAGGCACGAATCTTGGATTTTAGTTAGAAAGACCCTTAAACTGCTTACTTTTCTACCAGCCTTGAAGCGTATAAAAATTGTGTACCTACCTACATAATTGTACCTGCGTACTTAATGTCATTCGACTCACTTTACCTCAATATACCTACCTGCAGGCTGCTTATTTTTTTTAAGCTATACATGGCATGTATCGCATGTATTACATGTGAGTATACCGCCCCACCTGTAGTTAACCAGTGGCGTTTCCTCCAGGCAAACACTGTTTGTTTTACTAAAAGTATGCAAAATGAATCACCTCAATTAATTTTTGTTGAGATTCTCCTATAATTCCTTTTTTTCAAGTAATATAAATATAGCCGATTTTGGAAAACTTTTATAAACTTTAGGGACTATTTTATTACCAAGGAAGTCAGATGGAATAGGAGAATGGAGTAAGCACTGTTCGCAGATAGAAAGAATGCGGTTGGCCAATTTCCCGAAGGGTATACCTGCTGACATAGACGACTACCTGTTCCAAAATCTTAGGTAGCCTGTTGAGTTAGGCTGGAGAAAGGGCCTAGCCACACTACCTAATCGAAATCCAGGGATCGAGCAACTCGAGTCATAATAATGTAGAGAGCCCCTCCACTCAGCCAATTGTTAGGAAGGATTATTTTTATTTCGAATGTGAGTTCACTTGCACTTCTGTTTACCCTTCAGTCGCCATTAAAATTTGAAAGGAGAATCATTCTTTAGCTACTGGAATGTAGAATTTTCATTCATGTGTGAATGAATGTACATTCTCTTAATTGATAAGACTTTCTCAGACCTTTAACTAAGTAAAAAATGATCCCCTTAACAATTATTTAGCTTACCTTCAGTATGCAATCAGACTGTAAAGTTTGATACACACATATGATTATAATCATACTACTTCTGCTATTATGATTTCACACGTTTGTATTTTTTGCTTGATATAAGTATAGTTTCACGTTTCCTCATGTTTCCTCGTTCTTGAATTATCATAATAATAATTTTGATTATTATGATAGATATAAATTTTGTCACTGGTGTATTTCCTACTTCAAAATTCATATTTTTATTACCTACCTGTTGAATAAAGAAATGTATTGAGTTGAAGCTCATCCTATATCCATGACTTTTTAAAACCAATTCGTTCCTTTCAGTGTATAATAAACAGAGCCAGGAAAAAGTCATAAACGTCATAGTCATAGTTTTTCATCATAAAACGGCCGTTTTTCGCTGAAACGTCATAAAATGCCACGTTTCAGAAAAAACGTCATATTTTAGCCCTTTTTGCTGGATAATATTTCTATTTCCGTCACTTTTTCATTTTTATTCATTTCAAATATTAGGAAGTTAGAGCTAGCTCTGACCGTACGTTCTTCCAGCTCACCCAAGGGCGTAAGTCTTTCAGATTATAATCGCACTGGTTCTCACAGCTAAGTGCTTTGAACAGTTGGAAGTGAAAGTCCCTCAGTGCACACAAAGGAATGAATAGGGGATAAAGTGTCACCAACCTCGAACCACCTTGGAATCATTAGTGAATTGTATAGTGTGCCTCGCCTCAAACTGGCCAAGCCTATACCAGGTAGGTGAATTATAGTGACCAATCCCACGTCATCCTCAATCCCAGCAACTTCCTGATTGGCTGCTCCGTTTCTACCTGCGGAATACCTATGGGTGTAAATTCGTGGTGGGAGAGTAGTATTTTTTCATTTAGTTAGTTTTCGCTAGCAGTCGTGTCACCATGCCAAAATTTACAGTGAGCAAGTCAGCGCTTAAGCGAAAGTGGATAGCAGGGGAGAAGGACTTCTCGTTGGAAGGCGAAACAATCTTCTGCAAGCCATGTGGAAAACAGGTGAGTGAGCTCAATAATTTTTTTTTTAAATTTAAGTATGGGAGTTATATAGGCACAGGAGCATATTTTGAAGGAGTTTTAAAAATAGGCATCTCACTCAAAACAAAATTAGGAAATTTTAACTTTGGTTTGGTTGTTCCAGTTCAACTTTGAAAGAAAATGCCAGTTAGAACAACACAAGAAAACCACTGTCCATGCTACAAACATACAAAAGCAGGGGAATAAGCGCCAACGCTTGCTGAGTGAGTGTCCACCTGAGACGGGAGAAAGGCCCTCGAGCTTTGTGAACGATCTTGTAGCAGTCATGCTTCAAGAAGCAATCCCTCTTCAGAAATTAGATAAGGAAACGCCCTTGAGAAAATTCGTCGAAAAGTACTGGGAGTCTGAAGCCATTCCTTGCGTCAAAACCCTTAGGACTAAGGTGGCACCTGCAACACACTTTCAGGTGATAGAAAAAATAAGGGATGAGATAGAAGATTCCCCGATTTGGTGCAGCGTAGATGAGACTACCGATCGGCTTGGACGGAACATGGTTAACGTCATAGTTGGGAAACTGAGTGGGAAAAGTGCATCGAAAGGGCGCCTTATCCATGTGGCCGTTGTCGACAAGACGAACGCATCAATGATTTTGCAGTGCGTTCAGGAGGGGCTGAGAATTCTTTGGAAAGGTGCACCAGGAACTACTGGCAGGCTAAAGCTATTTGTAACCGACTGTGCTGCTTATATGCTAAAGGCTGGGGATCATTTGAAGGCGATGTATCCCATGGTAGTACATCTGACCTGCTTCAGTCACGGGCTTCATCGGGTTGCAGAGGCTGTGCGGGAGGAGTACCCAACAGTGAATAAATTAATTTCTTCGACCAAAAAAGTCTTCCTGAAGGCACCAGCAAGAGTGGACCTGTTTCGCACCATGCTACCCAACACACCGTTGCCTCCCGAGCCCATCATCACACGATGGGGGACGTGGCTTGAGGCAGGTCAGTACTACGCTGAAAATGTGAGTGCTATTCGGTGCGTATTCGACTCCCTAGATACGAACGAAGCGCAGGCTATCCGCAAAGCTAAAGAAGCTTTAGCGGCTTCAGAACTAGAAACCCACCTCCACTACATTTCTGACAACTTTGGTTCACTACCCAGCACCATTCAAAAGTTACAGAAGCAGGGAATGATGTTTTCTAAGGGAGTAGAGGAAATGCAAACCCTCTGTGATTCGGATTGGGCTGGAACAGTGGGAGATAGAGCGAAGGAAAAACTCACTGCAGTGCTTTCGAGAAATCCTGGGTGGAAACAAGCCCAGGCAATAGCTGCCAGGCTGAATGGAGAAGAATGTGGGGACTTGCCTGAGGGGTGGACACCGCAGGACATCTCCTGCATGAAGTACGCTCCTGTGACATCAGCAGACGTTGAGAGGTCGTTCTCAAAATTTAAATGTTTGCTAACAGACAAGAGAACGAGCCTCACCGTAGAGCATCTCGAGAAACACATGGTGGTTTTTTTATAATGATTTTAATAATAATTGATCGATATTTTTGTAAACATTTCATTTGAATTATTTATGTATAACCAAGTACAGGTATTTGTAATTTAATTATTTATGTATGCTCACTATCAATAAATTAATGTTTCAACCTATTTTTTTATTCTCCTGGCGTTTTTACAACAATTTACCCGAACTTGGACGATTAATAAACGTCATACTTCTCCCTAAAATGTCATAAAATAGCCAAATTTCCCAAAATTGACGTCATAAAACTAGATAATAAAAGCCATAGAAGTCATAGAATAAACGTCATGAAATGGAAAAATAAAAGTCATAAACGTCCCGGCTCTGATAATAAATTAATAATTGTGTTGAAATAAATGTGCGGGGATCTCCCCGCTAGCGTTTACGAACGTAATTCCCCACCTAGCGTGTAGCCAAGGGTTAATTGATAAGACTTTCCCAAGGGTGAGGAACCTGTTTTATTTTTTTATTAGTGTTCTGTATTTGTTTTGTTTTGTCTGTAACAAATCAATCATAACAACATATCAATACATAACATATCAATCCTAAGGTCGAGGTCTGAGCAGTAAATTTCTTCTTCTTTTCATCTCTCTACTTTGTCTTTCATGCTTTCTTCTTATCTTCACAATATTATTTGTTCTCGGTCTTACCAGTTGATTTTTGCCTTATTTTTCAATTCAGTATGATTTTTTCAGTGAGATGGGGTGCACAACTGTTTACACAATAAATTATATATTATTATTGTCTATTTAGAACAGGCATTAACCACGCATTTGTTTTGTTACTTGAGAATTATTACGCCAGTCTTATTCTCCCTCTATGAGTAAATAGGTCGTTTTGTAGAACTTTTTGAGCCTTGGACTGGTTAACTACTGTTATGTCACACTTCATGCCCATCCATCTTCCACATTTTAATTTTTTTTTAACTTCAGAAAAACTCAAATTTAACAAACTATTGAGCTTTTTGACGATTATAGCTCGAACATTTCTTGAAGAAATTGAAGAGTTTGGTGTAACAAGCAATTATTTTAGGAATTGTGCACTGGTGATAACTTCTTTTGGGTTTTTCTCAAAACTCCGTTTTAGGACATAGCTCCTTTGTGGTATCGATTTGGAACCCCTCTGATAACGGGGGGGGGGGGGGGGGGGAGGTTGCCACTTTTGCCTGGTCTCTATAGCATCCATCCACCCAAGCTGGTGGATCTGTCCTCAAAGAAAGGCAGCCAATTATTTATCTTTGGTAAGGCTATCTGAAAACCACAGCTTAATCATCCCAGCAGTCGAAGACACAGATTGCTGTTATTCATTGTGAATTCAAGGGTCGAAACAGAAAGTCTGTGGCCTGGGGCCTGATGTCCCTTATCTGAGTTGTTCATGCCAGAAATATCATAACGATCAAGTTCTCGTCCAGACGCTCACAATACCCTATCAGCCCAATTTACATCACAGCAATTGCACAAATAAGAAATAGCGTATTTAGGTAAGATAAGTATGAATGAAAAAGCGGTTCAAAATTAAAGTTTATCGTGTATTTTCATTATTTTTAAATAACTTGTTATCGTCGTAATAAAGAAATTAAAACCAATATAATATTGCAACGTAAACAATATCAGTAAAAATAAAACTATCAACAACTGATTTAAAATAAAAGTATAACAACCACAAAATGAAGCCTAAAGCTCAAATAACAATGATCTCTATTATAAAAAGGCATAAAGGTATTTTCGCTTAATATTTACGTTTTATCCTACTAATTAATAAAAATAGATCTTTTTCATCTTTAAAAAACACGTCGAGACACTCACAAGGCTAAGAGAATCGCATAGGTTGGTATCATTCTGTCGAATGTTGAGAATTAACTAGGCATACGTTTAGAATAGAATGACAATAAGGCGCTAAACTATATTTTACGTTGAGTGTCATGGTTTCGATCAATCGCCCAGCAATTCAGGTACCTGCTATTCAGAATCGTTGGTACATCACAAGGGCCTTGGCTTTGGGGAATGGAAAGTGAAAGGTCTTTTGATAAGCAATGCGTATGGGAGAAACTTTGAACTACTGGCCACATCAAGTCACGTCACTGTGAATGGCACGTTCAGGTATGCGCTAAAACATTTCGTCCAAAGGGGAATTTGCCTCACATTGCCTTTTCTTTCGAAATAGGGTTCACTAATAAGGAAGAAAACCATAGTGTGCTGCTCAAAAAAGCAACCAAAATATATAGAGAATTAAGGAAGAAGGAAATTTCGAATGTAGCGGCAATCTGTGAGAGGGCAGCCATGTTGTGATGTAACCACAGGTCTAACCGATCTGATTTCTTTCTCGGTGGTCCCCTTCCATATGAGGTTATCTATGGGAAGGTTATGTAAACAAAGAATAAACTTGAGACAGTAGAGGGTTTTTGCAGCCATCGGGCAATGTCAGCTCAATGAGCCCAGGAACGTCTACCTAGAGTGCGCAATCACGTTGCTGACCTCCCCCCAGTGAGTAAAGCCTGCTGGAAAAGATGTTGGTCCGTTGTCATTGGCGTCCCAAGACGCTAAGTCGTCCTACGTGGATGACCAAAGAGTGCGACCAAGTGACCCGCGAGTGTGAGCAACCTCAAGTTGCGCATGCGCGCCGCTATAGTGTCCACAGTAGGGGTCCACATCACGCGTCCCTGGAATCCTTCCTTGCGAGGTTATCTTTGCTTCATCCTGAGTTGTAAAATCTTTCTCTACTTGTACATTTTTGGTTTTTTGCGATAGCATGAATGGCATATTTTATTCGAATAATGCAGCATTGCTTTATTAATTTACGGCAAAGAATTCGTTGAGACGGAGGCTAATTTCCGCAATTTTTCAATGAGGGAACGAAGTGGTGAATTTGAATCGTTCAAACACGAATTTCTCCCCAAAATTCGATTTTGAAGGAACCAGTTTTTACATTAGAGATACTGAGAAAAACAACCCAGAAATGAAGCACAGCCGGTGTAAATCATGCGGATCTACCCGCATGCTCGGGCAGCTTTTTCACCAAATCAAAAAAAGTTAGGTTCGACATCTGGGGGAAAGAAAATTTAACGCCGTTTCCTTGAAGAACAACTCTCCACATTATCTGATACACCCTTTGTATTCAATTCTATTTATTTTGGTCCACAGCGGGTTTCTTCGATTTTGCATTATACCTAGGTATTTGTCTTGAAACATATACCAAAACATATAATTTCAAGATGGGTTACAAAAGTTTTTTTCTATTCAACTCCAAACGGTATATTTGTTGAATAAACATTATTAATTAGATTTCAAGTAGGTTGCAAAATTTACTTACAGTAGATTAGCTCAACTTTTTGCCAAAATTTTTGTATCAAATTCCCACCTTCGTATTTCAAAATAGTATTGTTTTCTTGTACACCAGAAATGTCTTCTTGTTCACTTTACTCTTTCCACAACGTTTCCCTTTTTTGAATTTCGCTGATAAGAAGCTCTCTATAAATAATTATTACAGCCATTTCCAGGGAAAACATGAGTGAAACACGGGCACAAATGAAACAGTAAACTGGAAAATGACAACCTCCCGGCAAAGCGACCAGGTGGGAGCGCAACCAGAAACAAACTAGTTTGAAAATCAAACCCGAGCGTGCGACCTCGGGCGGCGGCACGCAGGACACTCCGTTCGGTTTAAGGGGGTTGTTTGATATCAGCTGGTCACGCATGAGTCACACGGTCGCGCGCTTTGGTCGTAGGGATGTCCGATACTTCAAAAGTATCGATATAATATCGTATCGATACATCGAGAAAGTACCAAAAAGTATCGATATTCTGAAGTATCGATACTTTTTTATACTTTCACACAAATGGGTGAATGTTTCTGTGAATAGTCAAATGGGGGTTTATGTTTCTCTCCATCAGTGTGTCATCTCTCCATCACGAGGATAATAATTAATATAGAATGAACAATACACTAAATCACTCATTTTGTTATTTAAAACTTGTTTTTGTTTAGGCACTTGTTTTCGTATTGCACTTGTTTGGGTTAACATTTTGGTGGTCCTTCCTCGATTATGGAGGAAAGCAGGTTATCATAGAGGGATGGAGG
Organism: Apolygus lucorum; assembly: GCA_009739505.2. Taxonomy (NCBI): domain Eukaryota; kingdom Metazoa; phylum Arthropoda; class Insecta; order Hemiptera; family Miridae; genus Apolygus; species Apolygus lucorum. The sequence continues at coordinate 39,452,035 of CM019169.2, forward strand.
TACTGGTACATCATCTTTGTTCAATTTGTTAAAGTTTGTTGGTCTCCCAACAATCTACGTAGAGATTGAAGTACTGTCAAGTAGGCACCTTCATGTCGTAAGGGTTGAAAATCGATATGTATCGATACTTTTTCCAAGAAGTAGTGATACTTTTAAGTATTGATACTTTTGGGACATCCCTATTTGGTCTGTCCACGTAGGACACAGCGTTACGGATGAACTTCGACAATCTTCGGAAAATTGACAATAAAAAAATGCACTGTTGTAAATAGAAAGGTTAGTCACGAGCCAGCCACGTTCAGGGATTCTAAACAGACTCCGCCAAAATTGGCAGCTTGATTGTCACCAATTGTCAACGTTTCAACAAGTTCACAGGTTATACTGCGCTTTGTGAAAAGGTTCCATGGGCACGTTAGTGGCCTGCAAAAACTGCTCTACTGTTCACTCAAGTGTATTCAGTCATGATTAAAGTAAAGCTCAAGTGAAAACTCATTATGGGGAGGAGCAACCAGTTTCCATCCATGCTGGGCGAGGCGTATCTGATAACAGAGATAATACATAAATGTTACAATGATTTTCAAAATATTGCTCTTTTGGCAGTTTCAACGTGAGTATACTACGTCACCTACATGCTAAATTCCAACAATCCTTAGTGAATGGCACGTCTTTTGATAAAGTAGTCATGGCACAGCCCAAAGGCGTATTATCGAGTAGTTTATAGAATCAAATCTTAACGAATATACATCGACAATCACGATAAAATACAATCACCGGGCTTCAATGAATCCAAAATGGTGAACATTTGATTCCTTTTGCAAAATAGAAAGTGTTGACACCACGACCGACTCCTCGTACATTTAACATAACTTTCTAATTTATAGCATTTGCTCGTAAAATCGCAGGTTTTACACATCAATTTGGTTTTCCGTTTCAAATTGGAGGATGATGAAAATAGGGGGTCTGTTCGGAGAGGCAGTCCAGAACCAGTTCGAAACCAAACAGGAGCTGAAAAGGGGAGGGGATAGAGGCGAATGGACCCCTCCAAACCGTTCAGGACTGCTTCTCCGAACAGACCCAGAGTGTGCGCATCAAACGAAAAAGGGGGGAAAAACACATGAATCATGTTCTTAGGAACCCTCTGATTCGAAAAGCCAGAGATAATAAACTCAAATGTTTTCACGAATAAGGGATTGCATTCAGAAAGTTTGGCAGCCTGCTGTGCCGCCAATAAGATGTTCTGTTTATCAACCCACGGCACGCACAAACTGTCAAGTATCGGGAATGGGGTCATCCAACAAACGCTGTTATTACCGAGCTTTCGGAAAATTTATTTCCTTCATCAGGGCTCAAAGCAGCTACATGTGAGGAGAGTATGAGTTGGTGGGTTCACTCTCCCCACATGTAGCTGCTTTGAGCCCTGATGAAGGAAATAATTTTTCCGAAAGCTCGGTAATAACGGCGTTTGTTGGATGACCCGATACTTGACAGTTAGTGTGCCGCCAATGTTATTACGTCATTTCTAGCAGAAAATCGAGCTGAAACGACCGCTAGGCAGCAAATGTAGGATTTTAGTGTAATGAAGTTGGTATACCTTTGGTTCACAATTTGTCGTTTTCCGCTTCTTGTTTCTACAATCCCACATTAATTTAGAGGTTCGGTACTCACAAATTTCAGCTTTCAAAACTAATTCTGTGACGTCCTTTCCCTTCAACCAACATCGTTAAGGAGCTTCGGAAGGAAATACAAGATAGGTTTTCAACTAGCGAGAATATCGCGTTGACAGACTTAAAGATGTTTCAAGGATCATTGACAATCCGGGTTCTTTTGGGAAAAGTTGCTCTACAAAAGTGGCCTGACAACACAAGGCAATATTTATTGTCCAACTATTCCACATTGCGAGCAACATTTCTTGGACATTTTGAATTAATGGAACTCATCTCACCTAGAGTGATTCACACCTGTTGAAAATTATGATCGATTATGCATCGATCTATTTCAGACTCGATTATACCGACCTAGTCAGTTCTTTTCTACTAAAAAGGCTCCTCCCCATTTCGAAGTGCTTATGCAGATAATGAATGAACAAGATGAACCAAAACGAAATTTCTCCATTCTCTTCGTCATTTTTAATTACATTTTATACTGTACATATAGAAAAAAATTAATTGAAAATGTTTATTTAATCAATATTTGTAAATAAATCGTCTTCAACCTTCTCCAGTTCGAAATGTAGCCAGAAGTTTTCCAAGGGGGCTTTCCAACACGAAAAACTGTTGCCGAAGTGGGTTCAACGCCCGGAAATGTTGCTCCACTCGCGGCAACTATTACCCGGCAACATTCGGTAATATTATTAGCTATATCTCCAACATAGATTACTAGCTGTGCAGCGAAGAGGAGCCCTACGAATCGCCTGTGTCTACCGAACAGTATCAGAACCCGCTATATTTGTCCTCACGAGGGTCATACCCATTCAGCTGATGGCTTCAGAGAGGAAAAGAATCTTTGACAGAAGGGATGAAGGAGACAGGGCCAGCATAGCAAGGGAAGAAAGGGAGCGCACAATGGCAAATTGGCAAGATATATGGACGGGAGAACATAGAGGAAGGTGGACTGCACGGTTGGTGCCAAACATTCAGACGTGGATGGAAAGAAAACATGGAGAAGTGAACTTCTTCCTTACACAGTTCTTTAGGACATGGACTGTTTTATGCCTATCTGCATAAAATGGGAAAGGTATCTGCCCCAACATATTTACATTGCCAGAACAAAGATGACGATGATGTGCTCCACACCTTCTTCAAATGCACCAAATGGGCACCTCAAAGAAATCAGCTGATGGCAGACCTGGAGATAGCTCCCCAGAGATCAATACCAGAGGCTGTTGTCAGCAGGACGCTGGAAGGTGAAAGGAGCTGGACTGCTGTGGCAGAATACACGGAGAGCATCCTGACAAGGAAGATGCTCTTAGAACGAGAAAGAGAGAAGAGGGAGCATCTGGTCCGCCCCCTCACCCAGAACTGATTAAACGCCCCAGGACTCAGCCCGAAGTAGTGTGCTAAACGGTTCCGGGCTGAGCTCCAACACGGGGGGAAAAAGGAGGTGTTTTTTTAGTGGGTTTGAATCCCACATAACCTGGAGGACGCGGACCCTTCCAGGCATCTAACGAGATCCAACTCCACCTGTGGATTTTAAAGATTATCTCACCTGCCTGCCGAAAAAAAAAATCGGTAATATTGCCGAAACAAGAATAGTTGTCCGGCAATGTGGAGCAAGACGTACTGCCGACAGAATTGTTGCTAGTATAAAGGCCCCTTTACCAGATTGAGAAGTGGCAACAAGGCCATATTCGACTTCCTCTGCTAAAACAATATTACCATTTCAACTATTTTAACAACATTTAATCGATTTTAACAACATTTTTATTTAATGAGCCTTTTTGTTTTTATTGTTGAAGAAAAAAGTAATTTAACTTATGATTACGCGATGCCTATTTAAAAAAAAATTAAACGCCGCGCTACTAGCCCGCTTAGAAGGCGGAAAACCTCGGTGCGTCTGGAAATACCTAATCCGTGCAACATGACGAAGACATTCCATTTCATGTATCCGTCCCTTCCAACTGCCATTCTTCAGTTGGTTGCCGTTTCTTGGCAGTTGGCTGCCAGTTGGTTGCCATTCTTCAGAAGTCTGCCTTTTCACCCGCAGAAGGGGAGCCCCTCACTGGGAACAAATAAACCTGAGCGGATTGGCATTCCCTTGCGTTACTAAAGTAAAATTTCTGGGAATGTACCTGACTCAATCTCTATCCTGGAACACCCATATAGATTCATTAAAATCCAAAGTCGACCCTTACATTAACCTCCTTAGATCATTCACTTCGACCAGTTGGGGTGCAGATCCTCAAACTGACCTAATGTTCTATAGAGGAACGATCAGAAGCATCCTAGATTATGGCTGCATTTTCTACGCATCGGCTCCTAAAACTCAACTGCAGAAGCTAGACCGTCTCCAAAATAAAGCCCTAAGAGCCTCCATAGGCGCCCTACAATTCACTCCGATCAATGTGCTCCCATCAGAATCGGGAGAACCCCCCCCCCCCCCCCCCTCCGACTAAGAAGAGAAATGCTTGCTGGTAGATTCCTATTCTCTCTCTTCGCTCGAGACGCAGCCAGATTCTCTCTTATACAGGATGTATCAATAGAAACTTTGACAGCTCCACATTGGGAGAAAAAATCTCAACCAATAATGACCAAAATATATATCCTGGGCTTTCGAACTTCAATGGTTGGCAAGTGGTCCATCAAGATCTTTATATTCATTAGAATATCCAATTCTTTTGAAACCTTGCTCAGTTACAAAGCTCTCCGAAAATGCCCATTCCGCCACTTCCTCCCCTTCCGAAGTACTCATCTCACTATTTCACACTCAGCTCCCAAACGGAAACTACATATTCACAGATGGTTCTGTTTCTGGTGGGAGAGTAGCTTGTGCTTTCTATGACAAGACAAATAATCTAGCTAAGCAGTTCGGTCTCTGGAAATATGCTTCAATTTTCTCTGCAGAGGCATATGCCATTATGAAAGCTCTTGAGTATGCCTTGGACCGGTATGACAACAGACCATACATTGTGATTATTTCAGACTCCCAAAGCGTACTCCAGAAACTCAAACACGAAGGTCCCTCAACGAAACTCAGCCACATAGAAATCTCCATCCTCAACGCCATAGACATCCTCGAAACGAGAAATCATCTGGTGAAGTTTATCTGGATAAGAGGCCATAAAAACATCCATGGTAACACAATTGCGGATCATGAAGCCCGAGAAGCTCTATTTTTTTTTTTTTTTTTTTTTTAAATAAACTAAACAAAACCTTCCACCTTCCAATGAGGCTGTGTCAACCTCCATGCTTCCCACACACCGACCTCAAACGTTCTCTATCACAAGCTCAGCTGAACGCCTGGAGAAAATACCATGTTGAGTACCCGGCGGGTAGTCGGTATAAAGAGTTGTTCTCTCCTCCATCTAAAAAGTGCTGGTACCACGAAACGCCCTCTCCTAGATCCAAAGCCTTCTTCAAAACAATTACCAGGTTACGCTCAGGCCACAGTGTCACCAATGAGATGCTCGAAAGGTTCGGGATGATTGATGACAACATGTGCTCCTTCTGTGGAAATGAGATTGAGACCATCAAGCATGTAGTCCTGGAATGCCCAGCGTCCCAGTTACAAAGAGAAGAGCTCCTCAAGGAAATCACCGACCACTCACTACAACTCTTCAACTTAGACACCCTCCTTGCAACTGGAACAGATCCGATCCATTGTGCTCTCTTTAAATTTCTCTCCGCCATAAACTTTAAAGTGTAATTTAATCTATATATCCTAACTTCATAGCAGTTATGGCTGTATGCAATTCTTTTGCAAAGCCAATAAAAGGGAAAAAACTACCATTCTTTAAAAGGTGCTTATTTACGCGTTGATTTGTTGTTACTGCTTTCCCAGTAAATCATGTATTTCTGTCATCCTCCAATTTGAAAGCCTCCAAATTAATGTGTAAAACCTCCAATTTGACGTGAAAATGCTATATAACAAGGCAACAGGGATGAGTATCGCCATTATATGGCACGCACATTGATGCCGAATTCATAAATATTGGGCATTAGTTGTGCCTGAATATGACAAATAGTGATTTAAAACCAAAAACACAAGTAGGAATAGCGAATTTCTGTACATTTTACGAAACTATTCATCACTTTGGAAAATTATATTTGTGCTAATGCACAGTTTCAACTGCAGCATCAATATCGAATTATATAATTTATAGGGCATTTTCTCTACTTAGTACGGATTCATCGCTTCGGAAAGATTTGTGCTGACGTTAAATTTTATTGTTTGATGTTTTTGCGGCCGAGATGACGATCTAAGGCGTGGGCAAGGTCTAATCTTCACCCCATCAGTCGGAAGCGAATTTGTTCGGGTCACAGCTGAGGTCAGCAGCTTCATTGCAAGGCTGAACTTGAGCCGCAGCTTCCATCAGTACCTGAACGGCGTCCACGTTCCCGAAATCTCATCCCGTCTGTAGTAATGCGGTCGGTTGTCCCTGAACACCGTCACAGCTGGGAATGGGTGCTCTTGAATGTATTTTAACGTCGCTCGCATCTGTAAATAATTTATTAATTAGCATGAAATTTGAGAACTGCAGACCAAAATGGAACTTATTTTCTGAACAACCCTCGTAATTAGCAGTTTTCTAGTACTAATGAGGAAACGGAGTATTTCCAAGTTCCGCAATCACCATAATACAAACTTTACCTGCATGACGAAATGTGGAGGTTCAACTTCAGGAGACGTCGAGAGGTGCTGGAGGATGAACTCATCAGGCTGCTCGAGCCAAAGGTCGACTCCTCTGATGGGATGGTAGTTGAAGGGGCCTATCCTCAGCAGTCCCAGTCCACAGTCGTACACGTCCAACACCTGAAACAACCAGGCGTTACTGATAGATTCGATTTGGTCTTCAAGGAATGATGAGCAGATCTAATGACAAGAAATATAATCCTACGATAGGAAGAGATCTGAACTGTTCAAATGTCTCTCTAGGTTAAGATCCTGGGTTTTATACATAGCCTATAACCAATGGCCGTTAGCTGATTTAATGAACCCCAGTTACCAAGAGGCCACTGAAGTTAAGGCTGGTCGACCCAGGAGATCGGTAACCGCTCGAGGGTGGTATCACAGGTCATGGTAATTTTTCGGATTGGGACATTGGTGAACCCCACTCCACTTGAGGGGACGAGGCAATAAGTAGCCATGCGCAAAATCATCAGAAACAATTCTGATCTGCCCTTTGGCTGATGACGTCCACGAAGCCAGGAATGGCAGCTCGACAAAAATTCAACCCTAGATGGTTAACTTACTTGCTAATCCCACGAAGCACACAAGTAGTCAAAATCCATGGATAGCAAAATGAGGAATGGTTTTAGTGAAGAGCGAGGACTCCAAAGACATGAAAATCACTTTCAAGGCAGATTTGTCAATTCCCGACAGAAAATTTCAATAAAACAAAGATTTTTTTTTGTTTATTTTATTTGGCCTCACATATTAATGTATTTAGCTATTAAATTTATGGAAGTATAAAACTAAGCTCACTACTTCACTTTAACAATTAGCATAATGAATGAAAAAAGTAAAAAAAAAAAAGATACGAAAATACATATAGGTAGGTAATATTTCACTTCACTATTTTTATAGTTCAATATTTGTTGCTCTGATGAAATTGACTATATATTTGTAGCAGTTTTGGTCCTGTAGTACCAAGATCAAATGTAGTAAACAAAGATCAAAATAATGCACACCAACTGAAAACCCAAACTGCCGGAGAGAGGTTAGCATCTGCGCATGCTCGCTCAAGCAACTTGTACCCACGTTTCTGTACAATGAAATACGAGACGAACAAAAACTAGGTACTCTAAAAAGGGATTTGACCGTCCTTTTTTGTAATTATATGTTATATGACCCAGTTCTCATTCGTCATTATTTTATTAAGGCGAGTGCTTTCAGGGCTAACTGTGGCCCCCTTATCAAGCCTATATTCAAGGGGGCCACAGTTTGCCCTGAAAGCGCTCGCCTTAGTAAAATAATGACGAATGAGAACTGGGTCTTACTGCTTCTTTCTCCACATATAACTACAATATGACTACAGCAGGAGGACTTAACAGTCCTTTTTTGTAAACGCCATATTGTGCGTCTGATCTGATTACTACAAGAACAATTTTCTAGTTGTTCACTTAAGACATTCTATATCCTGAAGACGTCAAGTGACCTTGGCATAATCAATCAAAATGGGTTAACAAAGAAAAAATAATTTGGCTACCCACAAAACATCTTAATCCCTCTATGTCACGAAACTTAGGCAAAACACGTGACTTAGAGTCAATTTTGATTGATGCAGAAATGTATAGCATTGAGGACTATTTTGCTCTTTGTTAATGACTTTTTTCTACCACTATAAGTGTTGTGTTCTACACTTACCTGCTTTGTTTTAAGTAACTGATAAATATTTTTCTAAGATTGCTCGTAATATGAGTATATTATTTGTTAATTTTATATTTTGACGTTTAATACAGTAAAAAACATTGATTTATTACTCCAAGATGACTTCGCATACCTGAGGACCCTGGTGACCACCTGTGAGGTGTCGAGCGGACCTGAGGGCACATTCAGGTCCTTTGTCGGGGAAAGTAGCGGGGAAAACGTCTCCCGACTTGACTTCCACGCCGACTCCATAAATGATGGGCCAATGGATGCCGTTCCGAACAGTCGTGTTCAGCTCTCCCAGCGTCAGGTTGATAAGTTCCACTTCTACAGGCTGTTTGTGGAAGGAATCTGAAAACAATGTATCGTTTTAGAGATTGAAAATTAGGTGCACAATTCTACAACACACTACTCTGCTCATTTAGGAAATCTATTAAATAGCCATTTCATTCGATTTAATAATTATTCAAACCAACAGGATACGAGTATTTTTCATAATTTTTTTCATCATGGAAGAAGTAGAGGGAAGGCTTGCTGGATATGTGGATCTACTTTGCTGAGTGCTTTGTGAAGTCCCAGTAAGAAGAACAGATGCTATAAGAGTACAAGGCCCCTCAAAGCTAACTGTAATGTCATACATCTATGTTCAGTAGTTCTCCAATAAAGTGACGTGTAGGAAAACCCAGAGTGGCATGAGTCATCACCAACACAGACGAGGCGAGGAAGGGAAAGAACACGTCATCTGACGTCACCTCTTTTCCACTCTCCCCTCACCATAATAACTTGAGTATATAAGCCGCACTCAGGGGTCTACCTACATGCATTTGTACCTCGTCTATCTGACTTATCATTTCTTGTCTTACCTACAGCCTAGTTCCGAGGGAACTAGGGAACCCGAGGGAACGGTTTGCCCCATAAAGGCGCCGAACCTCTAGCTCCCCTTAGAGACCTCTTCAGAACAGTAGGCCTCACTAGGTAAATGTTCCGCCTCCCGCCGGTGTGTCTGTCATCAGACGCCCAGGTTTGCGGATAGATTCTATAAGCACTTATCTGTACAGTCGGCCAAGAGGCGCCGCAGATGGAGTGCTAAAGCCCTAGGTTGAGTAGGTTTCAGGCTAGGAACAATTCAGCGCATCGATAGGACCATCGCCCTCACTCGACTACACGCAGAACACAACACTAACCATGGACATCCTCTAAGCACAGGTTAGGAAGTCACCAACGATAGTTGTGGAAGATATCAGACTTGAGAAGGACCTCAGACACATTCTTTCCATCACCAAACAATACAATTGGTTTAAATTCAAATTTCTTACGTAGAATATTGTAGAAGAGCTCCTCTGTGACATTATGTGGGTCAGAGTATCCTCCTATGAGCTGCAGCTGCAGACGTCCTTCCGGATAACCCATTGCAAGCTCTTGCACCCTCGAGACCATGTTCATAACAGCTTCCTCCACACCAGCCCCATCTAGGTGGCTCAGACACACTGCACCGCTACCTGTTACGAATAATACAATTCACATTAATAATTATCCACATTTTTATAACACTTTTATACATTTCTAAAATGAAAGTAAAATAGACGAGTGACACTAATGAGTGAATGACACTAAGTTGGCGAATAAACCTATGTTGTAATGTTTCCCATTTGAAAATAATAAAGTTCAACGTGCGTTTTGTAAATCTTCTCGACAAATATGTTTAGACACACTTGTAAAGAATTCCACAAATACTCGGTGATTTAAACTAAAACAGATTCACTCTGAGATCCCATTCGGAGAAATAAACAATTTTCAAGTTCCTGATAAATTGGTGAAACGATAAGTCCAGATAAAATAATCGTGGATTCCATTAATAGATTTTGTTTGTTAGTCGATACCCATTCAATTTGCAATTGGATGGTTAAATGAACCGGTTCCCCTTAGATTACCCAAGTCAAGGCCAGTCGGCTTGGGAGATCTGGATTGGTGACCGCTTGTGGGGGTCCTGATAATTTTTCGAGTTGAGCTGTTGGTAATGGAAACTGTAGAGATGTTCCTCCCAACGCAGAAAGTGGAGAAAGAGCCCGTATAGAAAGTAGAAAAAGATTCCCGGGATGGAGAAAGGATATCATAACATTGCAATTTTTAGATAGATTTTTATAGATCATAAACCAACACGGTTGAATTATAAACAGGTTCTGAACTTTCATTGCAAGCTATTAGCATGATTACAACCACTAAAACGAATAAGTAATAATTCAGTACCTCTACAATATAGAAAGTAGGAGAATACTCCAGGGATGGAGAAAGGATCCCACTAGAAAGTGCGAGAAGTCCCAGGACGGAGAAAGGATCTCTTAAAGAAAGTGGGAGAAGTCTCAAGGAATGGAGGAAGGATCCCATGTAGAAAGTAGGAGAAGCCCAAGGATGGAGAAAGGATCTCATAATATAGAAAGTGGGAGAATACCCCCAGGATGGAGAAAGGATCCCGCAAAGAAAGTGTGAGAAGTCCCAGGACGGAGAAAGGATCTCTTAAAGAAAGTGGGAGAAGACTCTAAGAATGGAGAAAGGATCCCATATAGAAAGTAGGAGAAGCCCAAGGATGGAGAAAGGATCTCATAAAATAGAAAGTGGGAGAATACCCCCAGGATGGAGAAAGGATCCCGCAAAGAAAGTGCGAGAAGTCCCAGGACGGAGGAAGGATCTCTTAAAGAAAGTGGGAGAAGACTCTAAGAATGGAGAAAGGATCCCATATAGAAAGTAGGAGAAGCCCAAGGATGGAGAAAGGATCCCGTACAGAAAGTGAGAGAAGTCCCAGGACGGAGAAAGGATCTCTTAAAGAAAGTGGGAGAAGTCTCTAGGAATGGAGAAAGGATCCCATACAGAAAGTAGGAGAAGCCCAAGGATGGAGAAAGGATCTCATAAAATAGAAAGTGGGAGAATAGCCTCAGGATGGAGAAAGGATCCCGTAAAGAAAGTGTGAGAAGTCTCAGGATGGAGAAAGGATCCCGCACAGAAAGTGGGAGAAGATTCCAAGGATGGAGAAAAGATCCCATATAGAAAGTAGAAGCCCAAGGATGGAGAAAGGATCCCGTACAGAAAGTAGGAGAAGCCCAAGGATGGAGAAAGGATCTCTTAAAGAAAGTGGGAGAAGTCTCTAGGAATGGAGAAAGGATCCCATATAGAAAGTAGGAGAATACCCCCAGGATGGAGAAAGGATCCCATATAGAAAGTAGAAGCCCCTGGATGGAGAAAGGATCCTTTACAGAAAGTGAGAGAAGCCCCAGGATGGAGAAAGGATCCCTTACAGAAAGTGGGAGAAGACTCTAGGGATGGAGGAAGGATCCCATATAGAAAGTAGGAGAAGCCCAAGGATGGAGAAAGGATATCATAACATAGAAAGTGGAAGAATACCCTCAGGATGGAGAAAGGATCCCGCAAAGAACGTGCGAGAAGTCTCAGGATGGAGAAAGGATCCCGCACAGAAAGTGGGAGAAGATTCCAAGGATGGAGAAAAGATCCCATATAGAAAGTAGGAGAATACCCCCAGGATGGAGAAAGGATCCCATATAGAAAGTAGAAGCCCCTGGATGGAGAAAGGATCCTGTACAGAAAGTGAGAGAAGTCCCAGGACGGAGAAAGGATCTCTTAAAGAACGTGGGAGAAGGCTCTAGGGATGGAGGAAGGATCCCATATAGCAAGTAGGTGAAGTCCAAGGATGGAGGAAGGATATCATAACATAGAAAGTGGAAGAATACTCCCAGGATGGAGAAAGGATCCCACACAGAAAGTGGGAGAAGACTCTCGGGATGGAGAAAGGATCTCTTAAAGAAAGTGGAAAAAGACTCCCAACATGGAGAAAGGCTTCCGTATAGAAGGTGGGAGAAGACTTTAGGGATGGAGAAAGAATAGAAAGTAGAAGACCCAGGATAGAGCCAAGCCCTTCTCCGACTCCTGAGACAACATGTGGACCTGAAGGGAGCCTTTATCCTATTCCCCGTTGGTGAACCTCTATCCGATCAAGGGAGTGAGGCAATAAGTAGCCATGAGAAAACATCAGAACCACTTCGGTTATTCCCCGTGAGAGACAGCTAATGACGTCAGCGACTCGCTGACGTCAGGAATCGCAGTCGGACGAAAATTCAACTTAAGAAGGTTGTTTACTACAACTATCAATAAATTATCACAAAAAACGTGTTAAGTTCTCAGAAAATTAATTTTTGTCAGAAACGGTTTGTTCAAGATAATTTGAATGTTTTCCCCTGTACCCTGTATTTTTGACTCTCAAGACTGACGTATTTTTCGTTATCGTTGATCTTTATTCTAACGCCACCAACACATCACCAACACCAACACCAGAGCATATTTCAACGTTTTATCTTCCTGACAGTCGGGAAGGCGGGAGAAAATGAAAACAAAAACGGTGCTGTCATGTTATCGGGCACGCTCTCGCCGGAAGACCAGTTGCGCAACAGCACCCCATCGCAGAGTCCAATATCGAAATAATAAGAATATAGGTACGAGATAACAGTCGTACTATCATCCTGATCGTCATGTTGAAGAGATAATTCACCGACAAAAACACAAGACAACCGACATTCCTCATTACCGGGGATTCTAACTTGAGAAGTAATTAGAGACTCTAAATTGAGAGAAAATAATTAAATACTATGGAAATTTACTAAGTCTATATGACTGACTGAATTAATTAAAAACTGGTTTTGCAAAACATCTTCAACCTTTTTTCAACAATTTTTTGAGTAGACCGTTAGAATGTTAAGGTTTTGAGGAAGTTTTTTTCCTCGTCGGAGAGAATTGGAAGGCGGCTATCGAGACCCAAAACGGTGAAATTTTAACAAGTCAATCATTTGCAATATACAGAGTTATTTGTACAACCTACTTGAGTCCTACTTTAAAGTTACACACACACACATCCAGACACACACACACACATCACACACACACATCTGACAGTTAGGGGGGTTAGGTTAGGGGGGGGGGGGCAGTTAGGGGGGTTTTTGACATCTGAGAGTTAGGAAATTTACTCTCTTTCCAACGGTGTAATCACATTTTGATCTTCTAAAAAATTAAGGGAGTTACGGTCATTTTAGTACCTATCTGAAGGTCGGAAACGCGAGAAAAATTTTATAATTAAGAAAAATAAGGGTTTTTAGAGGAGTTTGCCAAGTGGATGCGGCACATAGCTTTCTCGTATCCAAAACCCGATTGTATAGTTGATCCCACGAATAATTGCTAACCTAATCTCAAAACATCAATCTCCAAGTCCGGGGGGGTTATAGGGGACCATCTATACGTCAATCCGGACAACGCCTGAAAATTTCATCGAAGTCGGACGATAACTTCGTATAGTTTTGCCCGTTATAAGGATTTCATGACAGACAGACACGGAACCAAAATTGTTCAGGAAAGTTTAAAACGCAAAACGCGAGTGGAAATTTTGATTGTTTAGAAATTTTTTTAACCTTGAAAAGTGAAAACTACCTCGGTAGACTCGGAAGCAAAATTTATGCGAGTAGAATCGATTCCTGAAGAATTGATCATTCGTTCTGAGAAACCCAGCATATTGTATAAATCAAAAATATGTTTTTTAAATTCTGAACTTTTAAAGATAAAATTGTTTGTTGTATGTACATTTTAGATTTAAACCACACAAAAATATAGAAAATAAACAAATGACTTGTAACGGTTCAAACTAAACCAACATTTTCCATAAGGCCCTCAAATTATAGTACAAATTTCGTTTCTTCAATTTTGGTAACATTTTATCGATAGTTAAGGTTGAAAATTTAAATAATCAAAGAACTATTGAAGTGGGTAGGTTGAGGGAGGATGTACTGCGGCAATATCCTTATAATTTCTTCAATAGTCGAGTGCACTTTCGGTATGTAAATAGCATCTTCAGGACTTCAGATAGGCATTAAGTGGTAGGTAGGTCCTTTGTTAAGGTGTATATTGGCCTCAGAAGGTACGGTGAGGAGTTAGTACTGTAATGCATCTGGTCTTTGTCATCAAATTTAGTGGTATTTCCAGTGGGAAAATGGTTCTTATGTAAAGTCTTCATATGCCCCGGTTTTGAGTTTAGTACTACCTCCAGTAGGGTGACACTTAGTTTGTAGTAGAGAACTGATGTTTTATCCAGACCTACTGATTTGGATGCAGTTCGTGTCCGAGATAATTATTGTATGATAGTTAAATGATGAGAATGAATAGATAAAGTAAAGAACTCGAAGGACCACCCCTATTAGGGGAACTGACTCTAGCTAGGTGAACTACCAACCTAAAGTATTGTGTGGTGCTTATGGGTGAGTCAAAAGAAGACACAAATTGTAGGATTGATGAAACATCAACGTTAATACTCTATTTATTAAATAGTTTGAAGTGGTTCAATGTCAAGATGATTTGAATCCTACTGGTGGCGACCTAGGTATGAAGTAAATACCTTAAATTCACAATTGAGATTGAAAACCTATTTGCTGAACTTAACCTAGGCTTGTCTGTTCATGAAGATTAAGTCCAGGTCCCTCCAGTTCAAGGTAGTGCCACTGATGGGGGAGATCCAAGGTGCCAGGTTGGAGATCCAAGATGAGGTCCTCAGTACCAGATAGTGCCAGTACTTCCACAATCCAAAGGCAGAAGTAGGGAGAGGCAGCTCCAGTAGCCCAAGACTTCAGTGAGGTGAAAACTCCACTGCTCCAAGATGCTAGGTCCCAAGTTTCAACTTCAACTTTCATGTAGAAATAGCCTTCCTTATTGGTTGAAAACAGTGCTCTATGAGGCTTCTGGGTGACTAGCCCCCCATCAGTGGCACTACCTTGGACTGGAGGGACCTGGACTTAATCTTCATGAACAGATAAGCCTAGGTTAAGTTCAGCAAATAGGTTTTCAATCTCAATTGTTCAACTATCATACATTAATTATCTCGGACACGAACTGCATCCAAAACAGTAGGTCTGGATAAAACAACTGAGGTATTCAAGGGTTTGTTCATCAGGGTATCAGATTTAGCATTCAGTTTCACTGATGTGTCTCTAAGAATTTGGAAAATTTGTTCGAATTTACTTGAGCACATGTGCCTTGTGTAAAAGGAATAGGTTAACTGGTTAACCTATAAGTTAATTAATAAGTTAACCTATTCCTTTTATACAAGGCACGTGTGCTCAAGTAAATTCGAACAAATTTTCCAAATTCTTAGACACACATCAGTGAAACTGAATGCTAAATCTGATACCCTGATGAACAAACCCTTGAATACCTCAGTTCTCTACTACAAACTAAGTGTCACCCTACTGGGAGTAGTACTAAACACGAAACCAGGGCATATTAAGACTTTATATAAGAACCATTTTCCCACTGGAAATACCACTCAACTTGATGACAAAGACCAGATGCATAACAGTACTAACTCCTCACCGCTCCTGCTAAGGCCAATATACACCTTAACAAAGGACCTACCTACCACTTAATGCCTATCTGAAGTCCTGAAGATGCATTACATAGCGAAAGTGCACTCGACTAATAAAGAAATTATAAGGATATTGCCGCAGTATATCCTCCCTCAACCTACCCACTTCAATTGGAAGAATTATTGATGAAGTTTATTACAACAAAATAAACAATTTTAAAGAAAAGTAAAAAGTACTCAATGAAATCAAATTTTTCTTTGATTCCATTGATTTTTGAATCAAGTTTCAGAACAATAATAGGCACCTATAATGTTACCTAATGTATTATTATTGTTATTGAACTACCTAATGTGAATAATGAGTAGAACTGAACCTAATGAGAAAACTGGATATTGAATTACCGAAGAGAATAACCTACCAGGTAACTACGAGTACCGTAAAACCGTCAAACTTTACCCCAAGATTTACTCCAAAACATTTCCAAATACAATTTCTCCCCAATCGAAATGGGTTAAATTGATTTTTTTAATAAGTAAATTGATCTTCAGGGCTTCCTGAACATTTTGAGTGGTCGAGCTCATTGATCAGATAATTGTAACCCCCCTATTTAATTGTTTAAATGTTGGAGTAAAGTTACCTACGAGTGCGTCTATCTTTACTCCACTCTGAAAAACTCACGGTTATCGCTACAGAAACGGGCAGTGGTGCAATGTTACTAGTCGGGATTGAATTCATTACCCCAGAAATACTTGATAATATCAAGTATTTATAATATTATTATAAATATATTCTCAAAAACTGAACTTTTTAGCTTGAAAAATACAAGTTATACCTAAGAAAAATATAAATTCCAATGATCATTTATTCATCATTTATTTCCACGAATTTGCTTGAAATGCAATATTTCTGGTTAAGAGATCACAATTTCAGTCTTCCAGTATAGACAGACTTATGTAGGTAATCGAGCAAAACTTTCTACAAGTAAAGAAATATTAAAGGGCAGTAAACGATAAACGAATGACTTAACAAATCACAGAAAAAGTCTGTTTCACATTCGATAACTTTCAAATGAATTGCAATGGTAAATTTCAAAGTTAACCCACGAGTAAATAATATTGTAAATCACAACTTATGAGACCAAAGCACGTTTATGTTCATATCATAATGCAGCTGTTCAGTAGTAAAGTTTCGGTAGGGGCGCGTACCAAGCTTTATCTCATTTCTTCTCCCCATCTCTAACTTCTGACATGAGAAACACTAGAAACCTTACATTCAACACTGCAAAAATTATAAAACTCAAATATTTTTCGAGATTAAATAAGAAAAATATGAGTGAAGCTACCTTTACCCCAACCTTTATAGTGGAGTAAAGATACCCGGTTTTTGGAGTAAAGTTACCATCAAATTTTTGGTAAACAAAAGCATAACTAAGAAAACATATTTTTGAGAATTTGATTAGTGTATTTTGTTCAGAATAAGATATTGAAAGTGATATGATGAGGGCTTGCCTGGTAAATCCACTCCAAACACCTGTTATGGAAGAAATTTTGGAGCACAAGAAAAAGGACAAAAACAGCTGAACAGGAAACTATGACTGATAACAGCTGATAACGTGGATAAAGGAGCCACATCGATTCTCTGGGATGTGGAGAATAACGAAAACACAACAGCTAACTTTTATCTAAGTCCTACCACGTTTACGTCACAATTGAAGATTCTCTTTTTTTGGGGTAAAGTTACCCCTGGTGGGGTAAAGTTTGACGGTTTTACGGTATTATGATAAATTGTTCAAAAATTGGTTTTCATTACTTTAAAATTTATTTAATTTGTATTACTTACGCTTAATATGCTACTTAATGTGTCTATTTGAAAACAAACTGTTTGAGTCGATTCGGAGAATGCTGAATCCGATTCATACAGATACAGCTATTCGATAGTAAAGTGTAATTAAGTGTAAATCAACCTCCGTTATAAATACCAAAATAAATACAAAATTTGTGCACATAAGTCTTGCAAATAAGATTTACGTTCCACTAGCTTCCTTTTAATATAAATCTCCATACATAAGAGATGCAGAAAGGGGCAGTCCCTGAAAAACTTCTATTTTCGGACTTACAAAGATTTACACATTTACTATCGTATTGAAACATAAAATTCGAACTGGGTTAAGTACCCAATAAATACTTCCCACCCTCAAGTCGTATTGGTTGAAGAAATTAAGAAGGATCAGGGAAAATACAACAGCTCTTCATCAGTTGTGAACGAAAAGTCCCCATTTGTGTCTGGGAGAGGGCAACTATCTGTCGTGACCAGATAGCGAACCACCCTCCTTCATCGGATCCTTATCTGATTTATTTATAACCGATTTATGACGAGAGGCAGTTCAGTCGGATACCCGTTTCTTCTTCAACTTTCTACTGCCATCCGTTTGATTTATGTTTGCTCGTACTTCTCATTATCTCGAATGTCACGGTGAGGTAATAACAGTTTAGAAGCTCCTTAAAGTTTGTGAGATTTAGTAAAGTCGCTATAAACCAACACATGTGTGCAACAACACATTCCTTTTCTTCTCCCACCCTTGTTTTCGAGAAGAAATTTCCAATTTCATGGAGGAAATAACATTCTTTGACACCTCATACCTAATTTTACTCGAGTAACTCAACGAAAAATGCAATTTCTACAATATTTTTAATTTTGAATTAATCGAACGAAAACTCGAGGCATCTTGAGAACTTAATTCGAAATATCGATTTCAACGGTCTTTTTCAATATTTTGGTGCAGTAGAATGAAGAAAAAGGCTCCAGTAAAACGGACAGAAATGACGAATTCAACTGTTTTTCTCAAAATGTTAAATCGATACAATAAAGAAACCATCATTTGAAAATCTCCATCTCAAAAACCAACAAAAAATGACAATTTTGACTGTTTTCCAAGGACTACTATTCAACAATAGAATATTTTACGGATGGTTTTATTTATGGGTGCGACGGGTATTCTTGTCGTTGGTCCCCAAAATATATAAATATTGAATACTTCATAGAAAACAGCTACCATAGAACTATTTTCAAATTCTGGAGTTGAACCCTTTCTATATACATTATAATAATATGATTAAGACAATAATTTCCACTAAAACGAGAAAAATCTCTTAACTACTTAGGTAGAAAACCTAGGTCAGAAAGACCTTATTATTGCTTCCGAAATACGTATCTTCGGTTAACATTGAGAACAGAGATGGGCGAATTCTTATTCATAAATACGATTATGAATACAAATCATCTCTGC
The DNA here is from genome assembly GCA_009739505.2 of Apolygus lucorum. NCBI lineage: Eukaryota > Metazoa > Arthropoda > Insecta > Hemiptera > Miridae > Apolygus > Apolygus lucorum. The sequence goes on from CM019169.2 coordinate 39,470,752, forward strand.
GATTTTATGACTATGAATACGAATACAGGTATGAATATGAATATGAATACAAATACAATCGTATTCACACTTTGAGTACAATTTTCCCCCGTATTCGTATTTTGAATACAATTTTATAATTTTTATCCATAATTTCCTTAAAAATCAAATTTTTTTTTCAATTTTCCCTGAAAATCGAATTTTTTCGATTTTCCCTGAAAATCATACTTTTTTATGATTTTCTCCCGAACTCTCGACATATTAAATATTTTATGACCTAACAATGTAAAAATAATCAATCAAAATTCGAAACGTTCACCAATTCTTATACGATTTTTCACGCAGAATCGAATGAGACCAACCCCAGGTCGCTATGACCAACCAAATAGAAAGTACGACGACATTTCCACTGAAAATCGTATTTTTTTCAACAATTTGCATTGAAAATGTTAAAAAAAATTATGATTTTTACCGGATATTTCGTCGTACTTTCTATTCAGTTGGTCGTAGCGACCTGGGGTTGGTCTCATTCGATTCTGCGTGAAAAATCCAATAAGAATTTGTGAGCGTTACGAATTTATGATTGATTATTTTGACAATGTTAGGTCATAAATATCGAGAGTTCGGGAGAAAATCATTTTAAAAAGTATGATTTTCATGAAAAATTGTAAACAAAAAATTCGACTTTTAGGGAAATCATAGAAAAAATTATAAAATCGTATTCAAAATACGAATACGGGGGGAAATCGTATTCAAAGTGTGAATACGATTGTACCTATTCGTATTCATATTCATACCTGTATTCGTATTCATAGTCATAAAATCGCAGATATGATTAGTATTCATAATCGTATTTATGAATAAGAATTCGCCCATCTCTGATTGAGAAGAGATTCAAAGAGAGTGCATCTCTGCAGGTACCAAACCTTCTAGATGAAGTGATAATTGAACTTTTTGATTCTGGGTTTACCAAGGTAGTGGAAGCTTTGTTTTCACTTTTCACGGTTGAACAAAAAGTTCTCCAAAATCAAAATTTCCACTCGTGTTTACGTTTTAGACCTTCCTGAACAATTTTGGTTCCGTGTCTGTGTGTCATGAAATCCTTGCAACGGGCAAAACTATACAAAGTTATTGACCAATTTCAAAAACATTTTCAGAGATCATGCGGATCTGAATTTAGATGGTCCTCTATGAAAATCATCACCCTCGGATTGATAGTAGCCACTGCGCATTCGCAAACGCGAATTTCCTTGTAGTAGCCATAGTCCCATACTTAGTTTCTCCATTTTCTATCCAATTTCGATGGAACTTTTAGAGGTAATGAGGAATGGCGTGTAGATGGTTTCCTACTAAAAGCATCGCCCACTTACTGACAGTAGCCACTACCCATGCGCAAACGAGTCTTTCTTGGTAACACCCATAACTCCTACATTTTTAAATCTTAACTTGATGAATTCTTCAGGGATTATGTGAATTGGAGTGTAGATGGTCCCCTATGAAAATCATTACCCCTCAACAATAACATAATATGTTCCTACTAAGGTAGATATTAGTATTGAGGGGTAATGATTTTCATAGGGGACCATCTACTCTCCAATTCACATAATCCCTGAAGAATTCGTCAAGTTTAGATTTAAAATGTAGGAGTTATGAGTGTTAATATTATTCAACCTCATAATATTGGTGAATGTTTGATGATCCAGCTAAGATCAACCTTCACTCCACGTAAAGTGCTCGAAGCTGACCATATCAGTTTGTTTCCGATGCACTGATCACTCACAAACATAAAACTCACGAATCGTAGGCAACCATAAACATCTTGATCGTTTTAGGCCCGAAATAGGGGTGATAAGTACTGCACTTCATTCGGAATGTAACTACTCTGAAATCTATCTACAAAACACTCAAGATGAAAGCAAAACCCTGAACGCGGGCGTAAACAATCACAGAAAACTGGTACTTGAATATAGTAAAGTAAAACCTGTACTGGGATCTAATTATTCAACAACTAATTACGAAGTAGGAATCATGACGCGACGCGCAAGGAAATGAAATATAAAAATCGTACGTGAGAAAATACGTTTCTTCGGTTTACATTGAGAAGAGATTCAAACAGAGTGCATCTCCCGCAGGATCCAAACCTACTAGATGTTGTGATAACAATTGAAAATTTTTGCTTCGGAATTACCAAGGTAGTGGAAGCATTGTTTTCACTTTTCATGGTTGAAAAAAAAGTTTTCCAAAATCAAATTTTCCACTCGCGTTTTATGTTTTAGGCCTTCCTGAAGAATTTTGGTTCTGCGTCTTTCTGTCATGAAATCCTTTCAACGAGCAAAACTATTCGAAGTTATCCGATTTCGATGAAATTTTCAGGGATTGTGCGGGTTGGCGTTTAGATGGTCCCCTATGAAAATCATCGCTCCCGGACCGACAGTAGCCCCTGCGGATGCACAAAAGTAAAAACCTTATAAATGCCACAACTTCAAAAATTTCCACCCGATTTTGATGAAATTTTCAGGGATTGCCATGCAGATGGACCCCTATGATCAAGTGATGGTTCAACAGATGATAGCACTATGATGGTTCAACGTACTAGGAGATTAATGTTTTGAGATTAGCTACTACCTATGCATCGGATCATCCATACAACTAAGGTTTTCAAGGTATCCCGAAATTTCCTGTCCATTGTGCAGTTGAGAACTATTTATTTAGGCTTAGTTTTTCTTTATTGAAGTATGGTATTGTTGTATGGGGAAGTGCGGGCAAGACTAGACTAAGATCCTTGCAAGTTACACATAATGTCATACTTAAGATAGCCCTTCGGAAGAGTTCACGATACCCCACTGTGCTGCTTCATCATGAACTTGATCTCCTCAATGTAAGACATTGTTCTTATTTCAATCGTGCTTGCTGGTCTATAAAACTGGTATTCTGCCTGAGGCTGTGTCTAAGAGGCTGTGTCTTCCATACACGCAATGCAGCGTCATCAAATATTCAGCTGCCTAAGTATAAAACCGAACGAGCGAAAAAGAATTCTTATTATAAAGTTTTACAGTTTCTTTACGCTTGTAAGATTAATCCTGACATGTCGAGTTGTCTTGTGAGTTTTAAGAGACAAATCCTGACCAAGATAAAGGAGTTTCAATAATGTATAGAGTTTCCGTTTTGGGACAGTTTTTTTCAAACATTGCAGTTGCTAACTGTTTGTTTGCTTGAATATTTTTGGCTGAGATCGGCTCCACCAGCCGCCACAAGTTCTTACGAACTTTTTTGGTTGGTGGGCACAAGGAAATTTACTTATTTTTCGTAGGTATGCCATTCTAGATGTAAATACCTTCTTTGTGTCAATAAACTCATATTCTAGTCTATTCTATTCTATACAACTAGGTTATGGTTACGAGGAAGCTATGTGCAACTTCATAACAATCGTATTTCAAGATAAATTTAGCATGCCTATTTTATTGGAAATTTGCGCTCTTTCCAAATATTTGTTTATTTTTAGGACGTCCCACAGTAAGACTTGGGCGTCCTTATGCGATCGATCTGGGGTGAAGGAGGACAACTCTCAACAGAAAAAAAAAAATAACCACACAGTAATCCGTTTTAGACCATTCTGAATCCAAATCCGCGAAAAAAACCATAGGTGTATGTCTGTGTGTGTGTGTATGTGTGTGTGTGTAACAAAATCTTGTGTACTCTGCACAGGCCTTAGTTCTCAACCGATTTTCCTGGTTGTTTTTTTGTTCGACGCGGAAAACTATCTAGTTGTGCACTACGTCGCCGGAATTTCGAATTTTGCCTTTTAAGGAGGGGAAAGGGGGGGTTAATGCTCAAAAAACGTGTGTTTTTGGGCATAATTTTGTGTATTCTGCCCAGGCCTTAGTTCTCAACCGATTTTCGTGGTTCTTTTTTTCTTCGACGCGGAAAACTATCTAGTTGTGCACTACGGCGCTGGAATTTAGAATTTTGCCTTGTAAGGGGGTGAGAGGGGGGGTTAATGCTCAAAAAACGTGTGTTTTTGGGCATAATCTTGTAAAATCTGCCCAGGCCTCAATTTCCAACCGATTTGTGTGTTTCTTTTTTTGTTTGACTAACATAACTTCCGAGTTGTACATGATTTCACCAGAGTACCAAAATTTGCAAGAGGAGAGGATGGGTGGGGGGATAATATTCACAAAATATCCAATTTTCAATATTTCGTTCCTTTACTGCTTACTAATTGTATCCAAGCTTTGAAATTGAGGAAAAATTCTCATTATACCTTAGGATTTGCATGAATTACTTTCTGTACCACCATGGAAATAAAAGTGGTGCCACCATGGTGCCAGGGCACCATAAACCTCATTTTTCTTGGGTTTTTTGGTGTTTCACCTTGAATACGGATGTGACATTCGACGGACTGCCTACTAAACCTAATAGATGAAAGTTCAATGTTACGACGTATTTCCGCTTTGGTGCCAGACCGGCACCATTGGTGGTGGGGGGGTACTCGAATATGCATGTTGGGTGTCGTAGATCATGGATTTTAAAATGCTCTTCAGATTCGAGGCTATCATGCCGCTAGAAGTGTTATGGTTTATAAGGGTGGGGGGGGGGGGGGGGTGTCACTATTTCTTCCCTAAAGTAATAAATAAATTACATCGAGAGAAACAGTCTTATCGCTTAACAACTGGTTAAACTGATCCAATACTTATCCAATGGGACGTCCCCTGGAATGCATGCATTACTAAACAATATGTTTAATTTTACACTAACAATTACGGAAGGTATCGAAATTGGCTTATGTAGCCCTATAAAATGCGCAATTTCCGTAAATTTCCAACTTTTCTGGATACATCCTTGTCAGATAGGAATTAATAGTGAGATTTCTTAATCTTTGAGTAGATCTCATTTCCTTACAGAAAACGCTAGTACACAGTGGAAAGGTATTGAGAGTCCTCGGGGCAGGAAGAGTTCTTTTAGGGAGGTCATTCCGCGGCTCGGCATGGAGAAATTGGGTTCCTTTTCATTTGATGATCGTCGAGGGACTTAACGCTCCAGCGAACAGGAGGAGATTAAAGTCGAGGACGTAACGGCGATTTACCAGGGAGAGCTCCTCAGATCAGGAAGGTATTTTTCGAAAGTTGTCAGTAGATCCATAGGAAAGATAGACCGATGCGCTATTGGTGGAGCGAGCACTACAGAGTTGAATTTAATCAGGTTATTTCAAAATTTGAATGCGACTGACCTGAATGCCGTAGAACGACGGTAACGCAGGTGGTGACATCGTCCGTACCAATGATACTGACATTTTCTGAAACAGTACAATCAAATGATTACAAATTATTGAAATTTGTCATTGATGAGTTTGGTATCATTTCCTATGCAAATTTCACACTGAATCCAATGGTCATACTTCCGAATAATCCAAGAATGGTAGTCGGACGAAAATTCAACCTGAAATAGTTGTTTACTTTACTTACATTTACATGCTACTTCCAAATAATTCTGACCGACAGAAAGTGAATTTTTTGAAGAAATAACGGAAGATGATCAATGAAAAGAACCTCCGAACTTGAGGTATGAACTCTGCAATGTTTTGTCTACTGAACCTTAATGTTGTTAGATTCTGATAAGATTGAATAACATGACACAGATGATGTTTTCATTGAATATAAAGGTGATACTTTAATTTTGCTCACTACTATCTACGAATAATGCGTATTTTATGTACGAAAAATGAGGGTTTTCTTCGAAAAAATCCACTTTCTAGGAGTCAGAATTATTCGGAAGTATCTCCATTGGATTCAGCGTGAGTAATTACCTAGGAAATGATACCAAACTCATCAAGTCATCTTGAGATCGAGGGTGACCATACACCGCGTAAAACACTAAATTTTCTTGTAAAACACACGTTTTTTGGGATTCAAACTTGATTTACTCTTCCAAACTAAATTTTAAAAAGAAAATAGGTATAGACCGTTGGAAAGCTGACAATCTGAAGATTTTTTTCCGAAGAGCACCCATCGAAAAGGCCAGGGATTCTTTATTGCCAGAAAGTGAAAAAATCGAAAAAGTCAAAATTTTAGGAAAGATAGTCTTTTGAAGAAACTCAATTTTAAATGCTTGCGTACGAGTCTGCAACACATTGGGACATTTTCATGTCAACCACTACACAACAAGGTAGTGAAGTAAGGTTGTTAGTTCATGTACCCAAGCATCAAAAGAAGAAAACAGTTGATTGTTCTCTACGCAACACAGTGAGTTTGTTTTATTAAATAAAACAAAACTTGTCTTTGCTTTGGCACATAAACTGAAAAATCGTCACGAAAACTAAGCAAGTCTTGTTCACGCGACCAATATGTAAATTTTACATATTGGTCGCGTGAACAAGACTTGCTTAGTTTTTGTGACGATTTTTCAGTTTATGTGCCAAAGCAAAGACATGAAAATGTCAAAAAGGTACAAAAGTGGCAAACTTCTTGTACATCAATACTTTTAGAAATTGACTGTTACAAATGTGTGTTGATCGATCAATTGTTTTTCTGGTTAGATTCGATTAGTAGGTTCAATCGATTCCCTACCCCCACTCTTCCTAATAAATCGGTTCAGTTTGAAATGTCCAAATGCGTTCTCCGTCTCTCGATCCCCTTTAATTATTCCAGCTAATTATTTAACAATGTGTTGGTAACAAGAGAGCAATCTATAACAAAGCAATAGCAAAACCTATAGAACATGGGTCATCCTCAGAAAAATGTGAAATCGGTTGTCCCAAGTGTTTGCTTCTATAAATAAACGTATTTTTGATTTTTTTTTGTTTAATTGAAGTTTTTTTTCTACAGCAACTCTTAGTCAATCTTTTGACTGCGTAGATTAATGTAATACAATAATACACAAATTTCTATCGTCTACCCGTCACAAGGTACTTTTTCATCGTGTCACTCCTTGCCAACTTCAACTTTCAATGGAGTCCGCGCATTGCACTATTCTTCAATTTTGTGTCATCGAGTTGTAGGGTATTTTTTCACACAGTTTATTTGATAATTACTCAAATCTCCCTCCTCCCCAAAGCGGTTTGAATCCTTGTAACGGGCAAAACTATACGATGTAATGAGGAATTTCACCATGTCGGAATTTCCTATTTTTGACCCCAGAATCGGATTCAGCACCTCGAAAAACCACCTACGGCAAACTTTCAGCCCGAACTTCCTAATTTACGAATAAACAAAACAGTGTAGAAAATATGAACGTTTAAAAAAACCGGGAGGATGACGTCATCAGCATCCTGGAATATTTCATTTATGGCTGCTTGAAGCGCTGAGATCGAGAAATCCATAGTCCCCAGATGCAAAATTTCACGAAACAGTAAAGTTCGAAATCGAAAAACTGAAGAAAAAAAATAGAAAAAGCAAGATGGGGAAAATTAGGTTTCCCCTGTTTTTGTTTGATAACGTTTCTCTTAGAAAACACGATTTCGTCGTCCCAATGGGCAACACTGGGAGGAGACGGCGATCCGAACAGCCCAATCAGCGAGCGTTCCCGCTTCACGTCCGTTTTTCCGGTTAGTTTTGAAATCAAAAATTTTTATTGTCTCCCAAAAATAACAGGAGACTTATTTTCCGAAATCAGCCCGATTTTCATCTATCCCACACCATTAACTATTCAGGAAAAATGCAAACAGAATTCGGTGAAATTCCTCATTGTCTGATTTCGATGAAATTCTCAGGGATTGTGCGGTTTGGCGTGTAGATGGTCCCCTATGAAAATCACTATTCCCGAATCGATTGCAGCCACTGCGCATGCGCACACTAATAATCAATCTACCACATTTTTAATTACATTGACTCTGATTTGTTAATTACAAAATTGTGAGAACTGAGTGAGTTAATGAAACTTGGTAGCGGAAGTACTGTGACAGGTTAATGTTTTGTAGGGTGGTAACTACTCCAAAATCTACAGAATCACCAAACATGTAGTCAGAACAAACAAGGATCAATACGTCAACTGATTGAGAATGGGGTCCTCAGGAATTTAGTATCAACTCCTTCTTTGCCGAGCTTTTGACTGTGATACATCTTTATATTTGTCTGAATGTTCTTTTCTGCTGGTGTTTAATTAATTTTTTAATTCAATACCATGAAATTTAATCTTTAATAATTATGGTGGCATCTCCACCAGCACATTTCAAATTGGCGCTTGGTATGCTCACTGAGTAAAACTTCCTTCAAACCCTGAAGAAGTTAATAACTTTAGCGAAAGCTCAGCAAAGGAGGTGATAATTCCAGTGAACCCTATTCCGAATCAGTTGATGTACTACAAAATCACTAGTTCATACAGGATCTGTTTGGAGAGGCAGTCTGGAACCAGTTCGGAACCCACCTGGAACTGAAAAGGGGAGGGGATAGAGACGAATGGACTCCTCCGAACTCCTCCAAACCGTTCAGGATTGCCTCTCCAAACAGACCAACTCACTTCATTTCTTCAATTTAGCAATTTGGAAAAAAAATTACGAGTAATTAAGAGCTTCGATTCAAACTGGGCAAATGATCGCATAAGTTCACTAATAGACAATACAAATATTGGGCTTCATATGAGCCTTTTAAAATTTTCTTGAAAACGTTGTTGGATTTTTCGTTTTCCTGAGAATGACCCATATCGGTGGTTAAGCCGAATAATGACCTGACAAGATTTTGGGGGTTTTGAGTTAGCTCAGGTGTATGTTGATCCACCCAGACACGCTGGAACTAGTAGGTGGTTCCCATGTTAGATCGCCAGGAGCGCTAATATCGGCAGTTTTGTTATCACATCTTATCGAGAATCGCATTTGACTTTATCGTATCTATAGGTTTGTTCAGCTAACGATTCCGAACCAGTTCTGGACAGAACGCGATTCTGAAAGTGGAAGGGATAGAATCAGTTCGAAATCGTTGTTTACCGAACGCCTTTGGAACTTGTTTGGAATCTATAGCCTGCATTGTAACCTCCTTCCATTTGCTGTTGTAGTTATTAATAATTGTTAGTTATTAATAATCCGTAACTAACAATAATTGTTAGTTAATAATTAGTTAGTTAATAATTATTATTAATAACTACAACAACAAATGGAAGGAGGTTACAATGCAGGCTATAGATTCCGAACTAGTTCCAAAGGCGTTCGGTTAACAACGATCCCGAACTGATTCTATCCCTTCCACTTTCAGAATCGCGTTCCATCCGGAACTGGTTCGGAATCGTTAGCCAAACAAACCTAGACATTTCTTCATGCATGGGTGAAAGTGAGCTTTCAACGTTGGGCCCGTTCCATGACAGTGATGCGACGTACAGGGATATTTCCCTTCTCCTCTCTAACTCTTTAATTTTCAATAACGTCAAGATTTTTTAACCATTTGATTCAGTTTAAACCTAGTTCTGGCACTGGTTTAATTAAATTCTATATCAAAAATTGCCTACAATGAAAAGGATACCCCATTCAAATGTTGGCTCTAAGTAAGAATTAGTCAGTTTTGCCGCAGGGATACTTTTCCCTCCTAGGTTGGCGTTACTGGCCACCACTCTGTCACTGTAGAGGGGGTTGTCCCACGCACACAGAAATATCTGATGAATTTTCTGAACTGAATTTTCTTAGGCTGAATTTGCTAAGAAGCTAAGGCTGATAGGGGTATCAGCAGTTTTGTTATCACGCCTTAGCAAGGATGGGGTATTTCAGTCAATTTTTTTTTTTTTTTTTTTTCAAAAGATTATGGCTCAGGAATAACGGTAATCGGGTCTGTTCGTCGAGAAAATGTTTTTAAAAAATCAGAGAAGCTAAGGAAAGTTGAAGATTTGAATGGTGTGACGTAGCTAGCCAATCGTGACGTAGCTAGCCAACTGTCTTTGAAAAAAGTATCCATGCACAGAAACCCTTGGAGGACCGCATGGATACTACAAAGACTACTCAAACACGCGCGCGGCGTAGTCCGCGGCATAGTCCTTGCCTAGTGTGTGTGCATTTATAGCAGCCCGCCTTTTTCAAATGTGTGAGCTCTTTAATTAATTCTTCTACCACATGTTATAGTATCATTGGGCTTAAAGTTGTAGTACATAGGTTTTCAAGGGTGCTGAATCCAAATTTGAGGTCAAAAACCTGAATTTCCGACCCACCGAAATACCCCATTGCATTTGATTTTACCGTATATAGCCATTTTCCCAGTCTCCTAAAAACCTTTTACAAGTTTGATAGGTCAAGTTATGGCTTCAACGTGGATATACGTACTGTCATGGGGTACTGTGACAGCCATTTCCCTCTGCTGGACGTAGAGCAAACCAACTGGACCGACGATCTTGGAGGGGATGGCGAGGAGGTGGGAGGCCGTTTCTCTGAAACCTGGATGCGAGTGGATGAGCGTCGTCGAGTCCGGGAGAGGTTCCTCCAGGGCTACCCCGCCCACCACCACCACCATCTTTCACCTCCTGCAATGAAAGATAAAGAATTCAATAAGAATAACGGAAAAAACGTATTAATAAACATCACAAGGTGGTAACTAGGTAGCGTTTCATAGAGAGAAAAATGAGCGTAGGTATACTTAGGAACAAGAATATATTGTTATAAATTACGAGTGTATGTAAAGTTTGAAATTGTAAAGCAGACAAAAGAACAACAAATTATCAACACATGAGTGTACGTTTGAATATAAATAACTCGTTCCAGTACGCCCCCTCAAGTTAAACTACGTCCGGTATTACTCCTGCTTGGTTTGAACAGAATTCTAATTTGTTCGATACTGGTCTCGAGAAAACCATATTTTTGGTAGCAAAACAGCTCACATCGATCAAGCAAGCGCTCTAGAATATGTTTTGTTCGTGATCTGTAAGCTGGATTCTTCATATTTATGCTCCTGCGCCCCCTAGCTACCTTTGCACAGGATAATCGGTGGAATCACAGAATAACCCTGCTCTCTACCTGAATCTTGTCCAAGTATTTGCCTTCTTTTACTCACAACCAATCACATTTGGCAGCTGATAAACACATCAGCTACAACGCTAGTCCATCTTGAAGCGACGTATTTACGTGCATTTTGATACATTGGATATTATGATACGATGGATAGTTTGATAAGGGACATTTTGATGCATTGAATATTTTGATACGTTGGAAAATTTGTTACATTGAATATTTTGGTAGGTTAGAAATTTTGATACATTGGATATTTTGATACGTTGGAAAGTTTGATACTTTGGATTTCTGATACCTAAGTTGAACTATGAATACATTGGACATTTTGATACCTTAGCTATTTTGATACATTGGATAGTTTGATAAGTTGGACATTTTGATACGATGGATAGTTAGATAAGTTGGACGTTTTCACATTGAATATTTTGTTAACTATTTGATACAATGGACATGTTGATGCATTCATCATTTTGATAAACTGTATATATAAATATATTTTGATACGCTTGACATTTTCATACAGCAGACGTTTCGGTACATTGGATATTGCTCGTAGGGTACGTTGGACATTTCTATAAAGCCCAGTAAAGTAAATAGTGGTCTAGAGCTCCCCCTACAGCAAAATTTTGTATGAGTGCCTGCTATCACCTTACACTTCTAAGTCAAAACATCGAATTTTATGTTCAATCCAAACTTACACTAGTATTTTGTAGTAAACCCTAATTGGACCATGGGTATCATTTTTTGACTTCTAATAACTTACAAAAAATTCAGCTCTGTCCATTAATTTTTAAATTGCAATTGAAATCGTATTAATCTGGGAACAATTTAGGAAAGCTGTGGAATTCCCAAGATGTTTTCGGAGACACAAGTGACACCGTGGTCCAATTAGGGTCAGGGAGGTGTGGAGTTAGGAAATAATTAATCGTAAGAAAAAAATTATAAGCACCTAAAGTTCTCATTATGGTCTTCAGACATTCAATGCTACCTCATTTATATGATGAAATCGTATATTAAAAGAAAACCTAGTTTAAAAAAATCCCACTTCAAATCGAATTATTCCACACACTTATTTAGCAATGGACACAATGTACTATTATAGGACTGCTTCACGTAAGAGAAAGGTACCTTAATATTCACAATATTACTCAAACCGAACAATTTTTTGGTCAGTTATTTGACATTTGATAATATTGATCGTCAGTATTATTCAAAACGACTTTTAGGTCAGTTGAAAATACTTCATCTAAACGCCGTAGTAGGTAGGTATGTCATTCATTCGTTTATCATATTAAGCATCTTTCGAATGATTGTTTTTTTTTTTCGTTTCCGGAACATTCAATTTTGTGGTGACTCGATAAAATAATGACCTCTTTGAGGTCGATTCAGAAGAACCAAACGAAAATACCAAATTAGATCGTAAAGTTATTTTTTCCAGCTAAGTTCCTACTGTGCATCCACTTACAAAATTCCACGTACGCCCGTTAAATTGTGCCTTGATGGGATTCCTACCCTCATAACACGCTGGCCCACCGCACATCCAGGTAGTTATATACGATATATAGTACTCATATATACTCGTTTCTGAGTACTTATTACCAACCTCCCAGTGCGTTATACGCTCCTGTTTAGTATTCTCCCCATTTTTGGGAGAACTGCAGGCACGTTTAGTTTGTTACTCATTTCCCCTTATCTCGGCATCTGTATCAAACTTGAGCATCTGAACCTGGTAGCCTCTTGGATAATTTGGATCCTCCGCTGAACGTTTTCTGAATTTTATAACACCCCCAAGAAGCCGTTAAACGGATTTTGCGGGACGTTTCGAAGGAAGGGTACTTAATTGGGAGGATCATTCGGCTTCCGAATCTCTGGTTTTGTCGAAAAAAAGAGGAAGGTCTCTCGATTCATTGAGTTGTGGACCAGTTTTTGACATGCCGTTCAATTTGGTTCAGTTTTTTGGTTGTTTTGACATTTAAAATAATTTATGTAATTATTAGAGAAGCATTGTAAATTTTTAAAAAAGCTACCTATATTGCTTCCGAGTCTACCAAGGTATTTTTGTCTACATTAAGTTGACATTTTGAGGACGCATTCATATCTGTATAAGGTACACGAATAAAATTATTATCTACGTAGGTACCGCATTGGAGAATCCGTCGTAACTAGCAAGTCGAGTACAGGAGGCCTTGGATTGTCCAACACGGTACGTATAGTAGATAATAATTGTATTCTTGTAACTAGCGGAACTAACCCCATAAATTTAATGCACGAATAAAGATTATTATAATATTATTACTATTACGAATTTCATGGCTGTTGGACAAACGTTAGCGTGCGCATGCGTATTTGGGCGAAGGCAAAACACTTGCATCCTGATCTATAAAATGATGGCTCAAGAGAAAAACGTCTGCCAAGTGGGTGTGGCACATAGCTTCCTCGTATCCATAACCCGATTATATAGATGATCCGATGCATAGTATAACTACACCAATCTCTAAGTACCTTTCACTACCCTCATAGGGTACCATCTACACGCTAATCTGGACAATCCTAGAAAATTTCATCAAATTCGGACGAAAAATGTAAGTGCGGTAGTGATTGGAATCAAAAAATTTCATAGCCAGACTGGGAATCGAACCTGGAACTCCTGGGTGTGAGTCCAGTACTTTGCTTACTGATCTACAGAGGGGTTTGTTGAATGGCTTTGAGATCCTCACCTCAGACGCAACTGTTACGGCTGTTACAAGTATTTTACGATTGCGCATGCGCAGAGGCTACTGTAAATTTTAAGGCCTTGATTTTCATTGGGGACCATCTACAACCTAATCCGCGTAATCCCTGAAAATGTCATCGAAATCGGGTAGAAATTGTGGAAGTTATGGCTGTTACAAGCAATTCACGTTCGCGCATGCGCATCGGCTACTATCAGTCCGGGGGTGATGCTTTTCATAGGGGACCATCTAAACACTAATCTGTAACATCCCTGAAAATTTCATTGAAATCGGATGGAAAAAGTGGAAGTTACGGCCGTTACAAGAAAATTAACGTTTGCGCATGCGTAGTGACTACTATCAGTCCGAAGGGGGTGATTTTCATAGGGGACCATCTAATCACTAATCTGTAACATCCCTGAAAATTTCATTTAAATCGGATGGAAAATGTGGAAGTTATGGCTGTTACAAGGAATTCACGTTTGCGCATGCGCAGTCGCTTCTATCAGTCCGAGGAGGTTGATTTTCATTGGGGACCGTCTACACACCAACCCACACAAGCCCTGAAAATTTCATCAAAATCGGACAATAACTTCGTATAGTTATGCGCGTTACAAGGAAATCATGACAGACACACAGACAGACAGACAGACAGACAGACACGGAACCAAAATTGTTCAGAAAGGTCTAAAACGCAAAACGCGAGTGAAAATTTTGATTTTGGAGAAATTTTTTTTTTTCCTTGAAAAGTGAAAACAAAGCTTCCGCTACCTTGGTAGACTCGGAAGCAAAACGTCTGCCAAGTGGGTGTGGCACATAGCTTCCTCGTATCCATAACCCGATTATACAGATGATCCGATGCATAGTAGTTAATCTCAAAACACCAATCTCTAAGTACCTTTCACTACCCTCATAGGGTACCATCTACACGCTAATCTGGACAATCCTAGAAAATTTCATCAAATTCGGACGAAAATGTAAGTGCGGTAGTGATTGGAATCAAAAAATTTTTTGACAAGACTGGGAGTCGTGCCTGGAACTCCTGGGTGTGAATCCAGTACTTTGCTCACTGATCTACAAAGGGGTTAGTTGAATGGTTTTGAGATCCTCACCTCAGACGCAACTGTTACGGCTGTTACAAGGATTTTTACGATTGCGCATGCGCAGAGGCTACTGTAAATTTTAAGGCCTTGATTTTCATTGGGGACCATCTACAACCTAATCCGCGTAATCCCTGAAAATGTCATCGAAATCGGGTAGAAATTGTGGAAGTTATGGCTGTTACAAGCAATTCACGTTCGCGCATGCGCATCGACTACTATCAGTCCGGGGTGATGATTTTCATAGGGGACCATCTAATCACTACTCTGTAACATCCCTGAAAATTTCATTGAAATCGGATGGAAAATGTGGAAGTTATGGCTGTTACAAGGAATTCACGTTTGCGCATGCGCAGTCGCTTTTATCAGTCCGAGGATGATGATTTTCATAGGGGACCGTCTACACACCAACCCGCACAATCCCTGAAAATGTCATCGAAATCGGACAATAACTTCGTATAGTTATGCGCGTTACAAGGAATTCATGACAGACACACAGATAGACAGACACACAGACAGACAGACATTGAACCAAAATTGTTCAGAAAGGTCTAAAACGCAAAACGCGAGTGAAAATTTTGATTTTGGAGAACTTTTTTTTTCGTCCTTGAAAAGTGAAAACAAAGCTTCCGCTACCTTGGTAGACCCGGAAGCAAAAAAACATTAAAAATACTAATTTATTCCTAATTTTTTACAAAACTACGAAAAACATTACGTAGATCATCCCTATGAATCGCACCGTCGTTGCACACGATCAAACATATTTTTATTTTATTTTTTTAAAGTTATATAATCATTTTATTTAAACAATGAGCAAACATAATTAACTTAATTTTAATACTAATTTATGCAAGCTTAATTAATAACAAGATTTTGTCGGAGCAAGCCATCAGTAGGAGCCATGGCACATAAATATAAATATTATTCTGAAAAATCGTCATGTATGGGTATATAGTGATGCTGATTATAAAATTCAGGAAACCATCGATCGATGAAAATTTGATTTGTCCGCCTTGGAAACTAGTAATAAGTGCAATCCCGTTTTCAAAATAACATCAGTTGAACTGGTGAAGGAAAAACGCAGCAAATCATTGCCCAAAGGTTTATTATTTTCTGGGTAGATCACCCTTCTGTATAGATCCCCCCCTACCAACCATAGGTACCTACTACCTACTAGGGCATTTTTGAAAATTTCAACCCCAACCACCAACCAAATGGAAACGAAGGAAAATATATTAGCTTTTCATGGATAACAACGTAGGTTTTTGTTTCCCACTAATTTGTGCTACCTAATTAGGTAAGTTACATATTTTGGCAAATCATTTGTGAGATTCTGTTTCTCCCCAGCTCTCAATCTACGATAGGGGATAAGATTCGCAGAGAAAACCTGGTACGAACCTTTACCCCACTGAAGGGGGCAAAGGTTCGCAAAGAGGTAGTGCGCTAAGATGGGACATTCGCCGCTGAAATGGGACATTCGCCGCTGAAATGGGACATTCGCCGCTAAAATTGGACAGTCGCTTTCAATCATTCAAGAAGAATTTCATTATTTTTATGGAAGGTGGGAGAGATGCCTGACTACAACAGAAGCCACTTTTTGTGAGAAAAAGTCGTCCTGTGAGCTCACAAAAAATTGAAAACTCAAAACTGCAAACCTTTGCCCCCACCCACCCTACTTTGAAACGTAAAACATAAAATTTTGAGGGGGTTACATTTTTTTGCTCGATTCCAATGGTTTATTATTGAAAATAATTAACAAAAAACGTGAGCCATAACTGCCTCTCTTGCTACAATCGCCGGTGCTGCCATCTGAAGGGCTAAAACGCGTTTCGTCGTTGTGAAAAACTGAAACAAGTCCTCACGATGTCGTTGGTGTTTTCGACTGTATTTTACTGATCAATTTGCAGGTTATTGAGAATCGGTCAGGGGAATAATATAATATGTATTTATGCCAACGTTTCGTTGGAAGACTCCCTCTGTTTTTTTCAAAACATAATAAGGTGTCCATCACCCAAACCATGGAACCTTAATGTGAAAACCAGTTTCTGCCCCATCTTCACTCCGGATTTTGCCCTGAAGATGTACAATAAATTGTACGAAACGTTGGCTTAAATACATATCATTCCCTCTGACCGACCCTCAAGAACCTGCAAATTGATAAGTCTCCACGTTTCCATGCTTGATACGTTTCTGGCACTTTTACGTTGAGGGGGCCAACATCAGTAGTACAAACATACTCTGTCAAAGTCATTCCAAGTGGAGAAGCTAGACTTCTTACATACATTTTGAAATTGGAATTATTTTTGCACACCAAAAATATCAAATTCATGACTTTCTTAGTAGTGCAATTTTTCTGTAAATTGGAAAAATTGTACACGTTTCCCATAAAATGAGGATCAGGTACGTTGCTTTAAAAGAATAATTTGAATTATTTAACATCAGGTAATTTAGTAGTGGAGAAGCTAGACTGCACAGATTTTCACTATAAACTTTAAAATAGAATTATTGCTACACGCCAAAAAATATCAAATTATTTCTGAACCCAATAAAATAAGAAGTGGAATTTTTCTGTAAAATTGGAAAAATTGAACACGTTTCTCATAAAATGAGGACAGTAAGTTGTTTAAAAAAATAATTTTTCGTATTTTGAACATCAAGAAATCTGCAAGGCTTATTGGAACAAATTATGTGATGAAAGTGAAGACATTAGAAATCTCGGAAAATAACAAAATACACCTGAAATATTATTTGTAGGTGTTTATTCCATACTCATTCCGATACTACACCTAATAAATAAGCCATGTCGGTGCCCACATGACAAATCTTCAATAGCGATAAATAGTCAGGTTATAAAGACGCGGAGTTGGTGAACCCCTTAGGAACCCAATCAATATGCAAATTGTCTGAGCATAAGGGCACTAAAGTTAATAATACGAGATTCGTGACAGGAAATTAGGGAAAAAATATACCCTTAGTTATGGAAAAACTGAAGGAGGAAAGATCCGGATGCACAGGATGTTCAACGTTAGCTAGAGATATTATACAGGCGGATAAGATTAATTTAAAAACGAATTCACGTGTCACTCGGATGGAATTTCAACTCGCCAAAACGACCAGGCGGTTCCGTTAGGGGAAATAAACACGAGATCTCGAAAATTGATTGCGGCCTCATCCCTGGGATGCGGGACCAGAGATCTTGCTGGAGATGACGTGAATTGTGATGGCACCAACTTTAAGACTCCCTCGGGGCAGGTGTCGAGAAGGAACAGGTGGCGGGTACAACCTGGGTACCCGAATTTCAATAACGACAGGGCTTCACCGGTCAGCCGTTCCAAAATGGGTTTTTTGGGGGTATCTGAGATGTTATTTATTCCCAAAGAAAAAGTCTGACAAGTTGGGTGGGCAGTATAGCAGTAAAGGCAGCAAAAAGATAGATCTTCAGAGGAACAGCAAATGGTCGAGACCAGCACTCTCGACTTTGACTACTTCATCGAGTGGTTATTTCCAATAGTCAAATCTTTCAAACGAATTAATTAATTCGATGACAAGCAATGCTACCTACTCAGTAGGCGAAATTATTGGAATAGGTAGTGGAAAGCATTAGAATAATATTGTTAAAAATTTTATTCAGAGCCGATCAGCGGAGGAATACCAATACATATGCAAAGTACTCTTGCCTGTATAATTTGTGATAATTCCTGTTATAGAGTATAATTGAGGCCAGGAAATTTTTGATTGATGATGATAAAGTAAAGCAGTAGCAAGTTACTCAGGATCACAAACAATGAAATCAGAAATGACACAAACAAATGATTACAAGTAAATGATACAGTTAACTCAGTTAATCCTCAACTATGAATATAGATTGAATAATATTACTGTTCTGGTTTATTATTTTCAATAAGTAATGAACCTTTGGAATCGACCAAGAAAAAAAATTTAACCCCCCCCCCCCCCCCTCAAAATTTGTTGGTTCACGTTTCAAGGTACTTAGAATCGAAAAAAAAAATAAAAATTTGGCCGTCCGTCCGCCGTACACTTTTCCCACTTAACATTGACCGATTTTGATGAAATTTGGTATGTAGGCTCCATTTGGGGTCTAGTTGTGCCCCGAAGATTTTGGTTGATGTAGGTCACTTCATAGGGTCAAAAAATAAATTTTGAAATTTTGAAAATTCAAAAAATTTTGATATTAAGGTATTGTTTTTCCATCAGTTTAAGATAGTATTGAATTTTCAGAAATTTGTAGAGAATTTAAGGATTGTACTAACGATAAATCAGAAACACGGGTGTGAATCGCAAACGAGGCCTAATCTCCATTCAAATTTTGGTTGACCGAAATGCGATCGATGTATTTCTTCATGTTGGTTGGTGTAACAATGGCAAAGCCGTGTTCTATATAGAAAAATCATAAACCATTGTGTAATTATTTGCAGCGTTATTTACTATTAATTTGCTCGACTACTATGTTTTATGTTCTACAGCTACTATAGTTATTTATTTAAAACTCTATGATGAGGATTATATGATGTGATGTTGGCTGTAAAAGTGATTAAGCTTAGAGTTTATATGGTGTGAAGTTGAAGATGTTATGTTTGTATTTTTTAGACTAAATTTGCATTTGTTGTCTGTAGTGGAGTTCTTTGAGTGTATCGTGGGTTGGGGAGGCCTTGGTTTGGAGGTGGCATTTTCTCGTAGTTTTGTCCCCACGCCGATTGCCTTTGGATTTAAGACGCCACCATGGTGGGTGGGCCCGGGCGGGGCCGGGTTCCCCTGGTCACGATCCCTCTCTCACTCAGCGCTGCCTGAGCTATGTTGACATGCCTTAGGGCCGGTTTATCAGTCACTTTTTACCACCCGGTAAAGCAGATTTATCCGACGGTCATCGGGTAACTCAATCGCTCGCGTTTATCAGTCCCCAGATAGCCGTTATCCGTAGTTTAAAGTTAACTGGTCGTCCGAGGACCGGATAAAAAGTTACGGGGGGGGTAACTCGATTTATGCAAGGCTTTTTAACCTCAAAGAGAGTCACTTCTCGTGTTTTTGTTTCCCAGAACGTTCGTTTTTGCAAATTGCGTTGTTGATTGTTAGTCAATTATGCTACAATCGAAAATGGATGTGTGGGGCTCTTTTTCAGACAGCAGCGACGAAGATGTGTGTTTATGGTCGAATTCCTGCAGTGGGGAAGAAGGCGGAAGGAAGAAAGGCGGCAACATAGTTTGATCACGGATTGACCATTTGGAGAAGTGGGACGATAGCGATTTTTTGATGAGATTTTGATTGGATAAAAGTATAAAAAACCATGTTAGTGTCTGTCGGCGACTTTAGTGGCGTCAGTAAAAGCTCTGCCTGTAAAATTGTCAAGCAGGTGTCCCTGGGAACTGCCAGGCTATCCGCCCAATTTATCAGAATACCTACCAGCAACCAAGGAAGTAGGTATTATTTCAATCTCGAATGGAATTTTATTTAAAAAACAAAAAAGCCAGGTTTCCTGGAGCTGTAGGTGCTATGGACTGCACGCATGTAAAAATTCATTCGCCAGGAGGGTCACACGCCGAAAATTTTCGAAATAGAAAAGGGTACCTACTTCTTTATTAACGTACGAACTATTTCGTCTGCAAATTTGAAAATTCTTGACATAAAGGCTCGGTGGACGGGGATCTTGTCATGAACAGACAATTTTCAACAAAGAACAATAGTTACTGCCGTACCAAGAAGGAAATAAGTACCGAGATCTAGAAAAGAAAACACCAAAACAAAGAACATTGCTTCATCCTCTTCTAATTTATTCTTTTTTCTGATGCAAAACACACTGCGAAAACGATTTTTTTATGTGGAGGAAGCTAGATTTTATTACATGGAAGAAGTATTTCTTCCATGCATAATCGATTATTCGGCCTAACAGACAGTTAATTTTACCAGCCAGTTAATAGTTACCGGGGTGTAAATTTCGCACTGATAAACGGCACCTTTATAGTATCCATAAGTTATACCACCGTTAAAGTTAACAGGGGGATACGTAAACCCCCGTTAACTTTGGTGACTGATAAACCGACCCTTACTCATACAACAAACTGTTTGTTCACGTATTTTGTAGGCCAATACATTCATCATTATTATTAGTCCTACTAAGCAATAAATTCTTTAACGTTTACTTTTTTCTCATTTGTAAAGGGAGATGATTGAAATGAGTAATTATTTTCCTATCAGGCACAACAATTAGGTATGTCCACTTTTCAAAACCAAGTACATTCTGTTTCCTATAGACTAGAAAGCTATCTCATAAGAACCAATCAGGATATTGAGAAATCAGCGTTTTGGGAAATCCACTGTATTATTGGTACTTTGAAAAATAATCCTGAGCCTGACCAAAATAATGAAAAAAATTCAGTTGTGAAAATTGAAAAAATGTAATAGTAGATTTAAAAAATTCAAATTTAGTAGTAAAATTCACAGTACTTTAGTAAACCTACAGTACTATTGGTACTTTGAATGCTATTTGAATGTCAAATATTTCATTAAGATTCGGGTTTGACAGGCAATAAGAAGCTTTCTGCTTTTTCTCAAGCACCTTGGTCTTTACTGACAGCTACTTAAAATTCACAAGTGATTGTCCAACAACCAAATACCCTCAGAATGCGAACAATCTTGGAATTTCGCTCCTTCTGTATTCTGTGTATACTGTATACTATGATACAACTGAGATACAAGATAGAATATTGCATGCGCATACGCTACAATTATTGTTTTGACAGCATGGAAATAGTATATCTTCCTCAACTTCTTTGCATATCGTAACATTTGTATAAGCGTTTACTTGATTTTAAACAGTACTCTGCCTTAGGCTTCCTCCACGCCATACAAGGCTGAGAAATTAAAAATGATGGCACGGAGGGTCCTCCAACCTTCACGATGATTCTTTGTACAACAGAAATCAATAATTCAGAGCAAGTAAAAAAGTGGGAAATCCCGACTAGATAATTTTTTATAATGGCGTTGGATATGTAGAATCATCAAGAATTCTTATCTCACGATGTGAATGTTATTAGAATCGTATCTTGTAATAATCACTATTATAATTTTATCTTCGTGCCTCCGCTAAATCTACCGCAAAAAAAGAGTGGAATTTGTTAGCAAACATGACTAACGGTCTTATTGGCATACGCAAAAGAGCAACAAAACAGCTACGATCATAATTTTTCCTATTCATTCGCAGCATAGAGAAGATATACGGCAGTATTTTAATTTTTTGTCTTGGTCTGTAAGTTACCTATCCTTGAAAGAGCAATAAACGCCAGGCTTGGAGGTCCCCCTCATCTGACTTTTCCTTGAATATCCGACTGCGCCGCAGATGCGGTATCTCACTTCCACTCCCCCCCGTGATTCATGGACTTTCGATTTTGAAAGTAATGTACCTTCTGTGTCGACACTTTGCTCGAAGAAAGAGATGTACCTCTTCGGAGTTACAGACTTCTCGTTTCAAGATTCAAGGCAACGATGATTTGTACTTCATCCGAAGCATCCTGACAGGCAATTCACTTCGAGCTCAATAATCTTTTGTTAATGCAGAAACTGACCTCAACACCGACTGTTTCAGTAAATATATCTTCTTGGAAGTATGAAGAAATTTGCTTAGGATGCAATATCCTCTCAAAGAGGTAAAGTACCTCGTGAAATTGTATATTCACACAAACTTCGTAAGCCGATCTAGCAGTTTTTGACCTACAGGATAAACCGAGTAACTAGAATGCGAGAGATTTTTTTATTTTCGGCAATAAACAGGTACATTGAAAACGTCACGGTACAACACAAATTGGCCATTTGTATAATAATTACAAGGATAAAAAATTAGACTGCTAGGCTTCTAGCTTTTCACATTCAACTAATGGTGCAGGTACATCTACTTTGTCACTAGACATCGCTCTTGTCGGCAATCAGAAAATCCTCAAATGAATAGAAAGAATTTGACTGCAAAAACCTTTTTATTCTGCAGAAAAAACCTCTAGACATAAATTTCTCTCCCACGAATTAGTAGAGTTCTGGCAGGATTTAAATCTGTAGCTAGCAACGTGGATCCTCTCATTAAGGTTGAGGATTTCCTTTCTAGTGTTTTTTCGTGCGTAACATAGATTCCAAGAGATAGTCACATGGGAGCGCGAGAATATTTAGGTTTTTGAACGATTTTCGACAAACATCCCTATATTGCACACTATCTAGAACTCAAATCGCCCTCTTCTGAACCTCGAAACTACCTAAATTTTAAATCTAAGAAGGTTCAATGTTCCATCCAAAAGTTCAAGAATCATTCTCCAGTGACTAATCTGAATGCGCTAAAATTCCAAATCTCAAAATGGTCGGGAATATATTTTCAGAGGATCCCAGCAGTGACCAAACAATTTTTTTCTTAATTTTCTCTTTATGAAATTAAAAAAAATTTTCATACGCGGTAGAAAATGTCTTGTTTTTTCGACAATTTTGAAAAAAACGAGTTTTTATTACTTTTGGTTTATTATTTCCAATAATAAGCCTATGTGATCGTATCGCAAAAAATTTTTATAACCCCCCCTCAAACTTTGTCACTTTACGTTTCAAGGTGCGTAGAATCCAAATTTGCCAAATTTGCCAAATGTCCGTCCGCCGTCCGCCGTTCGCCGTCCGGGCCATAAAAGGCCTTAGAATCGGTCTAAAAAACCCGATCTTTCGCACATAGACTCCATTTGGGGTCTAGTTGGTCCTAACGTCGAACTATTCCGATCGCTTAATTCGTATAGAAGTTATGGGCAAATAACCGGCCAAAAAAGAGGTTTTTGCTTAAATATGCGTGGGGTGACATTTTCCAAGTATTTTTCTTCATGTTGGATGGTTGGTGGCTTTATAGACGATTGTATAGAAAAATAATAAACCATTAAAAACCAATAAACCATAAAAATAATAAACGTACGATAAATCAGAAACACGAGTGTGAATCGCAAAAGAGGTCTAATCTCCGTGGCTTTATAGACGATTATATAGAAAAATAATAAACCATTAAAATAATAATAATAAATAATAAAATAATAAACCATAAAAATAATAATCGTGCGATAAATCAGAAACACGAGTGTGAATCGCAAAAGAGGCCTAATCTCCGTTCAAATTAAAGCTGACCGAAATGCCATCGATGTTTCTCTTCATGTTGGATGGTCGGTGGCTTTATAGACAATTATATAGAAAAATAATAAACCATTGTGTAATAATTTGCAGCGTTTTTAAAATTGAAATAATAAAAAATACAGTTTATATTATATTCCCGCAGAAGCATTTATACAGAATACTCAAGTCATTTTTCGTGTTTTTTTTTTACAATTTCAAAGTTACCAAAGTTTTCAATTTTTGCGATTTTCCAAGAAAACAGTTTTCAAATGGATAATTAATCCAAATAAAGTTTTTTCTGTTGTTTCAATTTCGTAATTAGATAGGCACCTACACGTGTAAGTGGGTTGTGGTACGAGGAAGGTATGAGTCACACCCACTTGACAAACTTTTTAAAGCAAATTAAAAAAAAACGATTTTTTGTCCGTTTTTTAGGACGTCCCACAGTAAGACTTGGGCGTCCTTATGCGATCGA
Organism: Apolygus lucorum; assembly: GCA_009739505.2. Classification (NCBI taxonomy): domain Eukaryota; kingdom Metazoa; phylum Arthropoda; class Insecta; order Hemiptera; family Miridae; genus Apolygus; species Apolygus lucorum. The sequence continues at coordinate 39,495,061 of CM019169.2, forward strand.
TCTGGGGTGAAGTTGGACAACACTCAACAGAAAAAAAAAATAACCACACAGTAATCCGTTTTAGACCATTCTGAATCCAAATCCGCGAAAAAAACCATAGGTGTATGTCTGTGTGTGTGTGTGTGTGTGTGTGTGTGTATGTGTGTGTGTGTGTGTGTGTGTGTGTGTGTGTAACAAAATCTTGTGTACTCTGCACAGGCCTTAGTTCTCAACCGATTTTCCTGGTTCTTGTTTTGTTCGTCGCGGAAAACTATCTAGTTGTGCACTACGTCGCCGGAATTTCGAATTTTGCTTTTTAAGGAGGGGAAAGGGGGGGTTAATGCTCGAAAAACGTGCGTTTTTGTGCATAATCTTGTGTACTCTGCACACGCCTTAGTTCTCAAACGATTTTCGTGGTTCTTTTTTCGTTTGACGCGGAATACTATCTAGTTGTGCACTACGGCGCCGGAATGTTGGATTTTGCTTTTTAAGAGGGGGAAAGGGGGGGTTAATGCTTAAAAAACGTGCGTTTGCGTGCATAATCTTGTAAACTCTACCTAGGCCTCAATTTCCAACCGATTTGCGTGTTTCTTTTTTTGTTTGACTCAAATAACCTCCGAGTTGTACATGATTTTACCAGAGTACCAAAATTCGCAAGGGGAGGGAGTGAGTGGGGGGATAATATTCACAAAATATCCGATTTTTCAATATTTTGGTTCCTTTACTGCTTACTAATTGTACCCAAGCTTTGAAATTGAGGGAAAATTCTCATTATACCTCCGGATTTTCATGAACTATTCTCTGTACCACCATGGAACTAATAGTGGTGCCACCATGGTGCCAGGACATGGTGCCATGATGCCATAAACCGCTTATTTCGTGTTTTTTTTTTTTTTTTTTGTGTTTCAACTTGAATACGGATTTGAACTTCGACGGACTGCCTAACAAAACTAACAGATGAAAGTTCAATGTTACGACGTATTTCCGCTTTGGTGCCAGACTGGCACCATTGTTGGCGTTGGGGTGGTGTGGGGGGGGGGGGGGGGGGTGAACTCTAATTCGCATGTTGGGTATCGTAGATCACGGATTTTAAAATTCTCTTCAGATTCGAGGCTATCATGCCGCTAGAAATGTTAAGGTGGATAATGATGGGGGGGGGGGGGGGTCAGTATTTCTTGCCTAAAGTAATAAATAAATTACATCGAGTGAAACAGTTTTATCACTTAACAACTGGTTTAACTGATCTAATGCTTATCCAATGGGACGTCCCCTGGAATGCATGCATTACTAAACAATATGTTTGAGAGAAAAAATTGATTATTGCAGAAAATGATCAAAAATACAGTTTATATTATGTTATCTCAGAAATCACAAGTATTTTTCCTGTTTTTTTTTGGACAATTCTAAGCCTAGGTTTTTAGGTTTTGCCATTTTCTAGGAAACATTGATAAATTCAACTCAAATAAAGTTTTTTTCTGTTATTTCAATTTCGTAATTAGATTGGTACCTACCTACTCGTTTCAAAAAACCAAACCCCAAATTCTTTCTGTGCATATTTCTAACTGAACAGGGTGATGCAAAACTTTTTGTTGTTGTAGTTGCGTAAATTTCACGTGTCAACCCAAATTTGCCACTTTTTATGAAATAATCTATTCTGGATATCCTCTTCTCGGGGAGTTCCTCGTCGGGAACGTTAGCAAGTCTAATTGCGGTTGGTTCTCCAGTCTCTCCTCGGACGTGCGTGAGATAGCGAGTAGCTCCGCCCGTATATTAGTGGATCGCTCGAAGGCTTTTGATACTGTGCTGTACCGCTGTACCCCCCCTGACTGCACAAGTTTGACTAATTCTCGGGCCCCTACGGAAACACCGACCCACGGCTTGGACCGTGTGAAATCGACAGGATAGGCTTGATCCAGGAACACCTAAAACCTGAGAAAGAAGTCCAAAACCGGTCGGATGAGAATCGAATTTGTTTTGATGGTTTTTTTGGGTCGGGATACAAGAATGAGAAGTCAACATTCAGAAACACTATTGGCAAAATAGATCCTACTTATGAAATTTTAACGGATTCAACTATTGCAACGGGTAGTGTTGCCATCCTAAAGCGATGGTTCTCTACAAATTGGAGGGAAAGTTGGGTTGAGTGATTATGGGTGTTCCCCTATGAATTGGAGAGATGTTGGGTCGTCCCCTATGGATTGGGGGTTAATCTTAAGGGGGTTTCTGTCGGTCGCCATTCCTTCCTCGTTTCGGGTTAGTCTAATCTCTTACGAACTGGCGCTCGCCCCCCCCCCCTTGTCTGGTCACTCTGATTCAATGACTGAGGCCCTGGAGTTGAGTGATTTTAGATGTTCCCTTATGAATAGGAGAGATGTTGGGTCGTCCCTTATGAATTGAAAGTTAATCTTAATGGAGTTGGAGTGATTTTGAGTGTTCCCCTCTATTAATGTGAGACATATTGGGTTCCACTATGAAGTGGAGGTTAATCTTGATAGAGTTGAGTAATTTTGGGTATTCACCTGTGAATTTTAGAGATGTTGGGGCTTCCCCTAGGAATTAAAATGGAGGATGGTCTTGACGGATGGCTATTGGGAGGTACCCTATGAATGAGAGTATAATCTTCCCTCCTTACCTTAACTGGTCATAAGATTGTTTACTTGGGAGAAATTGTGTCGAAATCACACAGAACCATAAGCTTGAAGAACATCGCACATGGTTTCCAAATACATTTTTAGATTTAGAAACAGAGCTTAATTTGGGTGTTTCGAGTGTCCTGCCGAATAGCCAAGTTTCCTTGAAAATATTCATTAGATATTATTGGATAAAATATAGCGAGGAACCTGAAAGTATATTAGGGCATTTCAGGAGGCTTCATTAGTTTGTCAACACGAAACCTGCAGGTGCCTACGCTAATGAAGACCTAATAAAAATGGATGAGACACTATTCTACTATTCGAACATTTGTCAAGCCGTCGAAAAGGTTCCAACTGCGGATATGTTTGGACGTCGTGGGAAAACTATAGACAATATACTAGGTAAAAGAATTCTAGCGTCATTTAGATTGCTAATGTCTGCACTCGCGACAATGGATGAAAAAACCACGAATTTACATAACCGGCTGTCGAACTTTTCGATTCATTCGATCGAATCAACGGCAAACCAATAAATCGGAGAATCAACTGGTAAATGTCAGCCGGCTAATAACAGACAGTACAAAACATAGTGGGTTGAATAAATGGTGATTCAACGCCAAGTCAGTTTTCTCCTGGAAAGTTAGAGTAGTTATTAAAGAGAATAGAAAACCTCTTTCATATTCTCTAGGATGTCTCTTCTTATTTGGTTGAATCTAGAACGTCTCTGAAGAATTTTATATCCTTCTTCAAATCATTTTCAAATTCCACACCGTTTTGCCCATACATTTGATTACACTACATACATTAAACACTGCATTTACAAACTTTTTTATTTATTTATTTTTGATTTAAATATTTTTTATGCTTGTACGCAATACTGAATTTTGTTTATTGGGAATTTTGCAATATTGATTTAAGTCACTGCTGAGCAGCGTTGGTACTTTCATGAGATCTTAAGGTAGTTAAAAAACGCTGCAAATTATTACTCAATGGTTTATTATTTTTTATTTTTCTATATAGATCACTCGTCTGCAAAGCCACCAACCATCCAACATGAAGAAAAACATCGATCGCATTTCGGTCAGCTTTAATTTGAACGGAGATTAGGCCTCTTTTGCGATTCACACTCGTGTTTCTGATTTATCGTACGTCCAAACTTTAAATTCTCGTAGTGAGCGAACGGTTTGTCCTACAGAGCTCCGGGAGGCCTCAAAAAATTCTAAAAATTTTATAGAATCTTAAATTGAAGGAAAAACAATACCTTTATATCGAAATTTTTTTGAGTTAGGGCGTTTTCAAAATTTCAAAATTGATTTTGGAACCCTTAGAACTGACCTACCTCAACCAAAATCTTAGAGGCACAACTAGACCCCGAATGGAGTCTACATGCCAAATTTCATCAAAATCGGTCAATGCTAAGTGGCAAAAGTGCCGCGTACGGCGTATGTCGGACGGACGGCCAAATTTTTATTCGATTTTTGGATTCTACGAACCTTGAAACGTAAACCATCAAATTTTTAGGGGGTGTTAAAATTTTTTTTCTTGGTCGATTCCAAAGGTTCATTATTGAAAATAATAAACCAAAAGTAAACAAACATTTCAGGTTGAATTTTCGTCCGACTGCCATTCCTGGCGTCGCGGACATCACCAGCTGTTTTCCAAAGGGAAAATCAGAATTGGTTCTGATGATTTCGCTCATGGCTACTACTTTCTCACCCGCTCAAGTTGAGCATTTCATGTATCGCCAGACAATCTCAAATTATGGTAGGTACAAAGTAATTCCGCATGGTGTAGCGATTTTCAGTGAGTACTTGGTGGCAGAAGCTAAGGACCATCCGATCCACAAGTAGACATGAGATTATGCACAGCAGAAGGCTCAAAATAGAACCTTGTATCTCACCTTGGATCTTGCCACAGTTTCCTCAAGTGTGACTTCACTCAAGTGTGACTTCATCTTCCAGTAAGAAATCAAAAAAATACAAGTTTATTTAGCTAAGGATCTTCAAATATGATGGTGTGATCAGCACTGATGTCAATTCTGAAAAGTAACGAACTGGATAGGGATTCTTGAACTTTTGAATGAATCTACCGAACGAGGTTATGGAGTAGGTAAGGTTACTCGAAGAGGACTAACAAGAATAAATAATAAATTAAAAAGGCCGCTAATGGATGATCCTTGTATTCAGTGGCGTGGAACTACATTTTACTGTACCCATACATAAGGTTTGCTCTGGTATCTGCCGACCTCTTGTCATGTCCAGCCTCGGAATGGAGAAAGAAGCCATAAATACTTGAGCAACTTACGACTACCATAATTATTAGAACCTTCAAGGTAATGTTACATTATCTGCGGAAATAGGCTCCATATTTTACTCTACAGACACCGCAAGTATTAAGTGAATACCCTCCTAAAACCATTTGAATTTCATATCTTTTGTGAGATAAATTTTCGTTAAGACTTTCCAACGAAAAATCCACTTAGTACACCTCACAGTTGTTTTCCTGAAGCAAAAAAAAAAAAACGTTTTTCATGGGACACGCATAAGAGCACTCAAGACACTCCCATAGAACATCTCGACGGAAAAGAACTTTGAATGCACCATAATAAAAAACGATATCATACAGAACAAATTGAGGCTAACTAAAACACATACCTTTTCTAATATATGAATAAACAAAGTATCTAATACAGCTCTTTGGGTTTACGAATATGCAGCCAGTTTTTAGTAGGTATGGACCTATAATATTTGAAATAAATATTCTCGTACCTAAGTTTAACCATCGGTTTAAATTTCTAAATTTTCAACTTCAGAAAAATATAATTCAAAGCGGATTATTTCCAATAGAAATTTATTACCAGAAAAGCTGTATTATCAAAAAACGCTGCAATTTATTTCACAAAGTTTTTTTTCTGTATAGATCACTCGTCTACAAAGATCAAAGCTTTGCCATTGTCACTAATGTTTTTTTAACCTACCAACCATAGGTACTACTACACATACTGCCTTCACACCTCAAATAAACGCACTCGATTCGAAGAAATACAGAGTGGAGGGTTCCATCTTAATGAAATTTGATTACTGGTTGCTAAGGAGGCAAAACTGGATACAACTCGGAGAAACGAATAGTGATCGCATTTTGGTTAGCTGAAATTTCAATGGAGATTAGGCCGTTTTGGTGATTCACACTCGCGATTCAGATTTATCGTAAGACCAACCCTTAAGTTCTCGTAGGGAGCGACCGGTTTGTCCTAAAAAGCACCGGGTGGTCTCTAAAATTTTTAAAATTCCAATACTATTTCAAATTGGTGAAAAAACAATACCTTTATTTGGAGAGTTTTCGCGCTAAGGCACTTTTGAAAATTTCAACTCTTAATTTTCACCCCTTAGAAGTGACGTACATCAACCAAAAGCTTTGCGGCACAACTAGACCCCAAATGGAGCCCATATACCAAATTTCATCAAAATCGGTCCATGGTTGCTAAGAAAAGTGCCGCATACGGCGTACGGATGGATTTTTTTTTTTAATTAGATTATCGGATTCTACGTACCTTGAAACGTAAACCAACAAATTTTGAGGGGGGTTTAACTGTTTTTCTGGGTCGATTCCAAAGGTTCATTATTGAAAATAATAAACCAAAAAAGGTTGATTTGATTTAAGTAATTTTAAACGTTTTTTAGGCACTTTAATATCATATCCACTAGCTACCCCTCTTGGTTTCTCTTTGGAGTTGGAATTGTAATTAGAAGAAATTCTACATCTAATAAGACCAACCGCACCAGAAGTCAAGTAGAAAATACATATTTTCTTGATTTTTTGGGATTTGCCAATTCCAGTTTAGAAGGAGCCGATATGTAATTCCCTTGACAACCCAATTTCACTCCTACAGCTCAATACATTAGCATGCCATTTACATATCTGGAATACCATGTACTATTCTGGTGGAAAAAAACTGAGTAATTAAGGGACCAACCGCACCTTTGGCAAGAAATATATGGCTGGCGGAGGGGGAGGAAAGTAATTTTTTGGGTGAAAATCGAGATATCTTCACTGTAGGCGGTATTTTGTGTCAAATTTCGTTTGCGAGTATCAGCGTAAGTCTACCATGCTTCCTATTGGCAAGGGCGTTAGTGATTATTCGGTTAACTCGAAATTTCCGTTTCGAGAACAGAAAGTTAACTGACTTAACCTACTTTTTCCCGGTGTACTAAATTGTGCTTAACCAGGCAAGTAGGTTTTCTTATGGTGGGCGAGCAGGTAAGTCTGAAAATGTGGTTGTTCGTAACCAAGTAAGTATGGAAATTAGACTGCAGAAATTAGACCAGGTAACTCGACAATTTAAAAAAAAAACCATTGAATTTACCATTAAGATGTAATTTGAGGGGCAGTTCGAGCTATCATTTCGGTTTTAGGATACTTTCGTGAAAAAATGGCAGATTCCTGAATTAGGAATGAAATTTGAAACTTTAAAATGCTCTCCATTTGCTTTCATTTTTTGTACTTACCTGCCCCCCCCCCCCCCCATATATTCTCGCGATTTTGGTTTGACTATTTCAGTTTAATTTTGATATTCCTCGTGACAATCCAATTTCGGACCCTATAGCTCAATACATCAGTATACCGTACAGTACCACCATAATATTTTTCTAATTCAATTGCATACTATTTAAATTCCATGCTCCATCAACTCTTATCCCTTTCTGGTGGAAAAAAACTGAGTTATTATGGAAGAAATTCTGCATCCAATGAGACCAACCGCACCGGATTAAAAGATATTTTCGAGGTTTGACTATTCTAGTTTAGAAGGAGTTGATTGTATCTTGACAACCCAATTTCGGTCCCTACAGCGGTCCACAGTTCCGCCATAATATTTTTCCGTTAGATACAAGTCACAATTGGTTTAAAATTCATAAAGCAAAGTTCGTTATTCAAGTGGTTATAATTTAAACCACATTCATGGACTTCTACATTATGTGGGCCGATATGAACCAACCATGAATGTCATCCCTTGACGTAGGCGGCCCAGTCTCCAGATTGGAAGGGTGTTTTCCAGCTTCGGTGTTTTCTTCCATAAAGTACACCCCAACATAATAATTATAAGCGTTTTTCCTTCTTTATGTGTCTAACCTTCTCGTACTCGAAGTGTTTCCAAGGGGAGATAACCAACTCTCGGCAAAAGCTATTTCATATCCTAGGTTCTGTATTAAGTATGAGTTGTTCGTAAATTAACCGCAGAGAGGAGAGATGTGAATTGCGGTTACAGCGTTTTACCGCTCCAGTTGGTTCAGTTCGCTCAGACTCCGCACGCCGCGCCCTAACTTTGGTTCATCGTTGGGTTTCGTAATTTCTCTCCCATTGAACGTAAATTCCACAGTTTATACGCTAGATTTCTTTTCTCAGAAGGTGCATTAAATAGGGGTTCAGCTATTTAAGAAATGAAAGGACCAACCTAACGGCATCCTTTTAGATGCTTTTAGTGGATATCAAATAATCATACATCCAGCTTCCGTGTTATGAGTTTTCCTTAAAGCACAAAGTGCATTAAAAAATATTAGTAGTTGTTTAGCACATAGCTAGCTGACATTAAATGAAAAGAAACGAAATACTTGCTAGTTGAATAAAAGTGATTGCTAACTTATATCCCTTCTAATCGATGCCCATAGTATGAATTGTGACAATACTGCAAGCTCTATGTACCCCTCTGGCAAGAGTTAAACATTACCGGCATTTAGGACTAATAGTGGATGGCGAGTAATCATGAGGGCACGTAGATATCAATCAGAGAAAGTTGAAAAAATTTATTTATCCTACAATATGGCATTATTGCGTGTGGGTGTGCATCCAACTCATTTGGAAATAATTAACTCAACTCAGAGAACTATCCTGAAAATTATTAAGGAGACACCCCGTTTATACCCTAGCTCACAGTTACATGAAGATTTGCAGGTCTTTTGGCCCTCCCATACAGCTTTTCATGAAATCCATTCTTCTCATGTATCTGAGGAACATCAATATCGTAGAACCAAGTCAATGTCGTAGAACCAATGCTTGATCCGATTTAAACTGGCTGGTACCAAGACCAGCACTCACAATGACTGCCAGGAGACCCCTGTAGGTACATAATGTTCGTTAATGAATTACAATGTTCGATTCTACATTCGCTAGATACTTATAAGAGAACGATACTTCGATGGTTGATTGAACTAGCAGAATGAAGTCTGAATATTAATTATAACCCGAACAGTTATGAAAAATGAGAATGTAGGTAAAATCAATTATTATTAAAGCTTGACGAAACACTTGCAAGGCGGTGTGGGCATAATGCCTATTGTCTTGCAATAATAATTATAATTTCAATTATATCTGAAATTTCAAATAATTTGAACTTTGCGTAACTTTAAATAAATAAATGTTTAGTCTGTTTATTTGAATTTTTGAAACTTAATATGGGGGCAAAACTACTAGGCAGGTTACATAATAGGCCTAAACCTCCCATCGTGAAATTGGATTTCCTTAATGACGTTCATATAGTGAACAATGAACATGATCGTGAAAGGGGAAGGTTTTTAACACTGAATCGCAAGGTGGTGGTCGAGATGAACTTCTGGAAATGTCGACAAAGAAATCGTCGCTTGTCAAGTAAGGTGGAGCACAGCAACTAATAGAAAATAGGTTTCACAATGATTGATCGTATCTTATAGTTATGGACCGTACAACTGATAATTCCCCTATAAAATACGATTCTCTCACGATCATTCTCTCATAGCTAGCTATCTGTGACAATTTCCTGACACCCCCCCCCCCCCGGGGGTCGATCCATCTCAGATTATACTTGGAAATTATTTCATCTCAGCTATTGAAAATAATGAAGAAACTGTACTACTAATACCTCATCACTCTAAAGGACAATAAGTTTTTGCTTTATTATTTTCAGTAATGAACCTTTGGAATCAAGCAAGAAAAAATTGTAATCCCTCCTCATAAATTTGATGGTTTACTTTCCAAGGTACGTAAAATACAAAATCGAATCGATTAAACAAATTCCGCCCGTCCTCCGAACAGCGGACTTTGCCCGGGGGTCCCGTGGACCGATTTTGATGAAATTTGGTACATAGGCTCCATTTGGGGTCTCCTTGTGCTTGAAGCTCTTGGTAAGTCAGTTCTGAGGGGTAAAAAGTGACGGAAACCCTTTTCAAAAACGTTTTTATTCATTTAAAATAGTGACGATTTGTTAGAATTTAATGACAATACCCAGAGCTCTTTGGGACCAACCGTTCGCCTAATGATGATAATTATTAATTAGTGATTGTTCATGAAGTTTTTTATCAATTCAAGATTCAGTTTCTAATAACGAATCATACCACCCAGACGACCAAAAATAGTTAAATTTGCGTTGATTGTGAAATTTATCAGAACACATATGCCCTAGGTGCCTAGCCTGTAAGGGCCCAAATCTCCTCCCCCTGCCACAGGTCCTTAGAAGCTAGATGACAGTTCTCTCGCAAGGTTGGTTCAGTTGTCTCGGTTACTCTGTGTTGGACGAATGATGAGTTAGAAACACGAGTGAGAATCTCACATGCTCGTTCACTGACGGAATTGAGTCAAATTTCACCTAACCAAATGCAATCTTTTTTGTTCAAATTGAATTTCATGTCGCTCGCTTGTATATCCTTAACAACCAAGGATCAAATCAGTTGAAGACATGAGGATACATCTTTGGAATAATGATGTTTAGCTGGTAGGAACTTCCTGTCAAAACAAACTTGATTGTTAACCCTGCTCGGTAGGTACTATTAAGCCTACAGCTTTTCGCTGTGTGATCTTCATAGAAAAATAATAAACCGTTGTGTAATAATTTACTAAATGAATAAATTCACCTGGGGCTTCAGCTATTGAAATTATAAAATTTTAATGTTAATAAATGTGATATTTTCAAAATTTAATATGTCACTGATGCCCAAAGAGAATCGAAACTATGACTCCGCTTACTTGGTAGACTTGGAAGCAAAACTATTGTTTTGCAGTAAACAGCGCAGGAATCGGCTTAAAATTGACTACGAATTCCCTTGGTACCCTCAGACGAAATCATGTTCGAAATTTGAAGAAATTTTCAACAACCTAATTGTCATTGGACTAATGGAATTGTGATTCTCTTGGGTACTTGTCGACATAATTGGTTCTTTTCATGTTTCATATCACCATCATTTCACGCTAAGCAATGGGGTATTTCGGTGGGTCGGAAATTCAGGTTTTTGACCTCAAATTTGGATTTAGCACCCTTGAAAACCTATATACTACAACTTTAAGCTCAATGATACTATAACATGTGGTAGAAAAATTAATTAAAGAGATCACACGTTTGAAAAAAAGGCGGGCCTCCCTTAACACACACACACACTTATACCGCGCGCGTGTGTGAGTAGCATTGTGTAGTATCCAAGAGATCCTCCAAGGGTTTCATCTCTTCTCTGTGCATGGATACTTTTTTCAAAGACAGTTGGCTAACTACGTCACACCATTCAAATCTTCAACTTTCCTTAGCTTCTCTGATTTTTTAAAATCATTTTCTCGACGAAACATTTTCTACCGTTATTCCTGAGCCATACTCTTTTGAAAAAAAAAAATTTTAATTGACTGAAATACCCTATTCTATTATCCACGTTATTGTACGTGAAAACGTTATACTTATTGCCCGACCAACTTGGAATACTTCAAAAATTGGAATTAACATGTGGTATATTTAGTTGGTCTCATAAAAATCTAATAATATTTAATAATGTGACATCTTAATTTCTGATCGAGTGACAGACTCTGATGGCATAAAGTCTTACACGTCACACGTCAAGAACAAGACTATAGGGTCACTTAACAGCCCATTTAAACCCAAATATTCTGCAGTTAGCGCCGCCAACAGCAACGTACTTATACCACCTCATTCCAGATTTTATAAGATAGTCATAATTTTTAATGAACCGTAAATTTTATCGACGTCAGGTGAGCGGCTGGATTTATTAACAACTAGTTATTTTCTCAAAGACGAAACAACTTCGAGAGAACGTCACCTTAACTGGACCTGTAGAGTCGGGATTTTTATTATTATCCTCTACTTTCAACTTCAGCGACCTCTCATTAGAAGGCGGAGGCGACTCTAATTATTTTCCTTCCTTTTCACAACCGCGTGACAAGGTCGGGCCTAACGGGTTTCCGCATATGGATTGTGGTTGGAAGCTTTTCGAGTGATTTAAAATCAGCGCTGCCCTGAGGATAGAATCATGGAGGAGTGAAGCATAGTTATCGGGTACCAACTTAGTTTTTGGTCCAATTTCAAAGGTTCAACTTATTTGGTGTTTTTGGTACCTATTTTTTAGGTCTATTCAAATTGAGAGGATTTGGACTGGCGATCTAGCAACAACACATTAAGCACTTTCGTTTTGGAGGTATTGTTAAAAAAACTGGCAAAAAATTGGTAAAAATAAATTTTGGAGGTATTGTTAAAAAACTGGTAAAAATTGGTAAAAATAAATTATGGAGGTATTGTTAAAAAACTGGTGCACACAATGCACTTTGCACACGATATAATGTAATCAGAAAATAATTTATTGTAATATAATGTAACTGAACTCTTGATGCTAGCGATGTACACTTGTATAATAGCAATAATACCTCTCTCTCTCTCTCTCTCTCTCTCTCTCTTTCTCTCAGATTAGGTACGCAAAATGTGAAAAAAGTACAAATAGCACTCACTACACAGCTAGTCAAAATTCAACGTGTCCACATTCTCTTTCCTCTTGGTAGTTCACATTATAAAGTGTTCTCAAACTGAGGAGCGTATTGTGGCTGAATGTCCAATATGTACTAGCTTATGCTAGACTTGAGTGCTTTGGATGCCTGTCTTTGTCGAGACAAGAATTTATAGAGCAGCTGAATGGACCTGATTGGTCTCCACTAAGTAAATATGTGTGGAATGCATGGCGTTATAAGGAGTTCCTCGGAATTCAATTACATTTAAAAACTAAAATGTGAATTAAACTCGGCGCTGTATCGATCAACCATCGATCTAGGAACGTTAATTATCGATCGGTGAATTTGAACCATCGATAGGGAAGCGTTACGCAAATACTGTTCAGGCACAAATTTTTGAATCAATAAAACGGAAGAAACAAACTGTAAAATGGCTACCATTTAACGCCCAACGCTGCCGAACAATTTTTTTTTAATTGCTTAACCCTAATTGGACCACGGTGTCACTAGTGTCACCAAAAACATCTCAGGGACTCCACGGACATCCCTAAGTGTCATCAGGGTAACCAAAATTAAATTAAAATTTTCAATTTAACGGACAGCAGAATTTTTTTGGGCTATTAGAAGTCTTAAAATAGTGCTATGACAAACATTTCCGAGGAAATCGATGAAAAAATTCTCAAAATTTTTTCAAATCATTTTTTGATTTCCAATAATTTACAAAAAAAAACTATTCAAAAATTAAGCTCTGTCGATTAATTTTTAAATTAAAATTCAAATCTAGTTAATCTGGTGACACCTCGGGACAGCTGTGGAATTCCTAAGATGTTTTCGGTGACGCTAGTGACACCATGGTCCAATAAGGGTTAAACCGGCACAGGCGTTCAAAACTTAGGCGGGAACTTACCTACTGACAGACAGGTTATCCAAAAACTGTTCAAGCACCATTATTTATTTAAGTTCATAATATTTGCATTATTGGATTATTTTCTTCTCTTATTATGAGTGTGCACTATACCAGGTCGCTGGTAGACATCACACCTTAGCAATGGATATTTATGGGTATCGCGCAACTTTCGTTCCAATCTCATGTAACGTTTTTCGGCAGTAAGGTCCGGGCTAAAGCATATTCATGCTAAAACTAAAAATGTAAAATGGAATTGAAAAGATTAATCAAAATCAACTTTTGATTTTTTTTCTTTTTTTCACAGAGAAGAGATACCCAATTCGTGATAAGGAACCCGAATGTACTTTCATGTACCACAACCGCTAACATCGTTAGGAAAACTAACGCCCCAGAATTGGGACACTGAAGCACAACATACTAAAAAGAAACACATATAATCCCAGAAAAACACCAAGAAAACCAAAACCCATACTATCATCCACAACTAAACTTTCTGATCGCAGACCCTTTCATTTGAACAAAATGTTGATAAGCTATAGTTGAACCAATGGCACAATAAAATAATGTTTCACACGTTCAGTGCGGATCACCAAAAGGAGGTGGTCGCACCAGCCTGAACACTTTTCTACCTTAAATAGGCTCAAAAGCATGCAAGTAATGACTTTACAAAGGAAATTTTGCCAAATTTCAAGTATTTGACCATTTTTGGGGCCTGATGAAGCGTATTTGTCATCTGCCTGGTAAGGGTGCTCATTGCCGGGAGACCCGCAATACACGGTCGTTCTTTTTTCCTTCACCTAATTACGAATACCTGATACCTACTACAGAATTATTCATCTAATTATTTCAAATTATTCGATTTTTTGGAGAAAAAAAATTTTGTCAAACTGATAAAATTTGAAATTTTTCAGTTTTCAAGTTTAGTGCGAATAGAAAAGATATGAATCCTTCAAATTCAAATTTTCACTCGAATGTAATGTTTCAGAGTCTTTTCAATAGTTCTTGCCTGTGTGTGGCCAATATGAAAAATTTCAAATTTATCTCTTTTACAAATTTTTAGAATTTTAGCCGTTGAAATTTTCGTTTTTTTACAATTTCGTTTTTTTACAATTTTACTCAAATTGGTCGTTTTAGAGTATTTTGAATGATTTGTAATCTTGAGAGTCCTAGGAAACTAGGAAATTATGGACTGATTTATAAGGAAATTCATAATTTCACGTTTCAGAGGTTTTTCATTCATTCCTTGCTTGTTTGTGGTCCATCTCTCGTCCTGTGGCTTACTCAAAATCATCTAATTTTACCAATATTTTCGAATTGAAGAAAGTTGCGTTCAATCAGTCAAAAAGACTGATCCCGTCGGCTGACTCGCCTCCTAAATCGCTGAGAAGTTAGTGAAAATCTTCCTCAGTGTACTGACATTTCTATGCGTTTTCAGACACCGAAATGCAACTTACGCCACATCTTTTTGTAGAAAGAGAGTGATGAACACCCTTCGTCATCTGCCTGGTGAGAAGGTCTGCCATGACGAAGGGTGTTCGTCATCCGCTCTGAACGTGTTAAATGAAGTGCGTAAATTTTACACAGTTCGATTGAATAGGGTGTGCGCCTGGGTAGGAAAAACTGTTAATTGTTATTTTTAATCTAAGGTAGACCTCATTCTGAGAATTTTGGTACCAACCGCGACCTTCTAGTGTGTGTAGATCTGTTTCTATGATTTTCCAAAGTTTCGACCGTTTATGACGTCACAAGGGGCTGGGGGGTCCCGCCCAGGCGAGAGGGGCGCGTGACGTCATAAACGGTCGAAACTTTGAAAAATCATAGAAACAGATCTACTCATGCTAGAAGGTCGCGGTTGGAGCCAAAACTCTCAGGATGTAGTCTACTTTCGACTAAAAATCTAAGGCGCACCCCCATGATATAAGGAAAGCCACCAATTTATAGTAATTTTTCTCGTTGTACCAAAATACTCTCGTACAATCTATACTGCCTTCTCAAGATCAGCAAGACGAAAAACTAAGTTGCGTTTTCAAGGCTTTTTAGTTGGGTTTCCTCAAAACGATGACGGTTACTCACCTACGTCCAGAAATATCAGCAGGATGTACAGGAATCCAGTAATTACCTGGAAAACCAAATTATGCGTTAGTGAGAGCAAGATAATGGCTGGTAGTAATTTAACAAGAGCTTAGAAGAGGTCACGAGTTACTCAGACGGGAGAACATTAACGTGGTAGGAATTTCCTACACAGAATTTCTTCATGGAGGTACGTCCGGGACGAACAAACCTAGTACCCTAGAGTGGGGAATCTTCGAATTATGCACATACATTTATACAATATTCAGGTTTCTGGTTGCTACACACATTTCACGGGTGGGGAACGTCGGACGTGGAGGCCCCCTCCAGCGTGCGAGGGAGTGTGAAAGTTCATTAGGAAGAGATAAGAAGCGGTATATCACTACTGGATGGAGTGGGGAGGTGTATGAGACGGTCGAGGGTTAGAGGCAAAAAGGCGGGGTACCGAAGTTGGCCACGAATAATTGCGGAGCCTCGCCCGACCTCGAAGCCGGTTGAATTGATAGGAGAAAGTGGGGAGGTGGCTTCGCAGAGAAGCAGTTTTGAGACGTAGATCTCAAACAAACGGTCGTTCCTTTTAACAAACCACGAGGATTTAACAGTAACTGAGAACTACTCTGATATACTGTTGGCGACTATCCCGTAACAACGAAAGGGTCGTAACATCAACAACAGCCTACCGGTTCTGTTCCTGCGTCTGAGAGTGATTGGTAGGGTCTAGGCGCCTAGGCAAACAGGAAAGCGTGGAAATCAGGTCAGGGGTCTCAGACTCTCAGATCCTAGAAGCTGAGACAGGCTGTTATCGATGACACGGCAACTTGGGAGAATAAATTGTTGTAAACTCCCTGGCGAAAGGTCTCCACCGCATCTTCCAGTAAGTTGGGGACTTGGTTGAAGGGAAACTCCCTCGAAGACGTTTTACTGCTAACGTAGCGCTACGCAGATGTCATCCGAAATGGGATAAGCGCCACCTTGGTTCTTAAAATTACCACACTGCCTTGACGGTTGTCGAAAATTACCACCATGAAATTGACAATTTATTGAAGATTGTCTGGCAATGCGTGCCAATAATTTAAAAAAGTCCACGCGATGTGATTAGTATGGCTCGGTTTCCGGTTCGGTTTTTGAAACCTTTTTCTAGTTGCAAACCCGGCCAACTCCTCAATTTTTCGAAATGCTTTTTTTACGTTCTCCGAGTCCTAATATATATGATCCATCCCTCAGAACTAAGAAACCACGTCAAATCCGACCAAATCCCGGTGGAACAAGCGTTTGAAAATCACGATGTGCTGCAAAGACGGCCAAATCCTCTTTTTGGTGAGTTTCATAGCCGGCCATCTCCAAATCCGGAATCTCACTACTGCCGTAGTAAAACTGCTGTGAAGCATTACGTTAGTAGTGAACTAAGCATAAAAAAGATGTGGCGAATGTACAACGCTGGCCAAGAAGAATCAACCAAAGTAACCCACTCGTTCTTCCGCATGATTTTCAACACAAGATTCAACATTGGTTTCGGGTCGCCGAAAACTGACGTGTGTTCAAAATGTTTAGAGCTGAAGGAGAGGTTAAAAGCTGCAAATATTACTGAACGTGAAAAGCAGAAACTTTTGACTGAATACAGAGTTCACAAAGAGCGAAGTAAAGCTTTTTTTTCTCTTCTCAAGGAAAAGAGGGAGGATATGCTCACACTTAGCTTTGACTGCCAGAAAAATTTTGCATTGCCGAAAATCCCCGACCAATCCGTTTACTATAGTAGGCAGTTCTACCTCTACAACTTTACGATTGTACAGGGCTCATCCAAAGATGCACTGACGAAGGAGAACGTCTTCATCTACACGTGGGGAGAGCATGAATACCCAAAAGGTTCAAATGAAATTGCTTCAGCGTTATTTCATAGGCTTAAGAATACCGATTTCACCGGCACCACAGTTCTTAGATGCGTGGCCGACGGCTGTGGGGGCCAGAACAAAAATACCACGATGATGTTTATGCTACAGTATTGGTTCGCTAAGCATGCCCCCAACAACCTGAAAAAGATTGAGGCCGTTTTCCCTATTCCTGGCCATTCATTCATCCCTCCAGATCGTGTCTTCGCACAAATCGAAAAGAAATTGAAAAAAATCGAGACCCTCGTTGAGCCTTCAGAGTTTGACAACATCCTCTCCGAAAGCGGAACAGTGTTCAAGCCAGGAAGAGACTACGCCGATCATGATTGGAAGAAGACTAGCAGTGCCTTCCTCAAACCCCCTGCACAGTGGCATTTCAAATTTGCTCCGACTTTAGAGATTTTTCGAAACGAAATAATAAGGTGCTAATGCAAGGGGAGGTTTTCTACAGATCTGAAGTGGGAGCCAGGCAGTCTGTTTTGAAGAATAAGAGGAGCATTATGACCAGCAAGCTCACACCCGTGGTGCCGGGTACTGTCGTCAAGCCACTGAAACTTCGAGATGTCCAAAACCTTTTGACAAAACATTTTGGACCAAATTGGGATAATGACGGCAGGCTGACTTTTTACGAAAACATCTTCGCATCAGCTGCTCATGAAGGAGTGCCCAGAGAAGAAGAAGAGGAAGAAGATAGGGGTGAAGAAGAACATCTGGACGAAATTTGTGAGCCTATTGAAGACGATAATGCCTCAAGGGTGTAAAATTGCATTTTCTTTTTTGAATGCATCTCAAACCAAGATTTTGAGTTTTTTATTTCAATTTATTGTAAATAAATATGAATATATAACACGAAATAAAGTTTTAGTTCATTTGCATCCCAACAACCCTAAACTTACATCAAATCCAGGGAAATTTCAGTTCTATTTTGCTTCAAAACCGGCCAACTCCAAAATGAGTTTCAAAAACGGCCAAATCCAAGATAAAATTGTGAATAACTCCCCCCCTCCACATACCCAAGCCATTAAAGAATATGTTTTCAAACAACCAGCCCTAATGTGACCTTAAAGGCAAAAGAATGGTATTCCAGCTTTATCTAGTTCAGCGTAACAAAAAATCAGCTTTTTTGAAAAAAGCAGCTTTTTTGGAGGTGGCCGGGTTTGCAACTAGACGACACTAAGAATAATCTAAGAATCTAAGATAATTCCAAATTTTGGAAACCTCCGTTTCCAAATGCTTTCGGACCGATACTTCGTGAGACTACAAGCACAAAGCCGTCCCATAATCCAAAATATTTGTAGGCTCAGCATCAGTATACTCACCTCTCAAACTAGGATGAAAGGAACCTCTGCTTGTGAATAGCTATATACAAGAGGACCTGGATTGTACGAACCTTCACTGCACCAACAAACCTTGTCCGTTTATGCTGACGTATGAAGAATTGACTATCGCCGTGGAAATTCATCTATTTACCTATGGGACCCGAAAAGAGCGGTACATAAATGAAAAATTCTATGATTTCGTGAATACCCAGTAGCCTGGGGCTGAGCTCATCTTTACTGATGGATCAAAATCCGGAACTGCAACAGGATGTGCATTCTATGATGTTATTTCGGGTTACAATGAGAAATTCAAGCTACCGAATACATCAACATCCTTCAATGCCGAAGTCAATGCAATAATTAAAGCCGTCGAATATACAAGTCACACGTCGGACCTCACCTAATATGCACTGATTTCCTAAGTACTTTGCAAATTCTTAAATCTTGTAACATCCGGAGAGCAAAGAATGCGCTGATAGTTCAATCACTACGATTGCTTAGGTCCTGCGAAGACAACAACAGAGGAATATAATATTTATCTGGGTGAAATCTCATTCGGGACTGATTCCTGATGAGCAAGTTGATAAAATGGCGAAGGAGGGATCGATTGCAGGAATGGTAATGGATGGACCAACCATGGTTGAAGAATTAATACCCATTCTAAGAAAAGTTTATTATGAAAAATGGTGGGAGTATTATACGAACTCAAGCAATGGTCATGCCTACAAACAAATACAACCTCAACCTCCGCTTCACCCTTGGTATAAAAACAAAAACCTGGGTAAATCACTTTGCCGGTCGATATTTCGACTGAGAGTCAATCACGGTGTCTGTGACGCCTATCTTCACAAAATCGGAGAAAGAGAATCCCCGCAATGCCGAAAATGTGGACACCCCTATGGAACTTTGGAGCACTTGTTGATGGAATACCAAGAATACGAAAGGGAAAGAGTGATTTTATTTAGTGAATTGTTGACAAAGACAAACATTAATTTGAACTACAAGTCTATACTATCGTCGCAGAATATTTTGATTTATAACGAAATTTTAAATTTTCTATCAAAGTGTGATATCAATCTATAAAATAATGTACTCAATTAGTAATGTAAAGATCTAGTAATGATTCTATTATAACCTGTATGTATGGCTGTATACAAAATGTAATGCCAAAATACATTTTTAAAAAAAACCTTTTTCCCTCTCCGGATGCTGGTCCTGGGACGCCGCCATGGTGGGTTGGCACATACCAAGTACCTAGTTCTAAAACGATCTAAAGGGCAACACAAGAACAATGTTTTCAATCAAACTGACTAATGCTACTCTTTGGTCTGTCATGGTAGAGGCAACCATCACCAGTCGTCTTGCACAATGAATCACTTTATGCAGAAAGGGTCCTAAAGAATTTTTTCCTGTTTAAAGATAATAATAATAAAAAGTCCATTCATGCAGATTGAGTTAATGGCCGAATTTGATTTTTGTTGAAGGAAGCACAACTCAGTGACTTGAAATTCTCACAGAAAATGGAATAGGTACCTACTTCGGCGGGTCAAGCGGCAATACAGTCGCAAAGTGGTGAGTGGGGTTGTAAGGCTCAGGCAGTCACGGGTAATCACAATTAATTTCACAATCGACTCTCACTAACCATGGTTCATCGATCAGAGCTCTGGATGGTCTCATTCGTTACTACTAAAACTTGAACGCTATACTAAATTGATCTAAAAACGTCATTATTAAGTTATTCTCTAATTGATTAACTAAAATTGATAGTCAGCCTCACAGGAAGCGAGCGGTTGGCCCCACAGAGCTCAAGGTGGTATCAAAAAAGTCTTGAAAATGTCGCTATTTTGAATGATGGAAAAAAAAACCTGTTCATCAGGTCAATTTTTTTTAATTTTTGGGAATTTCGATATTTTAAGTTTAATTACTCAAAAAATGACGTCAGGGCACGATTTTGTGTGTAGATGGTCCCCTAAGAAAATCATAAATAATGGTCCGGATAAAAAAAAGACAATATAATATATTATAAAATAATAAATTATAAAATTTTATATTATAAAATAAAGACAATAATAATAAAAAGCCCATTCTTGCAGATTGAGTTAATGGCCGAATTTGATTTTTGTTGAAGGAAGCACAACTCAGGGACTTGAAATTCTCACAGAAAATGGAATAGGTACCTACTTCGGCGGGTCAAGCGGCAATACAGTCGCAAAGTGGTGAGTGGGGTTGTAAGGCTCAGGCAGTCACGGGTAATCACAATTAATTTCACAATCGACTCTCACTAACCATGGTTCATCGATCAGAGCTCTGGATGGTCTCATTCGTTACTACTAAAACTTGAACGCTATACTAAATTGATCTAAAAACGTCATTATTAAGTTATTCTCTAATTGATTAACTAAAATTGATAGTCAGCCTCACAGGAAGCGAGCGGTTGGCCCCACAGAGCTCAAGGTGGTATCAAAAAAGTCTTGAAAATGTCGCTATTTTGAATGATGGAAAAAAAAACCTGTTCATTGAAAGTTTTCGAACTCTGGCGTTTAGAAAATGAAAGGTTGGGGGAAAGAACGATCAATGTCATTTTTTTTTTAATTTTTGGGAATTTCGATATTTTAAGTTTAATTACTCAAAAAATGACGTCAGGGCACGATTTTGTGTGTAGATGGTCCCCTAAGAAAATCACGAATAATGGTCCGGATAAATAGTAGCCTCTGCGTCTCTTCGAAACCTTTCTATCACCCATAAATTCTACACTTTCCACCCGAATTCTGTGAAATTTTCAGGATTAAGTTAATGTCTCCTCCAAATGATCATCAAATTTAGAGGGCCGTGTAAGGTAAGTGGAGACTGAAGTTTTGTGAATATCTTCTATGTTGAGTAAGATCATGTGTATTCAACCGAATTATGTATACGAGGTATTTTTTCGTTTAGTACTAACACTACCCCTACTACTATCACTCATCATCAATTCGTACGTAAATTACCAATTTCTAAGGAACTACACGTGAAAACGAAGAAACAAAATATTGAAATTACAGCGGTGGAAAGTAAGGGAGCGGCCTTAACATGTTGACGTTTACCCCTGTTCTCTGCCAGGATTTTTTCTTCCATAATTTTCTCAACACGTATAATTTCCTCCCAGTTACGATTCATGCAATGATTATCATATTTTGTCAAAAAATTGACATTGATCGGTCTTCCCCGCAACCCTTCAAATGTTTTGCCCCCATGTTTACTCGGTTTGCCAAATGTTTACTCGGTTATTGGTGTCGACGAACCTTGAAACGTAAACCATTACATGTTGAGGGGATTTACAGTTTTTTTTTTTCTTGCTCGATTCCGCTGGTTCATGATTATTGAAAATAATAAACCAAAAAGACGTGTTGTAGTTTTGAAGTAAAGCTTAACACAGGTGACTGTTGGAGAAGTTGTTACAAGCTCACAATATCGCACGTATCCTAGAAGAGGGATACAAGTCCAAAATTGTCATTTTTGAGTTAGGAACAGTTTTGGGTAGTGGAAGTGCTGTTTTTCATCCCTCGAAGACAAACGTAATCCTAGCTCAATCCCACTCCGCCTGAATGCTGAAAGTTCTTTGTTCGATGGACGGGGGCGTGCCACCTACGTTTGCAGAAGACAGGCACAAAGCCCAGTGCTACCCTCTAAAGAAACCTAGTAAGGAAGAAAGTAGTGAGGAAGAAACCTTTCTCTTTAATTATTAAAGAAACCTAGTGTTAATTTTTTGGAAACGACTATTACAATCAAGACGATCAACAATGATAAATGCATGTTTATTGTGAAATTTATCAGAACACTTCGTTCCCTCTAGCCTAGCCCAAAGGACCCCCCTCCTGCCCTTGTCCCAAGAAGGTAGTTGACTGGTGATCTTTACGAAAAATAATAATTGTAATAATAATCACAATTATAATTAATACTAATTATTTCATCCATCATGCTGTGGCTAGTTGACAGCAGGTAGGTAGATGGTTACCTACTTGTGTTTCTAGGACGTTGTAAGACTTGGCCATCCTTAAATATGCGATTAATTTGGGTTAATTTGCGATTAATAAAATCACGTATTATGTTCTTTATTTGGAAAACATGTACTAGTGGAAGCAGGACACGACAAGAACACTTCACGACCAACACAATTGGTCCAACATCGAGGTATCTTTGAGCATAAATAGGAAAAAAACTAATGTTTCCATGCTGCAGGACTAGGTATGAGATAAGACAGTACTAAAAAATCGCTACTCCTTGTTTTTTCACAACTACTTCTCAATTGATTATTAACAACACGGGAAACCACCAATTTCTTCATGATAATGACTATGTAGCGGATTTCAAGATTAAGTACCGACAGTAAGTCATTGGTATGGGGAAATTGCAAAAACACGATATCCACGGAATGTGCGGGACGCGGTGAGGATTCCTGAGGGAGGCAGACGCTGAGGCATGCAAAGTGGAAGAGGCACGTGAAGGCTCCAATTCAACGATGCCGGAACATAATCTAATGCAATCTACCGCTCAATTACAACTCTTACCGTCTAACAAGGCAGAGCCGCCCGCTCTTGTTTCTCATCTTCACGACCTCCTATTTCCTCCTTCGGGTCGACTGGACGTTGGCAAAGGGCAACTAGGATTGCCATCCCAATCCCAGGGATCCCAGGACCGGAAAAAAAAACCAGGACTCACCGAACAAACCTCACGAGCAGAAAAGAATTTGATAATTGAGTAGAAGTCGAGGTACCAACTGGTTGAGCATAGAAATGGCGAGTCCTAAGTTTTTTGGTTTATTATTTTTCAATAATAAACCTTTCAAGAAAAAAAGTCCCCTCCCCCCCCCAAGGTTTTCAAGGTAAATACCTACGTAAAATCCGAAAATCGAATAAATGTTCCCATGGATCGATTTTGATGAAATTCGGTATATAAGGGCTCTATTTGGGGTCTAGTTGTGCCCTAAGCTATTGGTTGGTGTAAATCACTTCTAAGGATTAAATCATAAGGGCTAGAATTTTCTAAACGCCAAAAAACTTTTAAAAACTGCTCAAAAACTTTTAATATAAAGGTATCGTTTTTCATCAATTTAAAATGGTATTGAATTTTTAGAATCGAATGAGACTACCCAGAGCTCAGTAGGACAAACCGTTCGGTCCCGTTGAGAACTTGAGGGTTACGATAAATCAGAAACACGAGGGTAAATAGCAAAGAGGCCTAACCTCCGTACAAATTTTAGCTGGCCAAAATTTTGCGTCCTTAGCAACCAGTGATCATTTCCTGGGGCATTTGAACAACTTTTTTGTGTTTGGAAATGGATAATATCCATGGCATATTATGCCATTACAAATAATTTATGATTCGTCTGACGACGTCGACGTCCCCAGGAGACATCCGAGGAGAATCCTTCAACGTGTTCCACACTGCCAAGCCCACGGTCATCAAAGTCCAAAATTTGATTGATATTCGGCTAGAGTTCCTGACGAAATACCTTGTAAACCGGGAACAGGTCGAACAGAAGAAAGATCGTCCTTAACTTACCTACCTTTATTATTACGAATTATTAACTAATAAAAAATTAAAAGAACCGGTACTGTATGAGAAGTAGGTGATTGGCAACCGAAATGACTCGCAACGAACCTTTATCACTGAACATCACTGATAAAGGCGAGAATCTACTGATAGCAAGCGCGGGAGTGGTTGTTGTTCAACGCTTATATTGCCTCAAATGCGTCAACTTTTGTTCATTTCATATGACATTTCAAGGTTAGCTAAGCTCGATTATCTCAATCGCCGTTTAACTTTGATTTGGGTTGGTGAAAGACGCTCGCCATCTTGCCGGGTTTATTCCTCCAAATTAACAATCAAGGCGTTTAGTTAAACGCGATTTGAACAACTTTTGGTGAAAGTGGGCACCCAAATTAAACGGCACATGAAAGCACCCACATTTTGAATTTAGTGTGTGAATTTAGTGATTGTGAGGGGAAAATATGGTTGGTAGGTACTGACAATGGAAAAGCTGTGATTTTTGCAGGCGGAAAGAGTCTATAGAGAAAAATAATAAACATTTTTGTAATAATTTGCAGCGTTTTTGATTCATTAGTTTACTGCACTTTCACATTAGTTTATTAGTTTATTTATTTATTTCATTAGTTTACTTTCACATTAGTTTATTAGTTTATTTATTTATTTCATTAGTTTACTTGCGGCATCTTCAGAACTTCAGAGCCATTTCAATACCTAGTGTCATTTTTAAGAACAGAAAATGCAGGATTCATTCAAATTTGGTTGGCCATGTGCAACATAAATATAGTACTATCAATGAAGGTGATTTGGAGCAGTGCAAATACGTTATTAGGGGAGAGCAGCAGTCCCAAGTGATCACATCTTTAGGCAAACTGTCGGAATCACGACTTTTTTGTGTGCAAGAGGCTGGGCTAAGCAAATTTCAGGTAGAATCCTAAAATTGCTGGTTTCAGCAAATTTCATGTGGAACCCCTTTGAAATATATGTTAAAATGATTAAAGTTAACTTTCACCCCATACCACCCAATATTGGTAATACTATTTTGCAATTGGCAAACTAAATATGAATGAATCCTTAATTTTTGTTCTCAAAAATGACACAATAGAAAGGACGCATGAACCCTGAAGGTCAATAGGTGAAGGCGCACTAAACTAATGAATCAAGAAAATAATTACTCGCCACTTCTATGCTCTTCCCTTCAACATAGCTCTCTCATTAATAGAAAGGCTACAACCAACACAATGAAAGTTGGTACCTCGACTTCTACTCAATCGTCGAATTCTTTCCTGTGTGTCGTGAGGTTTGTTCGGTGAGTCCTGGTTTTATCCGGTCCTGGGATCCCTGGAATTGTGATGGCAATCCTAGTTGCTACATTATAAATTATATTATAAAATCTTCAAAGTTTAAATTTTCTAAAATTTCAAATAATTCTGACGAATTTTAATGGAAGAACAGGTTAACGTGAGGATATGTTAGCGGAATATCAACAAAACAATAGGAAAAAACAGGTGCACTTTTCTTCACAACTTTTTATTTTTTGAAAAATTCGACTGGGAGCACAAATAAACTAACTACATATGTTTTAGTAAATTTGAAAAAATAGCAAATTTATTAGTTTTGGCATTGAGGAGATGACGTGACCTCCTCCTTCTTGTAAATATTTTATAGATAAAAGCACAGGTGTGAGGGTAATTCAACCTGGCCACGTACAAAACTATATCGGCCAAGACTTGCGTCCCCCCCCCCCCCCTGCTTTGTCTCCGATCCATCTCATGTTGTTTATAAAGGCAGCTCAAGGGACCACCATCAGCCATTCTACCCCAAAATTTCGTCTTGCTCACTACTTACACGGTCAATTAAGGGGATCTCAGACGGTCGCCGTTCTTTCTCAGTATTTCACGAAAATAAAGGCGCAAAAACATAAAAAGGTGTATCTAAATTTGAAATTTTAAAGGATTTTAGAAATTCATTAGCGCACGGCCCTAGGGAATTGAAAAACTGAAATATTGCCGCTAGAATCATCAAAATCTAACATTGCCGAAGAAAAATGGGATAAATTCTGAATTAACAGGTTTTTTCATGTTTTTCCTATATTTCTCTGGTAATTTTTGTTCGATTTTGATGATTCTACCGGCAATATTTCAGTTTTTCAATTCCCTAGGGCCGTGTACTAATGAATTTCTAAAATCCTTTGAAATTTCAAGTTTAGCTACATTTTATGGGAAAAACATAACTGAATTAAAGGTTTTCCCATTTTTCTATGGCAATTATTGTTCGATTTTGATGATTCCAGCGGCAATATTTCAGTTTTTCAATTCTCTAGGTCCGTGCACTAATGAATTTCTAAAATACTTTAAAATTTCGAATTTAGGTACGACTTTCATGTTTTTTGCGCCTTTGATTTCGTGAAATACTAACCCGGAACGAGGAACGAACGGCGACCAACTGAGACCCTCTCAAGGATTGCAAGTCAGGAGATCGTTCTATCTACCAAACCCACATCTATCAAAGGTTTCGTGCTGGTTGGGTACAGCCTTCCCTCACCTCAATCAGTTTAGGACCAGCTGACGAACTATACAGAAATTCTACCAGTTTTTCACAACCCTAAGTAAATTCCAAACTTCAAATTGAGTCATATTTAAAATTCGTTCAATTGCCAAAATTCACAATCAAGAACACAGTATAAATTAGAGTCGACGACAGGGGAATAATCAGATTCGTCATTCTGCCAGTGAGGCCGATATGAGCTTCCCGCACGAATATGTGGGAAAAAATAGCAACAAGATATTTGAGGGGGAGGAAAAATAATCGGATAAATCGTTAACCTTTTCACGTCAATGATGATGTGTCGAGTCTTTCGATCGAGAAGAATGTTTTACTATGTCGTTCCATCATGTTCCGCTGAGCTCTTCAAGCAGATCAGTAGTGGGTTCTGTTCCTGTACTGAGGAACTGATTCTGTTATGACTTGGGATTCTTGAGTAATAAGTTGAGAAGAATGTTCAGGAACCAACCATATCAAAGGCCAACCAACCAACCAATTCAAAGGCCATCAACATTGTCAGCGGTAACTCACCAAGACATCGGTGTTGATCGCACCAGACCTGCTCGAGTTGTGTACAGAACGCCCGTAAATTATTATACTCGCTCTGAAAGCATTTCTTCATATTTTTTTTTTTTTTTTTACTGCAGAGGAAAAATCCATTTCGCCATGCTCGGTTCGGATCAGCGGCTATGACCTTTTCAACAGCCAATTAGGGGGGTTCCTCTTCTGGCAAATCCTCTCTAATGATACCCCTCTCTTTGCCTTAATGCTTTTTACCTTTCAGACCACAGTCATCCATCATTATCAGCTACATCATGCTCAATACCGATTTTACCCGACAGAACCGTATAACTTCACTCGTTCTGCCCGATAGAGGCAAATCGGATTTAACTTTCCCGTGAAGACTTGACAGAAAATTGATGAATCGAGCTCAGGACGTGATATTCAATGATTATGACTCAATCACGTATAAATAATAATGTGAGTATCCACTGATCAAGAAAATCACCATACGCGTCGTTAAGTTACAGGGTGTATGATGAAACAAAATCTCAGATTAAGATTCTTCGAATGATTTCCGACAGAAATATCCTCCATGTAAAAATTTTATTAACTCATTGCATTCGTAGTTTTCCTTAATTTTAAGATTTCTCCGAGTTTTTGATTTCATACTTAGTTTAACACCCATAAATTGCTTTAGGAAGAGGGGCTGTGAAGAGCACCAAATTTTGTGAAAGATTAGCATATATTGCATTCGCACTCTGAGTTAAACCTTTCGCGAATTGAATTAGACTTTTCGCAAAATGAATTAAACTTTTCACAAAATGAATTAAACGTTTCGCAAAATGAATTAAACGTTTCGCAAGAAAAATTCAACCTTAGCCAAATCTGTAGTAAAAAAAAATTTCAACTTCAACAAAATGTATAATTGTAAGCACAAATGGTGTACAGAAAATACAAAACGGTACAAAAAATAGAAAATTAATACAAAAGTCAAACAAAAAATCAATACAAAGTCAATACAAAAAGGCAACAGTTAATGGAGAGGTCGTTCTAGAGCAGCAGTTGGGAGCAGCCAAAACATAATATGTTGAATGTAAAAAAAATAGATAGATATTATCTATCACGTAGTTTGCACTATCTTGTGGCGTGATGGATTGAACACTTTCTGTGATCACGTCTGGAAGTTGGTGTTCTCTTTGGATGCCTAGAAGACCTCTCGCGTGATTTTTTATTTTGGAAAAAGCTTTTTCCACGGGGTTCAACATCGGAAAGTAGGGGGGCAAGAATTTTATATTCATTTCTGAAGAGGCAACGAGTTCACGAACTGCAAGTGATCTGTGTATTTGTGCGTTGTCTATGATTAGCAATGCATCTGGCATGGAATCTTGAAGTTTCGAGTTCAGCTCTCTCAAAAAATCACAAAACAGAGCTGCAGTTGTCCCCGTGGAAACGATTTTGAAATGAACGATTCCTAGATTGTGTTGCGTCCTCTTACCGTCGGAACAGTGACTACTGCCCTTGTCCCAGCTGTTGAACGCGCTTGAGATCGCCTCATATGGAGATTAAACCCTGACTCATCTATAAAAATTAGTTTTTCCCAGTTTTCAGGAATAGACTGGTTGAAGCCTACAGCGTAGCGTTTTCTTTGTTGTAACGTTGACACACAGTTCATCCGATCAAGTTCCATTGATGTTTTTTTAAGTGTAATTTTCAAATGACGTAATGCAGTTCTTATAGATGTTTCACTTAGGTATATGTTATGCTCCTGAAGGTTCTCCTTCATTTTACTAGGACATCAGGCAACAACTTTTTCGGGCGGTGTCCACGCTGTTGGGGTCCTAGAACCGCACACTGATCCCGCTTGTACTTAGCAATAATGCTTTTACCTGTACTCAATTTCACACCAGCTGCACATGCTGCATCCTTCAAGGAAAACCCTTCTTCGAAAAGGTTTACGAAAATCTTGCGCTTTTCAACAGAGATTGACTCATATTTCCCTCGGCGTCTTCTTACCCTGTTCCGAGTACCTGAAGTAATACTTGAATCACTGTCGCTAATTATAAGTCGTCTACCGTGTCTACGATTATTTCTTCTGTTACGGGAATAATCCAAAGAACTTGACTCATTGTCACTCATTTTAATTTTTAAAAAAACGTTCTACCAATGAACAAAAATCGGACACTTTACCAACAACGGAGACGGAGGCACTGAGATAATGAACTAGGCATGAGAGAAGGAATACGTTTTCCTCCGTTCCTACCGGTCCAATTAGGTCCGGGAAAAACAACATAGAGAAGGAATGCTGAACCATGCAACGATAAGGATTGTGGTCCAATCAACAGGAAGGTATCAGGCTCTGGGTCGGCAGAGTTTGGACTATCAATCGGGACCGTGGTGGTTAGGTACTTTTCGGGTATCTAAGCCTAATTCAATTTGCGGAAAGTTTAATTCATTTTGCGGAAAGTCTAATTCAATTTGCGGAAGGTTTAATTCATTTTGCGGAAAGTTTAAATCGATTCGCGAAAGGTTTAATTCATTTTGCGAAAAGTCTAATTCAATTCGCGAAAGGTTTAATTCAAAGTGCGAATGCTATACTTACATTGTATTAACTATTTGTCGCCTATATTAAAAGTAATGGTTCTTCACTCGTGCCAGCCATGGCTCCAGCTGATATCGCAGTTATGAAATCGATAGAACAATTAGTTTGGGCTTAAGACCAAAATAATTCCAAATTAGAGCAAAATCGGGAACTTAAACCGTGAGACATTTATGTTAAAGTACTATCATGTTAGTGAGCGCAAATGCTACTATCAATCTGGTGAATATGAAATTCATAGTTTTTTCAGATTTCCTCCCAAATCAAATTTTGCATTTCTCGTTTTGGACCTCAACGATTTTGTTAATACTAATATTTCGGTCCTCAAACGTTTGGTGGTTAGTTCCCCAAACAAAAGTTCTTACTAAGTACTAAATTGTGGTTAGTTCCCCAAACAAAAGTTCTAACTAAGTACTAAATTCAGTTCAACATAGCGGAGTCGTTGGAGGCTGTCATTTCGATCATCCATTGTGAATTTGATCTTGGAACTTGCAACTATAGTAATTTCTAGTTTGTCTGTACAAATTTCTGGTACCCTGGGAATTTCCTCGCTTTTGAATTCAAAATTGCACAATTCTCCGAACACCACCTTCTCACTATTTACTTGATAGTCCTATTATGCTAGAAATCTGATGTTGACTTCTCGATTACTTTATGAGAGATAGCTGCCACCCTCCAATTCAAAAGAAAGTGCTGAATTACGTGTCCTGGATCAATTCCATTTCAATGAGATTTGATCGTATTTCAATCATGTCAAGTGATGATGCAGTGATGTGCCGAATCCAAGCAATGTTTTTAACTTCTTCCGCAAATACAAGGGATCCCAACCTCCGATAATGAAGAAGAAGCAAAACCACGAAGTAGTACCTACTCACTTCATGGTTTCCACTTAGACTGAAATGTGGGACCATCCATTCCAAGATCCACCATTAATTTGTTTTCCCCTTTTCGAAGCACCTGAGCTAAACCGCTTGGTGCCGATAATCGAGTCGGATCCGACTAAATCACGCGATTGCCGTGGAATTGATATTACCCTCTGCCTCTGCTGAAAACGGGCCCATAACCCATTTTACCGTTACGTCCATCCCTCAGCACTCCATGGAAGTCGTAACTCGTAAGTTCACTCGGTATATCTACTGCAAGGTTAAGAATTCCTCATACCCAAGGTTTTATAAATAAATTCATTTTTCATGCTCAATAACTCATCCCGAGTTGGCATTCTAAACGGTTTTTGCAAATTAATGATGTAGATAATTGAAGTAAGAAATATCCAATGGAGGAATATTTTTATTTTTATTTTCAATTTTCAGCCCACCCTCGTTCGTGCCGAAATAAATACTCGTATTTTCATGACATTGTTCGTAATAATGATTATTATCTTATCGTGGGGTCAATAAATTAAAGCATCGAGTTTTAGTCGTGCGAACTTGATTTTTGATATTGTTCAGTAGCATTCGATAGAAGGTTGAAAGGGTTCCTACCGTTTAAGTGTTTCTGCAATTATTTTCCTTCGATGAAAACGAGAAAATCTCGATTACAGTTCCATGATTCTGGTTGTCTGTCATGGAGTTTGTCGCGAGTTACGAACTGACCTGTGGACTCACTCAAATTTTGAACTCGCAGAATTTTACAAGAATTTATTCGATTGGGAAAAGATGAGAAAGTGAAATTTTGAGAGGAGTTGATCGGCCGGCCCTTAACCTTTACGACTTTTAGGTTTGTGTGAGGTGTATCGCAGAACCGTTATTAGATGTGGGTGTGGTGGTTAGGAAGATCACTCTGCCCAGAACCGATAATAATAAGTATAAGGAATATAGGAACCAAGGCTTTGAAGAGAACAAGACGAGGTTGTTGACTAGAGTAGGATAGTGGTCCTCCGAGCTGGCCGATGCAAGATACAGGTGTTCAGCTCGAGCTACCCGCGTTCCCTTTGTTGTTTATTTAAAGTATATAGAACCTAGGAGAAGCCTAAAAGAGTTATAAGTAGGATGTAGGTTTAATAAAAGGCTCAAAATTGAGATTCAGGGGTTTTCGAGGGTGCTGAACTCGTTTTTGAGATGATTCAAGAACTTGTGGCAAGTGAATCCCCTTCTCCAAAAAATTTCTCTTTCAAGACATTACAATTGGCCAAGTATTGGATGTCCCACTGCCAGAAGCTCATATTGAGAATGCACACCATAAAGCTATTTACAACTGGTAATATCAGTAGTACGAAAGCCTAAATGAGGACCCCCACGGCCTTTAGCAAAATCCAAAACTCAATACTGGCACTGGTGCACAATAATAATTAAACCATAATGTCCTTACAATACCAATCAGGCGAAATCTAGCTTGATACGGGAATAAACCTCCTAAAACGAGGAAAAGCCGCTGTATTTCCTCCCCTCACCCAGAAACTTTGAAGAAGTTAAGGCAGTTAAGGAATCAACAAATCCCAACTCAAAATAACTGCTTTCATAGCGATCCGATCAGCAGGAGCAGTGGCACAATCTGTTACTGATTTATGTATCGGCATAAATGGGGAAGAATTTTCCCAAATTGCCAAAATGTAGGAAATTATCAACTTGATCATTAAGTACTTGCTTTATGACAACGAACTTAGCCATATATTAGTGCTTTGATCAATTCAGCATTATTCTAGACGGACTTTTGGTTTATTATTTTCAATAATTAACCTTTGGAATCGACCAAAAAAATTTTTTTTAACACCCCCTCAAAATTTGATGGTTTACGTTTCAAGGTACGTAGAATCCAAAAATCGAATAAAAATTTGGCCGGCCGTACGCGGCACTTTCCTCAGTTAGCATTGACCGATTTTGATGAAATTTGGTATGTAGGCTCCATTTGGGGTCTAATTGAGCCCCGAAGATTTTGGTTGATGTAGGTCACTTCTAAGGGTTCAAAAATGAATTTTGAAATTTTGAAAACGCCCTAACTCAAAAAACTTTGAAATAAAGGTATTGTTTTTCCATCAATTTAAGATTCTATAGAATTTTTAGAATTTTTTGAGACCACACGGAGCCTTGTAGGACAAACCGTTCGCTCCCTACGAAAATTTTAGGGTTGGACATACGATAAATCAGAAACACGAGTGTGAATCGCACAAGAGGCCTAATCTCCGTTCAAATTTTAGCTGACCGAAATGCGATCGATGTTTTTCTCCATATTGGATGGTTGTTGGCTTTGCAGACGAGTGATCTATATAGAAAAGTAATAAACCATTGTGTAGTAATTTGCAGCGTTTTTTTTTTTTAAGAAAAAAACTTTAGGAAAATTATTACACATTTGCAGCGTTTTGTGAAATATTCGTCTGGGTTTTTGGCCGATGGCGTCCTGGGACTTATGGTTTACGGGTGTAAGCTAAAATAAGTCACAGTTTCCTTACATAGCCAGGAGTGAGTCGAATCCACTCAAACATTCATCAAATTGAGCGTCCCACTACGTACCGGTTTGTCGAGCTTTAGCAATAGGAAACCCGTTATGAACGTCCGCCGCGAATGACACAGTGAAAGGGAAAAATAACATAATGCGAACGGGAATATGCAATCAACTCTGCCAAGGGGTTTGATTTATCGACGAATAGACGGTTACCTACTCTAAATGAACTCATTATGGAAGGCTGGAAAAAAAGCTTCGTAGGCAATTAAAGCGGGATTTTCTCGCTGCACGGGAGAATAATAACGTACGAAGTTGGTATAAATGATCAATCAAGGTCACAGAATCAGTTGAGTGAGATTTCTTTTAATGAACTCGACAGTCCTCCGCACGACGGACGCCTATTACGGAGGAAACGACGATGGAGTAACAGCGCAATAACCTCCCGTGGGTTCCACTCGTGATGTCTAAAATGTGACTGCGTTGGAGACAAATGAAAACAGAAAGAAATATACCCACAAGGACTTCTCACACGCCTTCGAGATCCATTCAAGTCATCATGGATGGAAACCACCCAGAACGTCGCTTTGACGTTTAAATGGATGAAACCCGTTGAAAATTGCTCTAGATCGATGAAATTGTTATGTAAGCTATCTGGGTCATTTTCCTAGAAAGGGACAATCGGTATCCCAAGATTTCAGAAAACTCGACTCAAGTTCTGCCAAAAATCAGGGATTAACTCACACCATACTGATTGAATTTCTACGAAAGAACACACAGTGGGACGCTTAATTAATTAATTAAAAATTAAAGAAGAAAACCTATCGAAAGAAACCTATTGGCGTGGTTTCCACGTAAAGGAGAATACTCGGAACCCCATCTCCATGAGGAGCGAGAACTGGGAGTTATTCCAAAAATTGAACCAGGGCGGGACGCAGGTGTAGAAAAGGGTTAAACCAACGTGGAACACGGTTTTTCTGATAGCAACCTAGAAACCTCCGAAAGTAACCAAGTAATCTCAATTTATCGGTTTTTAGAGCCAAAACTTGGTACCAGGGGATTTTTACGGTTGCTGAATACAGTTTTGAGGTCGAAAAATGTAAAGTTTTTAAATTGCAACGGAAAATTCAAATTAAATTGTTAACAACTTGAAAAAAGTCTTTCATCTGTCCACCATCACTGGCAGATGAAAGACACAAGTTCCTGGGTGGCACTTAGGTTTTTCAGCTTTTCCCGCATTCTGGTGCTGCTCTGCTGAAGTGTAACCATATCGCTGGAACCAGCTCGGTAGAAACAAGAACTAGAGACCAAAAAGAAAAAATTATTTCGATTTCTAACCGTTTCACAGAGGGCAGATGAAAGACAGACGGTGACTGTGAAACCACGTTTTTGCAACTGAAACCACTTGTGCACTCCTCCACATAGAAGAAATACTATTCCCGCCGCTTTCATTGATAACATAACGACTAACCTCGCCTCTTACAGTGGTAGTAAGACCGCGGTTAACGATAAAAAGCCGCCAAAATACGAAAACACAAAAAAGGCAGATTAAAGACAGAAACCTCCGGACAAGCACATTTTATCCTCCTACTCGCTTTATTTGCTTCTGAAAAAATCTGCAAACCCAGTTTTTTCATGTCTAGGTATATGCAATAAAGAATCACTACAAATTCAGGCCGATATATACCATGGAGTATCGATTCTCAAATACGATACAGTATCGATACTTTTGTAACGATACCCTTCTCTAATTCCTAGACATATAAATCCACAAGGTGGATCATATGGACTTGCCAGAAAAGACTTATGCTAATCAGGTGCATCAAACACTTCATCCAATATTTCAGTACCTATTGAGCAAAGATTGATCTTATATTGGCTGAAGAAGCTCACATCAGTATTCCAATAGATTCCGAACCATGTGAATCCACCAGACAGATGGTGCAGACGAACTAGAAACTAACAAGGAGCACCAAACACAGGAGCATATTTCAGGATTGAGCACCACAAAACTAGATTGACCAAGGAGCTCGCTCATATTGGCTGGAGACGCTCAGATTAGCATTTCTATGGATTCTGAGCCGTATGAATCAACCAGGGATATCATGCAGACGAACTAGAAAATCTCATGCCCAAAAAGGGACTTGAAACACCACCCAATGCTGGATTAAAATGTTGCAGTTGAACACAAGAAAATGTTGAATGGAAACGAGGACGTGGCAACGCCAGATCCCATCACAACGCCCTGATACCTTGGAACTTCTAAAAATAAGACCTTGAACTGGGAACTGATGAATACACCAGCATAGTTCTTCTTAAATAGCAACACTGCTGATAAGTTGTTATGATAAGAGGGATGTTTTTCATTTTAAAAATAAAGCAGTACCTACTTACTTTCTACACTACAGTGCGGGTCTGCTCTCTTTAATCCTTTTGAATTTCTAAAATACTTATCAGGAACACTCCCTATTCTGAATGGAACATGAAAATAACCATTTCTGTATAGATGGAACTGATGATAGATCATCCCATAAGACGTTACCCTAGAATCCATAGACCACTTTACAAAATAGAGAAGCATATAATAACCGATACTGTTCACGTGCTGCTCAATACTCACAGACTGCTTAGTTGGAGACTTGCGTCAGTTAACACTGTGTGGACATTTCAATAACTAACAAAGAGTAATTCATTTCAGGACGAGTGCATGTGCATATTTCTTCGGCTCATTTCATAGTAACCTTATTTATCGGCCTGACCACGAATTTTGTAAGTAAACATCCTTGTAAGATTTATCAACCCGTGCATTCAAATTCCTTTCATGAACATTGAATAAGGAGCTGGGAGGGGACAAATATTACAATTTATTCCTAACCCAATCTCTAGTTGAAAGTTGAGGATCTTTGTTCCCTCAGAGTTTTGTATTGTAAACTTGCTTAGTCAGTCCTCACAGACCGTCACTAACCTTCTTATCTTCCAGTCTGTCCTCTTTTGTCGTTATCCTTATCAATATTAATGAACTTCTGATTGGTCTTCCCCGTAGCCAACACCACAATGGAGCCTCTGACGACCAAAAGGCTGAAAGACTAAATTTTGGTATGTGTTACTTCATGACTGAGACCGTCCTATTGACGCGCATAAGGAAATGCATTCCGATAGAATTCGATTCAATTCAAATCGGGCTTCACCCCTCGTAGTAGCAAACCCTCGTGAATGGCAAAACTATACAAAGTTACAGTCCGAATTTGACTAAATTATCAGGGATTGTGTCGGTTGAGACTCTGGATGGTTTTTGTGTGAATGTCACATCATCTGATCATCAAATCAGAAGGTACTAGAAGATTGTAGTTTTGATTAAGCACCTATCTACTATGCATCACATCATATTTACAATGGTGTGGATACAAAGAAGCTGTGGGCCACACCCTTTTGGCAAACTTTTTGACATATTTCATGTCTTGGGAATGGTCCGCGATACCAATTTTTGCAGGACCATGATCGGGAACGGGATGGATGTGCAGGGCTTATATGGTTTATCGCTGTCAACCCATTCGTTGAATACTTGAAATTAAAAAAAAATTACATTCGAATTTAGGAGAGAAATTAGTGCCAAATCAACGTTCTGACAGGTGACAGCTGAATTTCGGCTACTCCCACCCTTCGGAAATCAAGGAATCTCTATTAATACGTTGAAGAAAATTCACGTTTCTCCACAGATTTCTTCACTAAATTCGATTGTAAAACATTTTTTTATTATACCATTGAAAAGCTAAAATCTTTGTGAATGAGGAATTTCACCATGTCGGAATTTCCTATTTTTGACCCCAAAATCGGATTCAGCACCTCTAAAAAACCCCTAAGGCAAACTTTCAGCCCGAACTTCCTAATTTACGAATAAACAAAACAGTGTAGAAAATACGAATGTTTAAAAAAACCGGGAAAATGACGTCATCCTGGAATAGTTCATTTATGGCTGCTTGAAGCGCTGAGATCGAGAAATCTATAGTCCCCAGATGCAAAATTTCACGAAACAGTAAAGTTCGAAATCGAAAACTGAAGAAAAAAATATAAAAAGCAAGATGGGGAAAATTAGGTTTCCCCTGTTTTTGTTTGATAACTTTTCTCTTAGAAAACACGATTTCGTTGTCCCAATGGGCAACACTGGGAGGAGGCGGCGATCCGAACAGCCCAATCAGCGAGCGTTCCCGCTTCCCGTCCGTTTTCCCGGTTAGTTTTGAAATCAAAAATTTTGATTGTCTCCCAAAAATAACAGGAGACTTATTTTCCGAAATCAGCCCGATTTTCATCTATCCCACACCATTAACTATTCAGGAAAAATGCAAACAGAATTCGGTGAAATTCGGTTTAAATGACACATGAAATGAGTTCGGTTTAAAGTGACGAGGAAAACCAAGCTGAAGTTAAACCTATCAGTCAAAAGTAAGAAGAAAAGTCTGCCAAGTGGGTGTGGCACATAGCTTCCTCGTATCCTTAACCCGATTGTATAGATGATCCGATGTTATGTAGCTTATCTCAAAACATCAACCCCTAAGTACCCACATAGGGGAACAACTACACTTCGACCCACACAATCTCTAACAATTTCATCGAATTGGGGAAGAAAATATACAAAATATGACTGTTGAAAGGAAATTCAAGATTGCGCATGCGCAACGGCTACCATCGGTCTGGGGGCTATGGTTTCAATACAGGACCATCTAAACCCCAATCCGCATATTTCCTGAAAATATCAACGAAACAGGATGAGAAATGTAGAAGTTGTGGCTGTAACAAGGAAATTCACGTTTGCGTATGCGCTGTCGATAATATGACTCTGAGAGCAATGATTTCATAGGAAACCCACCAACCAGCTTAATCCAAATAATCTCTGAAAATTTATCGAAATCGGATGGAAAATGTAGAATTTATGACAGTTACAAGGAGTTCACGTTTGCGCATGCGCAGCAGCTACCATCAGTCCGGGCGTAATTGTTTTCAAAGGGAAACGTCCACATGCCAACCCGCACAATCCCACAAGGTTTTCCATACTTTTCCATACTTACATCACAATCAAGTTTATTTTGAAGATAATATATTATAAAAGCTTCACACTCAACTCGATATAATAGGGAGTTGAGGTTGCCTTAATTATTAGAAAAATGTGATTACTGGATGCTAAAGACGCAAAAGTGAGTACAACTCGAAGAAACGAACAACGATCGGATTTTTGTCAGCTAAAATTTGAACGGAGATTATTAGGCCTCTTTCGCGATTCAGACTTGTGTTTATCTGATTTATCGTAAGACCAACCATATCTCATAGAGAGGAAGCGGTTAGTCAGGGTGGTCTCATTCGATTCTAAAAATTCAATACTATTTTAAATTGAACAAAAAACAATACCTTTATAGTAAAAGTTTTTGAGCTAGGACTTTTTGAAAATTTCAGCCCTTATTTTTCTACCTTTAGAAGTGACTGACATCAACCAAAAGCTTCGGGGCACAAGTAGACCCCAAATATAGCCCATATACCAAATTTCATCGAAATCGGTCCATGGTTGCTAAGAAAAGTGCCGCGTACGGTAAAATTTTTATTCGATTTTCGGATTCTGCGTAGGTACCTTCCTTGAAACGTAAACAAAAAAAATTTTGAGAAGGGTTAAAAATTTTTTAAGATGTGTGCATCGGTCCAAGTTATGGAACTTGTCAAATATCGGGACAAATATCTGGGGTCATCCAGAAAGAAACGCAGTAATAGCCTACCTTTCGGAAAACATACGTTTCCTTCGCTGTTGAGCCCTGATGAAAGAAATGTATTTTCTGAAAGCTAGGCGATGATGACGCCAGTCCCGATATTTAACGAGTTCTAATTAAAAATTGTTTTTCTTGGTCGATTCCAAAGGTTGATTATTGAAAATAATAAACCAAAAACGCTACAAATTATTACACAATGGTTTATTATTTTTCATCATAGATCACTCGTCTGCAAAGCCACCAACCATCCAACATGAAGAAAAACATCGATCACATTTCGGTCAACTAAAATTTGAACGGAGATTAGGCATGTTTTGCGATTCACACTCGTGTTTCTGATTTATCACACGTCCAAACTTTGAATTCTCGTAGGGAGCGAACGGTTTGTCCTACAGAGCTCCGCGTGGTCTCAAAAAATTTTAAAGATTCTATACTATCTTAAATTGATGAAAAAACAATACCATTATATCAACATTTTTTGAGTTAGGGCGTTTTCAAAATTGCAACCCTTATTTTTCAACCCTTAGAAGTGACCTACATCAACCAAAATCTTCGGTGCACAACTAGACCCCAAATGGAGCCCATATACCAAATTTCATCAAAATCGGTCAACGCTAAGTGGGGAAAGTGCCGCGTACGGAAGGCCAAATTTTTATTCGATTTTTGGATTCTACGTACCTTGAAACGTAAACCAACAAATTTTGAGGGGCTGTTAAAAAATTGTTCTTCTTGGACGATTCCAAAGGTTCATTATTGAAAATAATAAACCAAAATATGCAACTCAACCGCGTTGTTATTGTCATGTGATCACCAGATCTGGAGGGTAGTGGTTGGTAATTGGAGACCGAAGTTTTCGTCTTTGCAATTGAGGAGTTTGATTCCAAAAGGAACTAAAGACCATTTTCATCGAAATTGTGTTAACACTTTCCCAGGGTTTTAGGGGGGTAGTTCTTCACAAAAATGCGATCGTTTTGGAGCAAAAGATAATCTATTCCCTTGAAAAACGAGGTTGAATATTCCGTATCATTTCAAAAGGTACAAACTATATCCAGCATAACACCGGACTCTTTGTTCAAAAAGTACTTTATTCACTAAGTTTGTTTTCAAAAAGTACTATGTCCACTTCGTTTGATTTCAAAAAGTACTAAAGTTACGTTTTGTTTCAAAAAGTGCTATATCCATAAATCTGATAGTGAGGAATTTCACCATGTCGGAATTTCCTATTTTTTACCCCAAAATCGGATTCAGCACCTCGAAAAACCCCCTTTCAGCCCCTACTTCCTAATTTAAGAATAAACAAAACAGTGTAGAAAATACGAACGTTTATAAAACTGGGAGGATGACGTCATCCTGGAATAGTTCATTTACGGCCGCTTGAAGCGCTGAGATCGAGAAATCTATAGTCCCCAGATGCAACATTTCACAAAACCAGTAAAGTTCGAAATCGAAAAACTGAAGAAAAAAATAGGAAAAGCAAGATGGGGAAAATTAGGTTTCCCCTGTTTTTGTTTGATAACTTTCCTCTTAGATAACACGATTTCGTCGTACCAACGGGCAACACTGGGAGGAGACGGCGATCCGAACAGCCAATCAGCGGGCGTTTCCGCTTCACGTTGAAGAGGTCCGTTTTCCAGGTTATTTTTTGAAATCATAAATTTGGTTGTCTCCCAAAAATAACAGGAGACTTATTTTCCGAAATCAACCCGATTTTCATCAATCCCACATATACGAGTATTCAGGAAAAATGCAAACAGAATTTGGTGAAATTCCTCATTCAAATCTCGTTCAATATTATTTCAATCTTTGAACTAATTTACATTTTTGCTCCTCAACCCAGATAGCCCTACCGTCCTTCTGGAAAGATGAGGGACTTAGGTCGACTTTCAGAATTTTCTCTCCTGTATTATGATACCGCTGTGGTCCAGTATGGCTTTGAACTGTTGTTTACATCCTAACGGAGGGATGGGGACCGATTTTGTCTTCAGTATGCGACCAACAGGTACTCAGTGCAGTTTTTCCCTAGTAGCTTCAATCACGAGCTGTCACCCAGAATTCATAGTTGATGGGTAAGTACCAATTCATTTTTTATTTTTATTTCGGCGTTGATGTTCTATTGTTCCTACTCTCTACTAACGGTATGACGTGTTATTGTTGTAATTTTGCCACTTTCGTCTCCATTATTACCACTTTTCACGTCGATCCTTCTGGAAGGACGTCAGTAGAATACGCATTCAAAATCTTTCCGTCCCTATATTTTTTCATTTTCATCATCAAATAATATATTGATATATTGGAATGATGATGCAATGGGTCGAAGGCAATGGGGGAAGTCGATATAACTGTATTACCTCAACAAATGCCTTTCATGACCTCACCGGATGAGAGCCCTGTTATTGATAATTTGCCACGCAGTCAACTTTTTGCTCCTGCAATTTTGAATAGCATTCCTTCTCATGATAAAGATGATGAAAGCGATGATGATCCCCAACCATCAACTTCCAATGAAAATATTTCTAACAAGAAGAGGTGGAAACATCGAGTCCGTAAACCAAAACCGCCCAAAAAATTGTACAAGTGGACAAAAAACCAGTCTCTTTCAACTGCACTTAGAGAGTAGTCACCAATGCGTGGTCCCAAACAAAAGTTGTCACCCCTTGAGTATTTCGATTTGTTTTTTTTCCGATGAAAATTGCCAAGATTGACTGTCGGTGAGTGAAAATCAAATACTTGGACACATGCATCGTACAGTTTGCAGCCTTTCAATCATTTTCAATAATAATTTATTATTGAATTTATTTATCTTTTTTTTTAGATTCGATAAGAAAGAACACTACGTTGGAGATACGGGAGCAGGTGAGAAGATAGGAGAAAGAGAGGCAGCTGACTGCAGATTTTCCAAGACGAAGCCGACAACCGTATGCTTGAAATGTGACATATTTTCACACTTTTTCGTTTTCTATCGTTCCACACAAAATAAATTTTGTCAATTTTAAATAATAAATGGTTTTATATGCAGTTTTGGTTGAATAAAAAAGTGTATTTTCAATTGAGTCCCATTTGTTATCTCATAAGAATAAGGAATATGCGAGAGAGGGTGCTTGCATATTCTACTGACGTCCTTCTGGAAGGATGTCCATTTATGACCTCATTAAAATGGAAAAAAATTGCAAGAGTGCCAAATTTGTCTTTAAGTCAACACCTATGACACTAAACATACGAAAAAATTCAAAAAATTAGTACAAACAAAATTCAGGGTTATCTGGGTTAATGAATTATTTTGTGGATTCAAGGCAGCTATGTGCCACACCCACTTGTTTCTCAAATTGATCTCTTCGGGTATTTCACAGACTGCAGGGCAGGAGTGGCTGAGGGCGACCCCGTTGAAGGGGGATGCAGGGGAGAACGTGGGCGGGTCAAGTCGGGCCGGGGGGGGGGGGGGGCGGACCGGTACTGAGCCGGCAGGACTCCGCCAGGACCCCGAAGTGGAAGAGCGACCCCCTCCGGCCGGCTGAAGAGGTCAAAGTACTTCGGCAACCGCCGCGGCTTCATTTGAATTCGATGGGACCGCCGCGCTCTTCATGCACATTCCCGTTTCAAAGAGTTTTCGAAACAATTCTCATTCGTGACGTATGAGTGAATGGGCGAATTTTCGAAGAAATATTTTAACCGATATTCAGCCTTCTGAGGACGTCCCACAATCAAACTTGGGTGTCCTTATGCGATTGATCTGGAGTTTTTGACTATTCTGAATCCAAATCCGAGAAAAAAAAGCCATAGGTGTATGTCTGTGTGTTTGAGACAAAATCCAGAGTACCTACTCCGCCCAGGCCTTAGTTTTCAACCGATTTTCGTGGTTTTTGGTTTATTATTTTCAACAATGAACCTTTGGAATCGACCAAGAAATTTTTTTTTAGCATTTCAAAATTTATTGGTTTACGTTTTAAGGTACGTAGAATCCAAAAATCGAATAAAAATTTGGCCGTCCGTCCGCCGTACGCGGCACTTTCTCCACTTAGCATTGACCGATTTGGATGAAATTTGGTATGTAGGCTCCATTTGGGGTCTAGTTGTGCCCCGAAGCTTTTGGTTAATGTAGGTCACTTCTAAGGGTGGAAAAATGAATTTTGAAATTCAAAAGATTTTGATGTTTTTCCATCAATAGGGTGTGCGCCTGGGTAGGAAAAACTGTTTATTGTTATTTTTGATCTAAGGTGGACCTCATTCTGAGAATTTTGGTACCAACCACGACTTTCTAGCGTGTGTAAATCTTTTCCTATGAATTTTTAAAGTTTCGACCGTTTATGACGTCACAGTGGGCTGGAGGGTCCCGCCCAGGCGAGAGGGGCGCGTGACGTCATAAACGGTCGAAACTTTGAAAAATCATAGTAACAGATCTACTCACGCTAGAAGGTCGCGGTTGGTGCCAAAATTCTCAGGATGTAGTCTACTTTCGATTAAAAATCTAAAAAAAATCAAGGCGCACCCTCCATTTAAGATAGTGTTAAATTTTTAGAATTTTTTGAGACCACGCAGAGCCCTGTAGGACAAACCGTTCGCTTGGGTTGGACGTACGATAAATCAGAAACACGAGTGTGAATCGCAAAAGAGGCCTGATCTCCGTTAAAATTTTAGCTGACCGAAATGCGATCGATGTTCTTCTTCATGTTGGATGGTTGGTGGCTTTGCAGACGAGTGATCTACGAGTATGTAGAAAAATAATAAACCATTGTGTAATAGTTTGCAGCGTTTTTGCTTACGAGTGTACCAAGGTAGTGGAAGCTGTTTTCATTTTCCAAGGTTGAAAAAAAATGTTCTCCAAAATCAAAATGCCCACTCGCGTTTTACGTTTCAGACCTTCCTGAACAATTTTGGTTCCGTGTCTGT
The DNA here is from genome assembly GCA_009739505.2 of Apolygus lucorum. Classification (NCBI taxonomy): domain Eukaryota; kingdom Metazoa; phylum Arthropoda; class Insecta; order Hemiptera; family Miridae; genus Apolygus; species Apolygus lucorum. The sequence goes on from CM019169.2 coordinate 39,538,772, forward strand.
CTTGTCTGTCATCCATGACAAGGATTCCAATCCTTGCCACAGCCATAACTTCTACAATTCTCATCCGATTGCGATGAAATTTTCAGGAATTGTAGGGGCCGGCGTGTAGATGGTCCCCTATGAAAATTATTACCCCCGGACTGATAGTAGCCACTGCGCATGCGCAAAAATATATCCTTGTTACAGCCATAACTTCTACATTTTCCAACAATATTCAGAGATTGTGCGGGTTGACGTGTAGATGGTCCCCTAAGAGGGTAGTTTAGAGATTGATGTTATGAGATCAACTACTATGCATCGGATCATCTATACAATACAATCGGGTTATTGAAACGAGGAAGCTATGTGCCACACCCACTTGACAGACTTTTTAAAAATATTATTTTCAATATTGAACCTTTGGAATTGACCAAATAAAATTAACTCCCCTAAAAAATTTGTTGATTTACCTACGTTTCAAGGTACGTAGAATCCGAAAACCGAATAAAAGTGTTTCCGTCCGTCCGCCGTACGCGGCATTTTCCTTAGTTACCATGGACTAATTTTGATGAAATTTGGTAAAAGGGCTCCAGTTGGGGTCTAGTTGTGCCCCGAACCTTTTGGTTGATGTCAGTAATTTCTAAGGGTTGGAATTTTGAAAACGGCCTAGCTCGAAAAATTCCGTTGTAAAAGCATTAAATAATACCAAATAATTAAACTTGATTATGAAGCGAAAATATGGTTGGTAGGTAGTGACAATGGCAAAGCTGTGTGCTTTGCAGTCGAGGTTGAGGTTGTGTGCTTTGTCTTTATTATACAAAATTGGACAACGCTGAAAATTATTACACAAAGATTCATCATTTTTCTATATAGATCACTCATCTGCAAAGAACACGGCTTTACCATTATCAGTACCTACCAACCATAGTACTACCTATCTACTTCACAGACAAGTTTATTAGGAAGAAATAAAATGCTTTACACTCAATTATAAGAAATAGGGAGTTGAGGTTGTCTTTATGAAGAAATTTGATTACTGGTTGCTAAGGACGCAAAACTGAGAGCAACTCGAAGAAATGAACAGCAATCGCATTTTGGTCAGCTAAGATGAGAAAGGCCTCTTTTGCGATTCACTCTCGTGTTTCTGATTCATCATAAGTTCCCACAGGGAGTGAACGGTTGGTCTTACAGAGCTCTGGTTGGTCTCATTCGATTCTAAAAATTCAATACTACTTTAAATTCATGAAAAAAACAAACCTTTATATCGAAAGTTTTTGAGCTGGGGCATTTTCACAATTTCAACCCTTATATTTCAATCCTCAGAAGTGACTGACATCAACCAAAAACTTCGGAGCACAACTAGCCCCCAATGGCCCATTTACCAAATTTCATCAAAATCGGTCCCTGGGAACTAAGGAAAGTGTCGTGTACGGCGGACGGACGGAAAACTTTGTATTCGATTTTCGGGTTCTACGTACCTTGAAACATAAACCAACAAATTTTGGGGGGTTAAACTATTTTTTCTTGGTCGATTCGATAGGTTTATTATTGCAAATACTAAAACAATATGCTTCATTAGACTGAAATAAAAAGTTAAATTCAAATATCTAAGCAGAAACTGAAAAAATATTATTATTCAATCAAATGAAAAAATCTTCATTATTATTTTTACATCCTTATTTCAGTGTTTCTGACTTGAATCTGTTCTTTACTACAGTGATATCAACGGACTCCATCAAGAGATTGTTTTTAGCAAATTTTCAAGGAAAATGAAGCTATTGCAATGGCCTCAAAATTTTTAGAATCGACTTTTTCGAAAAAATATTACACTGAAATCCGTTTTGAAACATTCAGAAACGTCAAAAAAAAGAAAGAAAAAAAATCGTGTAAAAAACTTTCTAAAAGAAATTGCAACCATTTTTCCTTTTCTTACCAACAACTTCAACTGAATGATTTCTTTGAAAATTCGCTCATTAATTCATGATGCATGAATGGACTTTTTTCAGGTGACGTCAGCGTTGTTGTCCGACTCTCCCACCAACACAAGTGAGAACGGTATTTTCTTTTGGATATAGGGCTGAAATAACTGGAATTTCGAACTGATAACTAGTCCTATGCGTTTTCAAGCGAGCTAATTTTGAATGTCACTTTGAAAATATGTAATTCCTCCGCCCATGCAACAGCATCATAGAATCCAGAATCCAACCAGAATTTCAACCACACAACCCTTGAGCATCCATCGAAATCGCATTGAAACTGTAGAAGTTATGCTAACCAATTTCACTGTGGTGAATGCACAGTGGCTACCAATCATCCGATTATGATGAAATTTATAAGGAACCGTCTGCTGTCCCACATCACAATCCATGAACCCCCACAAATCCCATCGTTGAACACTACAAATGTTTTTCCTGCGCAAAATAAATATCAAACTATCTATCCGACTATACTGATCGTGTGAGGCCTGCTTTGCGATTTTGATTTGTTTCGATTCTTGCTGACTTAAGAAGATAATTATTCGAGTGATGTCTCTCTCCCCACGTTTGCAGAGATCAGCTCAACATCACGATGTCTTCAATCACATTCGACGTCGTGATTGTCGTCTTCATGTCCATCTTTATCGGTGATCTATCTTTCCAATCGCACAGGAAGGTTGTTCCTACAGACCCGCATTCCCTCTTCGAAGTAGGTAGTATCCTAGGTATATTGTTTTTTGCCTTTCACCGAGGAATCGAGCCCATTATGAAGATCTCTGGGTCGCACCCGCCCCAGTCGTGACTTCGGAGTCTCTTGAATAGGTCTCTAATGAAAATATCCCTCGCTACTCTGTTAGTTTTTTTCCCTTGTTTCCTCAAGATTCTCCCCTCTGATTGCACAGCAAGTCCATAGTGAGTCAAAATAGGGATTCACATAGGGAAAATACAAAGAACCCCAATAAACCTGCTAGTGACACGCTGAACTCTACATTAATCGGATATTAATTTTATAGATCGCCATCTTTTCGAAAATGGATATGACAACCTGTTCAAACATCGTATGAAGATGAAGAATTACCCTTACAGCGAACATTATGGAACTTCACCTCTTCACCTCACCTAGCACAGCACCAAAACAACTTCAGCACTTGGAAGACTGATTGAAGGAGGCAAAATTCGAGTAAAGTATACAACATAACACGATCTGAGGAAGGGTTTGGTAGACCAAAACCCTTTTGAACAACTGAAAAAAGCGCCATGGTGGATACTAATGAAGGAGAAACTGAAAAAATATAATTTAAAAATGCTGCAAATTATAACACAAAGGTTTGTTATTTTTATATAGATCACTCCTCTGCAAAGAACACGGCTTTGCCATTGTTACCACCAACCAACCATAGATACTACCTGCCTACCACGTACTTATTCCACAATCAAGTTTACTTAGAAGAAATAAACGCTTCGCACTCAGTTCGAAGAAACAGGGAGTTGAGGTTGCCCTAATTATTAGTGAAATATGATTGCTCGTTGCTAAGGACCCAAACTGAAAACAATTCGAAGAAACGAACAACGATCGCAATTTGGTCAGCTAAAATTTGAACGGGGATCAGGCCTCTCGTGAGATTCACACTCGTGTTTCTGATTAATCGTAAGAACAGCCATTAAGTTCTCGTAGGGAGCGAACGGTTTGTCCTAAAGAGCTCCACGCGGTCTGAAAAAATTCTAAAAATGCAATACTATTCTAAATTGATGAAAAAACAATACCTTTATTTCGAGAATTTTCGAGCTAGAGGACTTTTGAAAATTTCAACCCTTAATTTTCACCCCTCGGAAGTGACTGACATCAACCAAAAGCTTCGGAGCACAACTAGACCCCAATTGGAGCCCTTTTACCAAATTTCATCAAAATTAGTCCATGATAACTAAGGAAAGTAGTGAAAGAAGGGCGAAATCGTCGAAACTACATAGTTTACTCGAGAAACAAGACAACTTCAAAAGCTCATTTTTACCCTCATTCGACTGAAAAAGTCGTAGAAGAAGGTCGAAATCGTCGAAACTACTTGGTTTCCTCGAGAAACTTGACAACTTGAAAGGCTCATTCCAATACTTTTTCGATGGATTGAAGGTGGAAATGGGCTTTTGAAGTTGTCTTGTTTCTCGAGTAAACCAAGTAGTTTCTATGATGTCGTTCTCTGTTCTCTACTTTTCGTCGTGAAATAGGTCAAAATCGTGGGAACAAGATGAGTTGTTCCAGTCTAAATCTGTTGTTATTTCAGTTTCCGCGTTTACCAGGGTAGCTTAAGGCTAAATGTCCCGACCTTAGTTGTGAAATCTGCCACCACGTGGCAGCACCAAAATGAAGAAAATTTTGTTTACTCCTCATTTGAGAACGGTTCGAGATATTTCAATTCCGCAAACGGATTTCTCTTCAAGATCACCGCAGAATTCCGGGTAATTGGTTTAGTAAGTGTGCAAAAATTTTCTGCACACAGTTCCAACAAAAATTTGTTCAAATTTTGAACATTTTCTAAAAGTGGCCTTATAGCCACTTGCAGAACCTTTATCAGAATACGAATCCGTTTGCAGAATTTTTCTAACTTGATCATAGCCATCGGATTCTACAATCTACGATATGGGGCGTGGCGAGGGGGGCGATCATGGGCTGGGGAGCGAGGGGGCGGAGGCGATCAAACGCCCCGCCGCCCGCCCGACCTTCACCTTCACTCTTACCTTCATGTTTTGATAGTATGCACCCTTTGGTCGCTATTCTTTTCCTGCCACCTAATTGAACTGCAACCTAATTTATCACCGTTCACGGTAATTTTAGGACAATCATGGTTGGAACTGTAATAGATAGTACCGACCTCAAAATACTGAGATATTCAACACTTAGGACATAGTGTTAGGTGTTATAATTAAATTAAATCAGGAATACAATTATTTAAAAATAAGAAAAATTAATGAGTAGGTATCTCTCAGAATAATTATAATAAAAAGGAACACCGGAGTAAAAATTCAAGCAGGGTTTAGATTCAAATTTATTTGAAGTTATTTCAATGTTTTTTTCAAACATAAATTTGAATTTTTGGTAGGTAGTGAATAGGTGTTACCTTTTTCAACACTATTTCAGAGTGAATTAACTTTTCATCATCATTGAAGTTAAATCTACTACTAATTATAGTTTCATAATCATAATTAAACGGAATCTTGCTTATAAATTAATTTTATTGTATAGAATCTTACTTTTTATGCCAATTCACCAAATTCGTTCACCGAACCTGAAGGCAGAGAAGTTGGAAATGGGAAGGTTGATGGTAGCTACCTATTAGGTGGCCGGGAAAAGAATAGCGACCAAAGGGTGCATACTATCAAAACATGGATGTAGATTCGTCCCATATCGTAGATTCGAGAATCCGACTGCTATGATCAAGTTAGAAAAATTCTGCAAACGGATTCGTGTTCTGATGAAGGTTCTGCAAGTGGCTATAAGGCCACTTTTTGAAAATGTTCAAAATTTGAACAAATTTTTATTGGAACTGTGAGCAGAAATTTTTTGCACACTTTCTAAACCAATTACCCGGAATTCTACGGTGATCTTGAAGAAAAATCCGTTTGCGGAACTAAAATATCTCGATCCGTTCTCAAATGAGGAATAAACGAAATTTGGCCCCGATGGTGCTGCCATCTCTTATTTCAGAATCACACTAAAACATCGTGACATTTAGCCTTAAGCTACTCATGGTTTTAAAAAAACCTATGTTCACCTCCAAATTCCATCAGTCATGCAGGGTTACCTTCTTTTGCATTGCAAGTAGGAGTGGCACATAGATTCCTCGTATTCATAAGTTGAAGTTTTAGTCTGTTTATATCATATTATTTAAATACTCGCTCATCATCAGGTACCGTCGCCAAAATTAATCTCTCCATTGATCAAAAGTTGATCTACGATTAATTTTTACCAAGGTAGATAATTACCTACCTGATGATGTCCAAAATGTGGGCGAAAAGTCATGTATTTATCTAGTTTCATTAACAGAGTAAAGCTAAATGGTTTATTATGATTAAACACCAACACTAATATCGAACTAATTTGGTTTTGAAGTTTATTTAGAACCCAGTGAAGTAATAAGTATCTATACTTGTCTATAGACATTTTGCGGTATGAATTCCCTGTTTAAATCTATTTTGACATTTAAGTTGAGATGTGGTCAAACGTTGATTAGCCGGTCCTGGATTAGTATGGTGTGTCGTGGTGATATGTTTCAATTGATCTAAAGATAGGTAATCAGTAGGAGTAATGGTCCAAAGATCAGTACTTAGTAGGAAATAATATGGGGTATGAGGTCTGTGTGCAGTACATGAGTTTCTTTGACGGCATCTCAGGCACTTTCGACTGCTTTAGTAATCTGTTAGGGGCAGTCAAATGTCAAACTGTTTTACTTGGGTTCCATCCAGAATCCAGAATCGTTCATAGATTTGAACGTTGATAGCCCAACATGCCTTGGGAAGGAGGTACCGTCTCATAATCCAGTTGCTATGTAATGACGTTTATCTCATGAGGAGCTCAAATAAAAACAAGCCAAAGCTCAACCTTACCAAGGCATTTACGGCTTTCTTATACTAGCAAAGAATGGTTACACTTCAACACAAAACATGGTACGAAGAGAAGAAGTAAGCAATGCATCAACTGATTGTTCATCAATTACAACCGTTTGAAGAAATGGAGGTTACAATTTGCTATCTGTTGACACAGAAATCGGAACCACTTGTTTCAAGTGAGATCGCTACACTTCGCAATCCATCTTACCGGAATATTTGTCCAAGTGAAATTACAACTGACCTGTTCGAGTGCCGGAAAATCGGAAACGAAGTTCGTCGAAGGAGAGTTTTTGAAGGGAGAACTCGAAACGCACTGCAGTTGAAACCACGACCACCAGCTGACGAGAAGCAAAATAAACTGAAGCTGTCGAGACGGAAACAATGCCAACGATAGTTCCGTTCGATTCGATATATCGATAGGCACGAACAATCGTTTCTTGATCCGAGGAATATTGTGACGAGATGCCTTCACTGTGGTGGGGAGAGAGCTCGGCCACGCCCACCCGCTTGTTTTCAATATGATTAGGGACCCAAAAATAACGACACTTTGGTTTGTAACTTTTTTATTTCGCAATATTTTCTCTCCATACTTTTACCGTCTTCAAAAAACTCACCATTGAACCGTATGCGCTAGTTCAATCTTTTCAACCACTGAGAGCAGTTGAGTTGCCAGACGTGGGACCAGTTTCGCTCAGTGGCGTCTCCTCCAGGCAAACATAGCAAACACTGTTTGCCTTACTAAAAGTATGCAAAATGAATAAATTACTTTTTGTTGAGACTTTCCTAGATTTGCATTTTTTGCAAGTAATATCTACAGATTTCGGAGATTTTTTATAAAATGTAGGTACTACCTATTTCATGATTACCTACTATTGAAGTTGGATGACTAGCCCGCAACTCACCAAAGAGAGGTAGGTAACTACGATTGATTGCGGATAATACACAAACTAACGCAGAGCCTGGCGATGCATGGCAAACAGTTCAAAAAATAAATGTTGTGGGACTGTTTTGGATGACAGCGCGGGGTCAAGTATTGCTACACCCCCACTACCACTGCATCAGCCAAGGCAAACAATCGAGGAGCTGTTTCGTGACCTTGAAAGCAGAGAAACTTAGAAGATGAGCTTTGGGTTTTCATTCCCTTACCAACCAGTAATCAAATTTCTTAATTAAGGAATGAGGAATTTCACCGACTTCTGTTTGCATTTTTCCTGAATAGTTAATGGTGTGGGAAAGATGAAAATCGGGCTGATTTCGGAAAATAAGTCTCCTGTTATTTTTGGGAGACAGTCAAAATTTTTAATTTCAAAACTAACCGGGAAAACAGACGTCCAGTGGGAACGCTCGCTGATTGGGCTGTTCGGATCGCCGTCTCCTCCCAGTGTTGCCCATTGGGACGACGAAATCGTGTTTTCTAAGAGAAAAGTTATCAAACAAAAACAGGGGAAACCTAATTTTCCCCATCTCGCTTTTTCTATTTTTTTCTTCAGTTTTTCGATTTCGAACTTTACTGTTTCATGAAATTTTGCATCTGGGGACTATGGATTTCTCGATCTCAGCGCTTCAAGCGGCCATAAATGAACTATTCCAGCATGACGTCATTTTCCCGGTTTTTTTAAACATTCGTATTTTCTACACTGTTTTGTTTATTCGTAAATTAGGAAGTTCGGGCTGAAAGTTTGCCTAAAGGGGTTTTTAGAGGTCAAAAATAGGAAATTCCGACATGGTGAAATTCCTCATTGTTTATTTCTTCGAATGAAGTGTGAAGCATTTATTTAATCTAAATAAACTCGATTATATTTGCTGGCAAGTGATCTATACAAAAAATGATAAAAATTTGTAATTTATAAGTTATAAGTAATTTGCAGCGTTTTTCATTAATGTTGATTCCTCTATGACTGGCCAAGCTGTTTGCCTGACGAATATTCTCACCTGACGCCCCTGGTTTCGCTGTGACTCCTCTCATACCAAAATCCTTCGATAAAATCCTCTCCATGACAAGGAAGTCACATCACACAGCTGGTAATTTGTCCTACTTACAACGGTCGTTACGGTGCAGAGTTGATTTTGGTTTATTATTTTCAATAATTAACCTTTGGAATCGACCAAGAAAAAAGAATTTAACCCCCCCCCCTCAAAATTTGTTGGTTTACGTTTCAAGGTCGTAGACCCCCTGTACGTACAGATGTAAGGCAAGACAAAGAAGTTTCTTACAAAAATGATTTTGACATTTTCACTAGAACAAAGGGTAATTTTTTTCATTATTTCCTAAACTTTAATAAAAAGTAATTGTCTTCTAATTCAGGTAATATTTGCACAAATTTTATAGAACTTCACTTGCACTGTTTTCTGTACCTAATTGATAAATTGGTAGAAGACTAAACAGACCATTCAAATCATCAACCTACTTATGCATTGTTATGTCAAAATTTCAGAATGTGTGCTTAGTTTTTTAAAAAAATAGTAGGTAAGTAAAAAAGTAGTTAAGACCTGTTTAAAATTATTTAAATAGTTAGGTATATACCTACTTTTAAATATGATCCGTCAAACTTGATGTTTAAAAGGGTATCGATTAATAATAAAAAAGTCAAGTAGGCACCTAGTTTGAAAACCAAACTGTTTGAAAAAATTGCAGTTATTGTTCAATAATTTTAAACAATCAAGCTTTTCACTCTCAACTAGGAAGCTCTTTATTCCAAACGACCAAGCTCTAACTAGGTAGGTATTCTGCCATATAAAGCTCTTTATTTCTAACCAGGAAGCTCTTTATTCTTAACTCGCAAGACTTTATCCTCCCTTTAAAGCTATTCATTCCTAACTAACAAGCTTTTTATTCTTCTCTAGAAGAATAGCTCTATCTAATTCTAACTAGAAAACTCTTTATTCTTTACTTTAAAGCTCTTCATTCCTAACGAAAAAGCTCTCTATTCTTCTCTACCTAGCTATCTAATTCTAACTAGAAAGCTCTTTATTCTTTACTTTAAAGCTCTTCATTCCTAACTATCAAGCTCTTTATTCTTCTCTAGCTAGCTATCTAATTTCTAACTAGAAAGCTCTTTATTCTTTACTTTAAAACTCTTCATTATTATTTACTGGCAAGCTTGAGATTCCCAACTAGCAAACTCTAAATATTCTTCTCCAGCAAGCTATGTAAATCTAACTAGAAAGCTCCTAATTCTTCACTTTGAAGCTAACATTCCTAACTATGAAGCTCTTAATTCTTCTTTAGCAAGCTCATCATTCCTCACTGGGAAGCTCTTTATTCTTCATAACCAAGGTCTTCATTCCAAACTACAACCAACCTTATGAAATAGGTATCAAAAACTCGGGGGCAACAATCAAAACAATTCATTGCGACAGTTTCTTTTTATTAAAAATACATCTATTCCTTTCATTTGCTTTCGAAATTTACTCTTCATTTATTGTTCACATTGTATTGCTTTAAAACTCCGAAGAGTATTTTCGCCAACTAAACGAAGACAAAAGTACGACACTTGCAAGGTGCATTCAAATAGAAGAATGGCAATTTTTAAATGGTAGTTTCGACATTTTAAAATGGAAAGACGAGGTAAAATTGAAAGGTGAGTGCAAAGATGCTTTTTTCGTAGGAAAAAGACAAACACAATAATAGAATTTTTACGCTACACAATAAGACGACATTGGAACATTCAATTTTATAAAATAGTTCAAGAAGAATAAGTACCCTATTTGAAGAAATTGTGATGAGAAATACAAGTAGAGAGAGAGAGAAACCTCACTAAGGGGGAATAGAATGACAAGACGTGAACGTGATAAATTTTATAAATTTGTTTTCCCTACACACATCTAATTTCAAATTCAACAGGTCAAAGGCGCACATTGTGGAAACGGGCTTGAAAGTCATTTGAGGGATGGCGGACAAATAAAGGCACGACGATTGGAAGGCTGGACGAATTAATAGAGAGTTCCTAGTAGGGTCGATCCAGCGCGCTGGAACCGGATCGTCCGCCATGTTTTCAATACGGCGCGCCAGATTGCCTCCTAGTGACGTATTCGACCGTAACAATACGGCGCCGTATCAGATACGGCGCGTTCTTATCACAATTCGGCGCCGGATTGAGAGAGTGTGTGTAATACGTCACGCCGTATCTAAACCCACTAGGAACTCTCTAGTGGAGAGAAAGGGAAGTAACTACTTTTAATGGAAAAATTTATTTTCAAGTAAAACCGGGGAAATATGAGAAAAACTAAGTTTATTTACTATTGGTTATAAATATCTCATTGATTTTTTAACAGAAATGATGTAGACACCTAGTTTTGCAAATCACGAAGCGACTGTTGTACGTGTTGATTGGGCCTTCAGGAGCGTGGTGTACAAAAAAGGAGAAAGAATGCAAATTTAAGTTAACTGACCGAAATTGATTGATGCAGAAGAAATATTCTGTATTTTTGGTCACACTGTTGAATCATCAAAAATTAACTTCCCTCGACCGGGGATCGATCTCCTATCATTCCGATTCTGAATCAGAGCTCCTACCACTGAGCTAAGGAAGCGAATGGACAGAAATGCGAAGAGGTCGCTGATCACAACATCCCCCCCCCCCCCCCCCGTTAGGAAATCTTAGGTACTCCGTTACCTAGTCAGGGAGGTGAGAGGCAGCTTTGGCCAGCGTTTTCCAACCCAGCGAGAACACGCTATTTTTGACTGGCTTCGGAGTTTTTGTTATTCTTCCTTATTGACGGGGCTGACCTCAACGTTTGTCCGAATAGGCGGTGGCTCGACTCGTGTCTTGAGAGGGAGTTGTTTTGATGACCTAATCTTAGTGAATTAATGTTTCTCTGAGAAATGCTGAGGAGACCATTCAGGTTCGATATGACTGCGCCATACTGTTGAATCATCAAAAATTAACTTCCCTCGACCAGGGATCGATCTCCTATCCTACAAGATGTTATATTCAATTTAGTCGATTATTTCACGTCACATACCCAATTCATACTTCTCTCCATAATTTGCACTTTCTCATTTTTCGTAGGTCGTGTCTCCATTAAAATTATGATGTTAACCGCCTCAGCACAAGTCAACGGAAGCTATTTCTCGTGAAATGAAGTAAAGTCTCATTTTAAAGCAATTTAAGTTACCCTACATACTTCGTAGGTAAATCAAAGGTCTCAAGTTAGCGCATTAAAGATGTAGGTATTCTTAAAATGTTCATGATTTCAGTACCTAATTTCATGTTTGATAAAATCTAACTATACTAACAGAGAGCTTATGTTGAAAGAATACACAAAAGGAAAGTATTAAAAAATAGGGACTGAATCACATCCTTCACATGTCTAAGAGGTGATAAAGGAAGAAGCAACATGGAGTCAAGCGCGTTTCCAACGTGCTCAGTCTGATATTTCTATTTTTTAAATGTTCGCCATTTCGATCACTAGTTTCTTTCAAGATCAAGAGTTAGTTTTTACATTATGCAACGGTAAAATCTAGTGAACACAACGTGGATTATACAAAAGAATGGACGATAGAGGAAAGGTGAAATCATGAACTTCTTTCGACCGATTTTCCTTTGTAACCGAATAGCCAGAGGATAAAGTGGTCAAATGAATAGCTAAACAAGCAGGCAGGACTTGTAATGAGGGTAAATATAGTACCTACCAGCTGACCTAGGTATGTCAACTCTTGAAATCTTCAAGGAGCTGTAGGCATACCTATTGGAAATTGTCAGACGCTCACGCTGACAAAGTCTCATGTTTCTCCCTGGGAAACCGAATCGTTGCAATTCGACTCCGGAAAAGGAAAATCGACGGCTCCCAGGGAAAACTATTCGTAAGGCCCACGTCGCCAAAAAAACACGGCACGTGGAGTCCCCTCCACGGTAAAATTTAACGCGGCCTGATTAGCGGAAATCTATCCCCGCTTTCGCTAATCAGTCGAAAAATCGACGCCCAGGAAAAGCTCCTCATCCAACCAGCGAGGAGAGGTGGAAGGACTGGAAGAAAAATCACGAAAAATATTCGACCGCCCATATGCCAGAAGATACGCCCCGGCTGTTGAACAAAACTGTTACGCGCTGCCAAAATCGGGGTCGTGCATCAGCATTTGGAACCAAGTGCCCTTCGATCCGAGACGCACCCAAATCTGCTGCCTTCTGCTGTGTGACAAGAGAACGGTATCACCACAGTCTACTTGGTCCGAGAGTACCTGCCACCTCCAGGAGAAGAAGTGGGTAGCTGCCACGTCAACGCCTCCTGGGACAAATCTCCAAAGTCTATCGAGACCCGAAGAAAGGATCGCCAGGTCAGTCCTAAGTAATTAGCTACAGCTTACCCGATCTCGACTTCGGCCGTCGCCGTCGCGAACCCGCGCCTTCTGCGAAACTCCGTAATCTCGCGACGACAAGCGGCCAGAAGGTACATAGGTAGGGATAGACTAAGCTACCACCTAAGGCTTCACTTTCACCTTTATATTATCGAAATTCAATCCCCTTTTCCAATTGTCAAATAAACCCGTTGCTCATTCAAAAATCCAAACAAGTGTTTTTTCTCAAAAATCCACGAAGCCCAAAGGTATCAAGTACTTAGGAACAAGAGATAGTCAAACATTTAGATCCGAAGGCAATAGCCCCGGATTTACCCGATTCCCGACCAGGTTAGTTAGGAAACTTAGCGCCTAGGCAGGACATAGGCAATTTATCGCAAATTCCAATCCACGAGTAGGCGCAGAAGTAAGTCAGGCCTAACCACTGAAGCTGCGGAGGAGACGAACCTTACAGAAATCAACCGATCATACTTGAATGGGATACATTGCATTTGTCGCTCGACGAGCTGAAGCAATTAATTCAAGTTGAGAGAAGAGGTGGTGTACCAAATTCCGGCTCTTATGGATGAATAGGGAAGAACTTATGGCATGGCTTTATCGGCCATGCTGCTGATTGGATAGTCAAATCCCGTTTCAGAGGCTGTGTCCTACCTGACTATAGCGCTCTAGAATGACCTGCTCTACCTCACATAGCTGATCTGACCTCTTATTCATAATCAGGGGTCCCAAATCAACTGTAGCCCCTCACAACGCGGAAACCAAGATGCAGACCCAAAAAAGGTCGCCAGCTGAGATCGAATGTCAAAGCTGTTATCACAGCTGTGTTATCACTATTTTCTTCTATTCAAAGGGCGTTATTCATAATAACTTCCCCACACAAGGTGAAACAATTAGATTTCGGTACCTTCAAATTAGGAGAAATTTGACACAAAAGATTCGGCAGAAGAAGCCAGAATTGCGGCCGACAGAAGAGTGGTTTTTCCACTACCCGACAACGCGCCCTGTCACACAGACCTCATTCGCGATTTTCTCGCCAAGAACACCATGAAAATGCTCCCTAGCTTCCCCTACTGTAAACTCAAATATCCGACGAAAGGTCAGCAATTTCAGACGACAGAAACGATAAAACGCACGAGCGGTTTAAATGCATCCCAGAAGACGAATTTTTCAGGTGGATTTGCCAATTATAGTCAGTACCCTTGTGCCCCCCCCCCCCCCTAGGAGCAGTGGAGAAAGCACCATCTGGAGAGGGATTGTTCACACGATTAGCTTCCTTGCACAATTGCAAGTACCTGTTAACTGTTATGACCTACCGGTGGAGGCGTATGTTCTAGCTCGTACTACTGACTGAGCAGGCCGGTGCCCACAGAGCTGCAGGATACTGGAGACCTGGTTGTTTGTAAACCACGACCCCCGCGAATCCTACCTCATCCAGGAGGGCAATCAGGAGACACTTTGGCCGAAGTCTTTGTGTCTGCAGCCTGGTGCTCCTCCGCCTAAGGTACCAGTATAGAGGGTGGATTGGATGAGCCAGCTGGCTCAATCCACCCCCCAGATGCCTAGTCATAGGCCCGACCAGAGAATTGGTACAGTGTTACGATTGAAAGAAAGCGGCTGGCTTGGTCAGGTGTCCATGTGTATTACAGTCCCAAAAACATCGTCCTTCTTCTACCGGTCACTTGCGCCAGGGAAAAATGAGACCGAGGGTGTTGACTACCGACCAATGACGAAGTGGAAGGTGTGTTTATTACAGACTGTTCGTGGTCGGCCAGGTTTCGGGATTGACTTCCAGGCAGTGGTTCCCAATTATACAGGGTGTCTACCATTTGGATGGACCAAACTTCAAGGATCGATTTTACAACTAATTTGCAACAAAAAATGTCTCCTAGCATTTTTTTTCTTAACCCGCTCAAAATTTTTTTTTTTCACTTTAAAGTTTAATGTGGAAGTCCTCATGCAAATTCAAATCTGGTTACACCGTTGGAAAGAGCGTTGAATTTCTTATCTGTTTAGTGGAAACCCCAATTTTTGGAAGCCATTTGTGAAAGTGAAAAAACGTCTAAGTCAACATTTATAGTGGGGTGTGCGCATGGCGGTTTCCCCAGCCTGAACACTCCTCATTATGACTCGACTTGCTCAATACCTGGATAACGAAGGTCAGAGGTACGGAGGCTCGGCCCTTTCCAAGTCTGACTCACCAGGCTACCAAAGATTTTGGAACAGGTAGTCGTCTATGTTAGCAGGTATACCCTTCGGGAAATCGGCCGGCCGCTTTCTTTCAATCGTAGCACTGTACCTGACCCTTCCACTTTTATGAGGTGATTTTCAATCACCTGTAAGCAATCCCAGCTCAACCAGCGTGGTTGAGGGAGATGGTCCTCTATTTGTATGCTAGTGTGACCACATGAGCCTAGGTACCACCATCTGAGTGCCGGCACAAGTGCTACCACTTTCTTATGTGCGTGGACCAATGGAAGCACCGCTATATTTGAATAATTGTAAAAAAGTTTTATGATCCAACCTCATAAACTACACTGGCCAAACCAACGATTTTGCAGTCAGCACCATGTGAGGATTCTCGATTTTTTAAGATTCCATAATAGGAAAAATGAACCTAAGCGTGGGCTAACTTATCCTGTTTCGATCAAGTACAAAGCACCTAAGCCGAAACTCCCCCTGCTTCGTAACACCGCCGCAAGAGCGATCTGAGGTCAACATTCATACCAATATTCCTCCAATCAGCCCCTCAAAGAACTTCGATTGTGAAACTGAAATGTTCATATTAATCAGATTTCGACTTTCGACTTTCCAACACAATGAAATCGAAATGACAATTTAAAAACCAACATAAAAATGTTGCTCTCACAAAACGATTCGTTCGAGATTTCACCTTTTCCTTACAACTTATTTTTAAGGAGCAAAAACTAACGATCAATTCTTGAAAGGCACATAGGAACGACCAATCTTTTAAAAATATACAGATTTCTTCAACAATTCAAAGACTAATTCAATTTACGCGCTAAAGTTCAACAATGTTTCAAGATCTTCTCAATCCTTAATATAAATGTTTATTATTAGTGTATTAATATAAATATTTTTAATATATCTCCATTTTATAGTTTTGGTCAGACGAAACGTGGTACCACTTGTTATATTTAGAGACAAAAAACAAAAATCGTACGGTCTACACAATGTTCTAGTCATTAAGTTTTATTTCTAATAATAATTGCAATTGTTGCATTCTAAAATCCGTATTTTATCCATGAAGAGGAATCAGTTTCGATACAAGGACTGGGGGTTTTGGGATCGACGATCATTCTTGATTCTCTTATCAGAAAAAATAGTTTACGAAATATACTTAAAACTACTAAAGCATTTTCAATTATAAAAATTATATTGGCACAAACTCAACAATGAATAAATTAATACTAATGCATGATAACTTGAAGAGGCAATAATAAAACGACATACGACGAAAGTGATGACATTATGCGATAGCAACATGAAAAAATTGACAGGCGAAAGTCACTGAAGGTTCAAAAGGTGTACAAGAAAAAATTTTCTTGTCAAAACTAGGGATGGGTATCGATTAATCGAAATAAATTCGGGTTAAATTAGTCGGATAATCGATTATTTGTAACGATTAGTTGATGTTCTCGCGGATGTTCAGACTTCAAGATCGATGCATTTTCTTTCAATGAAGTAAATCACTTTAAATGTTTACAACATATTTATGACAAAACTTTATAACAAAGGCAAAACCAATAAAATCGTATTTCTCAAGGACATTGATGGCAAATATAAAAACGTACCTCATTATTACTTGATTATTATTTTTTCAACGTTTTTATCTTACCTCTTGTGAATGAATTTCCAACTAAAAGTTCGTAATTTACATTTTTAAAGAGTCACTAAAATAATCGATTATTTGGTGAATCGATTAAATATGCATTGAAATAATCGATTATTTGGTGAATTGATTAAATGTACATTGAAATAATCGATTCACCAAATAATCGATTAGAAAGGATGGAAATAATGCAATTTCATTAATCGATTACACTAGATTACAAAATTTAGGGGTGGTCTGGCTGCCTCGTTCTTTCACCACTTTTCTTATGGTATTTGGTGCGCTGAATCCGAATCTGACGTCAGTTTTTTTTGTTTATGTCGGATTTTCAAGATATAGCTAGTTTTAAGATTTTTCTAGTTCTCACTTTTCTTCATTTTTTGGTGAAAACTCATCTTGCTCAAATCTCAATCAATAGTTGGTACAATGTTTGGTTATTCCTCCACCTCAGAGGTTCCACCAAGATATGAAAACCATGGAAGAAGGGTACAAAGGGTATTGGGAAGTTCACATGATGGCGGACTATTGTTGGACCTTAAAAAGAGATTTACCTCAGGCGGCGAAGTTTTCTCTACATAGATGCCGGCGATGAAACCTCTGAGGTGGAGGAATAACCAAACATTATACCAACTTTTGATTCATCTGAGCATTCACAGATTTACACCGTTAACTTTTCTGCAGTTTATTGTGTTTCGTTTGTAAAACTGAATTAAAATCACTTAACAAAACAAGAGTTTCTCAATTATGATTTACTCCCCCTTTGAGTACCTATTTTCGATCTTACTCTTAATAGGTGACAAGCATAAAAAATGTAGAATCCATTTGAGGAAAACAGATTTAGGAACGCACATACTTACCTCGAAAAATTAACTAACGGTTTTTGTGAATTTTTATCTCAGTGCCAAGAAAAAGCTCATTCCTTCGATATTAATGGGTTTAGGAGGCTGCGATTGGTCTCATTCTCCTCTGGGGTGTCCCCCCTACAAAGTAGAGGCCCGAGAAAATTTTTTTTAGCCTTAATTTTTTTTTCAAGTGGCAAAATGTAAGGGAAAACCCGAAGAAAAAACGTTGAGAACCGGTGTTTTTTGATACGTTTTGTGGAAAATAGGGGGTTTAACAGAGTTTTACTTAAAAACTAATTACATATTCGGATTCTACATGTAATTTCCTATAAGTCTGAGTACTTTTTGAGGAGATTTGAGCAAGATGAGTTTTCACCAAAAAATGAAGAAAAGTGAGAACTAGAAAAATCTTAAAACTAGCTATATCTTGAAAATCCGACATAAACAAAATAAACTGACGTCAGATTCGGATTCAGCTCACCAAATACCATAAGAAAAGTGGTGAAAGAACGAGGCAGCCAGACCACCCCTAAATTTTGTAATCTAGTGTTATTTGTTGAGGATACCCATCCTTAGTCAAAACCCACCCTGTGAATCATTTTTTTTCTCGAATAATTCAGTTTTTATTCAGTTCTCGATAGGTATTAACGGTATTTCACACAAGGAGCAGTTTTAAGCAATCAAAATGAAAAGATTTGCGCATCAAAATACTGGAGGATATTTATTGCGTTGAAGACTAGAATTTACACTACTTGGATTAACCACTGGTCTGTGGAAGTGTGGCATTTCAATGCAAAGGACTTGGATAAATTGCGTGCCTAACCTGGCAATAAAGCCTGGGATGCAGTCTTTCGGAGACCAACGGAACCACTCGTCAGAAAGGTGTTTGAATTTTCTCCTCATTTCCAATCAGCCCAGCAAGTGATTGAATGAAGGGAGATACGAATGAAGCTTTAAACGAATGAATGAAGCTTTAAACGAGACGAATCAAGGAGTTGTTGGTTCCTCAAGCGTCCAATCGAGCACTGCTTGTTTTGTTATATTATTAACGATAAGGTAATGGGGTATTTCGGTGGGTCGGAAATTCAGGTTTTTGACCTAAAATATGGATTTAGCACCCTTGAAAACCTATGTACTCCAACTTTTAGCCCAATGATGCTATAACATGTGGTAGAAAAATTAATTAAAGAGATCACACGTTTGAAATAAAGGTGGGCCGCCATAAATGCACACACACTAAGGAGAGTCTAGCCCCCAGAAAGTGTTGTTGGGTTTCAGCCCTACCTACCACCACTTCAGCGAACTACCTTATCCTTATCCTTATCAGCTCGATGTGAGTGTGGTCAAGCGGCATTTCTGAAAAGTAGGCTTACCTCAGTTTTACCGTTCATTTCTAAGTTTGGCGGCTCTACTTCCCTGCCTTTTTAAATTGTGAGGAAAAGGAACTTGTTATTGCATTTTTGTGTTTTGGAGTGACGAATCAAGCAGAATGCATTATTATAGTGGAGATAACTGCAAGTTTATAATCTTGGGATAACTGCAAGTTAGAGGAGTGACGGTAATGGGGTCGCGAGCGTGATCACCTGATAAGATATCAGAAATGGTAGTTCGTTGAAGTGGCGGTAGGTAGCGCTGAAACCTGACAACACTTTCTGGGGGCTAGACTCTCCTCACACACTACACGGTGTGTGTGTGTGTGTGAGTAGTACATATTTTGTAGTATCCAAGAGATTCTCCAAGGGTTTCATCTCTTCTCTGTGCATGGATACTTATTTCAAAGACAGTTGGCTAGCTACGTCACACCATTCAAATCTTCAACT
This sequence comes from Apolygus lucorum, assembly GCA_009739505.2. Taxonomy (NCBI): domain Eukaryota; kingdom Metazoa; phylum Arthropoda; class Insecta; order Hemiptera; family Miridae; genus Apolygus; species Apolygus lucorum. The sequence continues at coordinate 39,558,136 of CM019169.2, forward strand.
TTCCTTAGCTTCTCTGATTTTTTAAAAACATTTTCTCGACGAACAGACCTGATTACCGTTATTTCTGAGCCGTACTCTTTTGAAAAAAAAAAAAAAAAAAAAAATGAAAATAAAAAAAATAGACTGAAATACCACACAGGTAGTAGTAGGTAAAGTACAGCTGATGTTCAGCTCGAATGTGAAGGGAAGCAATATTTTGGTGGGATCATCTCAAGGTATTTTTCATATCCTTTATCGTTAAAATTCTATCTTTTTGCATGATTTTTTCAATAAATGTGAGGCGGAAAGCGAAAAGGGACCTCTTGTCGGCAAAGCTGATTTCGAAGAGAAGGCTAAAAACTGGAAGAAGGTCGAAAGTATCGATTTTTCACTTTCTATCGATTATTGATCCTTGGACCCTCTAGAACCCAAGTGTATAGGCCTGAAATCGAATCGAATCGAAAGTAACCTAAATAAGAAAATATCGAACTCCGATAAATAACAAGAAGGTTGCATTTTGAAGTTTATGGTCGTTTTTCTCAAAATCCATTTTTTCTGTTATAAAACACTGAAATACTGCAGCTTCGTCATTTTTTGAGCTACAAGGATGCTTTTGGTCTTAAATTCTTAATAAATCCATACAGATTGAGAAAATAGCAATAACTCCATTTTGCAGAACGCCGACAAGAGGTCCCTTTTCGCTTTCTGCCTCACAAATGTTGTAAGTACAAAAAAAATTTATTTATTGAACATTTGGTAGAGGGTCAGCTCCATAAGTGATGGGATTTTTTCTGTTGTTAAAATACAAAATAATAATGAATTCTGACCAGTAATAAAGAAGATTGACCATTTTGTAGAGGGCAGCTACAAAAGTGTAGGAGTCTTTCTATTGTTAAAATACAAAATTGGTGGAATTTGGCCCAGAATTTCTTGATCGAGAGACAGAGATGGGCAGAACACTTACAGAAAGCTTATGTTTTGGGCATTTGTTAGGTAAACTAAGTACGTACCTAACAGAACCATACAAGCAGCGCTCAGGCGGCATATTAAGGAACTAACGCTCGGACTACAGGGATCATCTCGACTTCAGCATCATCTGAGGAGCCAATAGGATTCCACGCGCATCAATCAGTACGTGATGAGTAAATAATACAAACCCAATTAAAAATACTTGGTGGCTCATAGGGCAACACATGTAACTTACATCAACAATCATTTATAAAAAAAAGTAAAATAGAATAATTTAACATAACACGAATAATAATAAAAATACGAAAATGGCAGTTGGGAAATTGTCTTCACTCAATGAAAGGTACAAGCTGAACGTTTAGCCCAAAGTTTTCTTCTCGTTTAGTCTGCATTCGTGAAACATCATGACGTTACTGCTTATACCAACCTTCAGAATGAGTTATTACTGCTTATAACAATTCACACTTCCCATGAAGCAAACCTCTACGTTGATTCGTCATGAACTATGATATGGCCTCCATGATATGGCACACCTGTTTCCTCTTCAAAATCGAAACGTTTATGTCTTACGCTAAAATCGGCACCCTTTTATAAAATATAATTGAGACAAAAAGGACTGGGCACGAGTAACGTCAAATTACTTTAAATTCTCTCAAAAACCTGAGCAGTTTCGGCGCTTATCTACACTATCAATGAATATTTAAGAAATGAGGGGAGACTTAATAATTTTATTTCCGTTTTCAATGGAATTTTGATGTTTTTTTTTCTCGGAAAAGATGCGCAGTATTTCATTTTAAAACTTATGAATTAATATCACAATGGAAATGGAGTTACATTACGACGTTGGTGTCGTATTATATTGTGCATTCGGCTCACCACCTGAAACAAAAAGGACACACGATTAGATACTTTCGATATTTATTGATATCGATATTTTTTCCGATATTTGTATCGATATTTTTCTTGCGATATATTGATATCGAAAGAAATGAAATATCGGTTGGGATGGTTATAGTTCTTTCCACTGTAATTTCTCAATTTCCCCTAAAATATGAAAAATAATAAAAACCCAAAAGTAAATAGAAACGGAAGATGAACGCAACACATTAACAACAATTTTGAAATAACATGACAATCTGCTATGTCCTGCTATGTCCTATGGGGATCGGGGTGTCCGAGCGGTTAAACGCGCGGTCACTTCGGGCAGAGAGAATGACGGGCCGTTCACTCGGTTCGCTACGAGTTCTCAGGTTCGAATCTCTCTGCCGGCCCCTCGTCCTAACCCAGGGCGGTGAGGCAATGGGTACCGACGATATCGGGAAACTCCGGGGTATCGTGGATCGCCTATGAGGTGCCCCACTTGAAAAGGTCCACAGTTTCGCCCCTTAGTTGTTGCGGCAAAAAGGAGATTATCCTACAAAAAGCCCGGGCATTGGAGTTTTTTTTTTTTTTTATCTGCTATGTCCGACATAGCCCTCATGCTCCATAATCGATATGGGAAGAGGACCACGTTTCGATTTCGCGGTCGCCATTTCTGTTTTGTATTAATTTATTATAATATATTATGTATTATTACAACTTTTTACGAGTAAAATTCGAACTGGCATTATGTTTGGATATCGATTTTTAAAAACACTATATTGCTTTTATCCGTGTGACGTCACACAGAATGGATGTATCGATTCTTCGACTAATCGAACAGTTATTCGAATCTCGCTGAAAGGCGGCCATGTTGACTCCGTTGTAAACAAAGATTGTATGGACGGTTTTTCATTATGCCAATTTATGCGGTTATTAGTTGCTCTTCTCGTCCCGGAAGCGGTATTTAATTTTTTGGTTTGCCAAAAGTGATTAGAAGCAGTGTGGAAAGACAAGAGAACTTTCCGAAAAAATAAGAATATCAGCCTTTTGGCGTCGCTGATTCCCAGCATTCCTGACAACCACGTTCGATGAACTGACTGAATTCCCATCGTTGTAAACAAAGATTTTTTCATTAGACATGCCGATTTGTGCAGTGTTTGGCTGCTCTTCCCGTCACGGGAGCAGTATTTCGTTATTTGGTTTGCCAAAAGTCATTAAAAGCCAGTGTGAGAAGACAAGAGACCTATCAGAAAAAAGAAGAGCAAGGTGGCTCGCTCGAATCAATCGCAATTTGAGAGGGCAACAACTAAACTCCAAACAAATACTAGTTTGTTCGGCATTTCATCACCGGTAAGAATAAAAATAAATCACATTTTAATGTGCTTACGTTACTTCAGTCATCAGTAGTTAGGTAGTAATAATAGAACGACGTAGTAATAATAGAATACCTACCCTCATTGGACGAGCTTCACGAAATGTTTTTGTTTGTGTCCAAGTGTTTTGATTTGTACGAAGTTCCCAGGAAGATAATTTCGAACCAATTTGCGTGATTGTTTTGAAGTTCAATTAGTAAATGATCGATGTAAACATGCACTTCATCTCCTAAATTTCAAAATTCATGTGCAGGGAGAGGAAGTAGGAAAGTGAGGAACGTGATGTTTTCGGAAAGATGTGTAGTTACGTTGCCTCAACAAATTCTGTTGACTGGTTTATTCGTTTAGTTAATAACCTTCTTAAGTGGGCATTTAAGTAGGAAGTTAATACTAATTACTTGATACTAAGTAATATCTGAATGATTCCAAAGTTAATTTTGGCAGAGGATGTTGGTAGGAGGCGCTGGGAGTTACAGCTGAACGAAGTTGTTTACCTACCTACCTACCTACTGATTCCACCATTCAATAGCACTGGGCTAAAATCACGTATTATTAAGTATTTTTGAGTTAAAGGAAAGTTAATACCATCAGAATGTTCGACTATAGTGTTACTTGGGTACGAAATAATGAGTTGTGAATTACAGGAAAACCATCATACTTATTTGACTCGGCGCACCCAGATTGGGCTCCGTCCCTTCATCTTGGGTATGGAAATAAGGATCATAGCAAGGATCACACTTAACAACACTCTGCTCAAATGGGTCTAAACCACCGCAGAGACGTATCTTATATTCATATCTTCTCAGGTCGTCACCTGAGAGTGAACACACATACCGAGTATGGAATTTCTTGTCAGACATCTAACCCACAAGGGAGACATAATAATAAAGATTACATAATTGCTTTTAAAGAATATTATCACCATCGTTCTGTTTACATAACCAAGTTTCTTGGTATGTAAACAGAATAACCTTGCTGGATAGGAGCGCAAATGGTGCCCCTTCACGACCAGCCGATCGGGTCAGAGAAGGTTATGTTGAGAAGGTTATGTTTGATATCAAAAATAATCGATTATTGAGTCTCGAGGATAAAACGAGTATGGGCACCCAAAAGTAAATAGAAACGGAAGATGAACGCAACACATAAACAACAATTTTGAAATAACATGACAATCTGCTATGTCCGACATAGTCCTCATGCTCCATAATCGATATGGGAAGAGGTCCACGTTTCGATTTCGCGGTCGCCATTTCTGTTTTGTATTAATTTATTATAATATATTATGTATTATTACAACTTTTTACGAGTAAAATTCAAACTGGCATTATGTTTGGATATCGATTTTTAAAAACACTATACAAAACATATTCGATATCAGTGAAATCAGAATTCTTTTCGATTTTTCTTTCGATATTCTATCGATATCACTGAAGTTGATGCAATAATATGCAAAAACATATTCGATATCAGTAAAATCAGAATTTTTCTTTCTATATTCTATCGATATCACTGAAATTGATTAAAAAAATATGAAAAAACATAATCGATATCGGTGAAATCGGAATTTTTCGTTCGATATTCTATCGATATCAGCGATATCGATGTTTTTCTACCGATATTTTATCGATATCGGTACTGCCTTCCGATATTATTTCGATGTTAGATATCGCATCGAAAGGTACATCGAATCGTCACTACACACGATGAGTTGATTCTGAGGCCTGCAGTGTTGTCTGACTATACTCCATCAAATATTGGGGAATCCTCACATTTTCAAAAAATTTTTTTTTGAAAGAGGGTTTATTGATATGGAAGAAAACCGTAGAGTGCTGCTCCAAAAAGCGTCCAAAAAATTTAGAGAATTTAAGGAGGATGGAAAATTTAAATGCAGTGGCAGCCATGTTGCACCATACAGGGTGTTCATGTGTAAATGTTGCTTGCTGGCATTAAAGCGAGCATAGCATTCTACTTTCTAGCATGGAACATGTTTCAGCCATGAGTTAAGGACCAAAATGCGTTCTAGATTGTATGACGGAAGTAGCAAGGGTTTTTCTTTGGGTCAAGACTCCTCCTCGGTAGGTACCTATTCAGAAGTCTGAAGCATGATCCTTTTTTAATTCTAGCCAGAGATTGTTTCGTTCGTATACTAGTAACTTTGTAATAGGATTTACTAGGAACCTCTGGGGTATTATCATTTTTCAACTGAAAGGAAATTAATGAACATGCGGTTCTTTTGGCACCGATTTGGTTATCGTCTGATACCGCTAGGAGCGCTACGCACAATTCGAAAATGTGGGAGCCTCATGAGACCCTCGAGTTTACGGCTATTCGACGATCGAATCAGACCATGAATACCTCTAAACTTAGCTGTACACCAACACAAGTCTTTTCTCTAAATTCTGATACATGGGTCATTTTCCTAGAAAGGGACAATCGGTATCCCAAGATTTCAAAAAACTTAAAGTCCGACTCAAGTTCTGCCAAAAATCAGGGATTAACCTCACACCATACTGATTGAATTTCGACGAAATAACACACAATGGGACGCTTAATTAATTAATTAAAAATTAAAGAAGAAAACCTATCGAAAGAAACCTATTGGCGTGGTTTCCGCATAAAGGAAAATACTCGGAACCCCATCTCCATGAGGAGCGAGAACTGGGAGTTATTCCAAAAATTGAACCAGGGTGGGACATAGGTGTAGAAAAGGGTTAAACCAACGTGGAACACGGTTTTTGACATTTTATGTCTTTACTATGGCACATAAATGAAAAATCGTCACGCGGGGAGCGTTACGAGGGGAGCGTTACGCGGAAATTTCTGATGATTTTCACGTACAACCAATCGTTCCTAGGGAAAACTAACTTCCTCATTTTCCACCCCACAAAAATCGTTCACCACTCATTGGAAAGCTGTCAATTTATTAAACATAAGACATAAAATGTCTCTCGTGGTTGCGTACTTGTACGAAAGCTGTATCCACCGTTTTTTTTTTTTTTTTTTTTTTAGATACTTCTGATAGCAACCTAGAAACCTCTGAAAGTAACCAAGTAATCTCGATTTATCGGGGTTTCGAGCCAAAACTTGGTACCAGGGGATTTTTACGGTCGCTGAATACAGTTTTGAGGTCGAAAAATGTAGTTTTTAAATCGCAACGGAAAATTTAAATTAAATTGTTAACAACTTGAAAAAAGTCATTTTTGTCTTTTGAAAAAGGCAGATGAAAGACACAAGTTCCTGGGTGGCACTTAGATTTTTCAGCTTTTCCTGCATTCTGGTGCTGTTCTGCTGAAGTGTAACCATATCGCTGGAACCAGCTAGGTAGAAACAAGAACTAGAGACCAAAAAGAAAAAATGATTTCGATTTCTTACCGTTTCACAGAGGGCAGATGAAAGACAGACGGTGACTGTGAAACCACGTTTTTGCAACTGAAACCACTTGTGCACGCCTCCACATAGAAGAAATACTATTCCCGCCGCTTTCATTGATAACATAACGACTAACCTCGCCTCTTACAGTGGTAGTAAGACCGCGGGAAACGATAAAAAGCCGCCAAAATACGAAAACACAAAAAAGGCAGATTAAAGACAGAAACCTCCGGACAAGCACATTTTATCCTCCTGCTCGCTTTATTTGCTTCTGAAAAAATCTGCAAACCCATTTTTTTCATGTCTAGGTATATGCAATAAAGAATGAATACAAATTCAGGCCGCTGCTTTCATATGTGATTCACAGTGTTCAAGCAAAGTTGACTACCTAGGGGTCCGGACATGGCAGATTACTGGACATTTAGCATTTTAAACTTTAATTTCTATATTTTAGCGTCAATAAGTGCATATTTTATTGATTGCCCGAAGTAGAACAAAGTTGATAGTTATGGAATTTTTTTTTTTAACGCCTAAATCATAAATGGGCATTCGGAATCTTCTCTGGACAACGATTGGCCCTTTCTGGGAAAATGACCCACATACTATTTACAGTCAAACTACAAACAAATGAAACGACGTACCGAGTTATTCTCCCTGATTTATCGAGAGAGCGGAGTTCGGATTTTGGGTCTGGGGAAAGGGAGCTCCAATAAGAAGACACGCACGGCTTCATACCGCAGAAACTGTTGGCTGAAGCGCCACACCAATCCAACACCTTGTAGAACCTGAAAAGGAGAGATGAAGCTACATTGACTTGGGAATAACAAGTTGATGATAGTTTAAGACGATTTGCGTCTTAAATCTGGAACTTAATGGGGTCTCAGTCGATCGCCGATAGTATTTCCCTGGATTACCGGTGCTCAAACTTTAACAATTGTACCTAAATTTAAAACTTTCAAGGATCTTTGAAATTCATTAGTGCATCCGCCTAGGGAATTGAAAAACTAAAATATTGCCGCTGGAATCATCAAAATCGTCACATTCACATTATCGGAAACAAGCTTTTTAGCTTACAACAAGCAGTGTGCTTACTCCAAGTCGTTCCAACGCTACTTCGCGTTGCTGATGAGTCACCGTATGACGAAAACGATTGACCAAAGTCCCATCTACACTGAAACAAAACTGGCTGCCCCTTCTGCATCAAGAATGCTTGGGTACAGTCAAAACGTTTCAAAGTCCCACTTTCAGTGGTGATCGTTTTGTTTGGTTCTTCGTTTCGATCTTTCGGATCTCTTCAGCTAAGCATGCGCAAACTAGCCTTTTCAGTCTGAGTGCTAGCTTAGGACAAAGTTGAGTTAAACAGAATTGACGAACGTCGTTTGACAAAAGTCGTTTGACTACGTCTTCTCAAACTCTTCGGAAACAAGCTTTTTAGCTTACAACAAGCAGTGTGCTTACTCCAAGTCGTTCCAACGCTACTTCGCGTTGCTGATGAGTCACCGTATGACGAAAACGATTGACCAAAGTCCCATCTACACTGAAACAAAACTGGCTGCCCCTTCTGCATCAAGAATGCTTGGGTACAGTCAAAACGTTTCAAATTCCCACTTTCAGTGGTGATCGTTTTGTTTGGTTCTTCGTTTCGATCTTTCGGATCTCTTCAGCTAAGCATGCGCAAACTAGCCTTTTCAGTCTGAGTGCTAGCTTAGGACAAAGTTGAGTTAAACAGAATTGACGAACGTCGTTTGACAAAAGTCGTTTGACTACGTCTTCTCAAACTCTTCGGAAACAAGCTGTTTTAGCTTAAAACAAGCAGTTTGCTTAAATCCGATAGTTTGAGTTTATAAGTTTGACAAAAGTCGTTTGACAAAAGTCGTTTGACAAAACGTCGCATTGACAAACATGTCATTTGATTAACAGTCGTGTGACAAACAGTCTTTTGACACAATGTCTTTCTTAAAACTCTCTTCGGAAACAAGCTTTTTAGTTCACATTATTGTGTGATTTTAGATGATTCCAGCGGCAATATTTTAGTTTTCCAATTTCCTAGACTGATGCACTAATGAATTTCGAAAATCCTTGAAAATTCAAAATTTGGGTACAACTTTTAAAGTTTGAGCGCCGGAATTTAGAGAAATATTAACACGAAACGAGGAAAGAACCGCGACCGACTGAGACCTCCTTACGTGTCCTCCCGTTGAGAGAGTGTTATTCATTATTTGATACCTAGTGTTTCGAATTGATCGGGTTTCTCTTATCAGTATCATCATTATCGCACCAACAGATTATACATGTTCCAGTTATTCTTAGTGAGAATGCTACACTGCCCACCCAATTTGGCAATCCAACGAATCCAAGCTGAACCCAGATTCGAAAATTGTTTCGAACCGTATTAACATGGATAACGATATATCGATACATAAAATATATCGATATATTACGTTTGATATATCGATATATTTATATCGATATAGAGAACCTATTAGGTTTGTTCCAGCAAGGCGACCGTGGTCGACCGCAGTCGACCGGCGCATGCGCATTACGACTAACCACTGTTCCAGCACGACAATCTGCCCAACTTTGCGGTTGAACCACTGTTCCAGCAACTCGACCGCGGTCGACCCAAACCCGACCGCTTTGAGGAGTGCGGTCGCGAGCGGTCAAGATTGGAAACCTCACACTAAAGAAACCTCTACCTTAACCTTCTCATTTCAAAACGAGCTCCGCAGTGGAAGGACCTCCCAAGGTGTTTTGGTTGAGAGTTTATAGTCATCAGAGATAGGTACAGTAGACAGTAGATGTGTAGACAGTAATGGATTTTTTCACCCTCCTGTTGGAAGAAATTTTTTCAGAAACGTGTGAAGCTTCAACCCAATGTCCTCAAATTTCTCGCTCTCATAAAGGAAACCTTGAAATCTCCTTACGCCCTCGTGAAGATAAATTTGCATTAAAATTGTGACTTTTCTATAACATCATACCTATTATAGTATGATAATACAGTATTATAATACAGGGTGTCTACCATTTGGATGGACCAAACTTAAAGGATCGATTGTACAAGTAATTTGCTACAAAAAATGTCTCCCGGCAATTTTTTCTTAACTCACTCAAAATGCCTTTTTTTCACTTCGAAGTTTTTTTTCGCGTTTTCGACTTTACGTCATTAAAATTGCCATAATTCCTGTTATTCACCAAATAAATTCAAATTTAAGGATATCGTATTTAAGGATATGCGTAGGAAGAGCGTTAAATTTCCAAGCTACCTAGTGTAACTTTTTGTAACAAAACCGAAATCTTTTAGCAATAAACCATCTCTAAAAAATCAAGTCAAAAAGCAAACTTCAATTTTTTTTCTCGAAATATGACTCTTTTTAAATTGAAGTTTTCACTTTGAACGCCTGTCCATTTCGATGGGCGCTCTTCAGAAAAAATATGCTTAAATTGTCAGCTTTCCAACGGTATATCAAGTTTTCTTTTTTAAATTCAAATTGGAAGAGTAAATCAAGTTTGAATGCAAGAAAACGTGTTTTACAAAAAATCGCGGTGTATGCTCACTCTCGATCTCAAGATGACTTGACGAGTTTAGTATCATTTCCTATGTAATTTTTCACGCTGAATCCAATGGTGATACTTCCGAATAATTCTGAGTGCTAGAAAGTGGATTTTTCGAAGGAAACCTTCGTTTTTCGTACATAAAATACGCATTATTCGTAGATATGGTAGTGAGGATGAAGTAAAACCTTTCTATTCAATAAAAACATCAATCAGCTAGAAATTTGATGTTTTTATTGAGTAGAAAGCTGCTTTGCTTGCTTTGGATCTGTACAATATTTTTTGCCATCCTCATCAAAGAAACAGTTTTTAGGAATTTTAAATGATTACAGCAATGAGAAAAGGTATTTTATTCATTATGCATCCTATGCGACGATAAGCAGGTTTGGAAACCTGAAGTCACACATACTCAGAAGTAACGCGATTTTCGACCAACTAGCTGTTGAGTGTTCCAGCAGTGGTTGAACCACGGTGATTGTCACACAACCGCGATCTATAAGGCTGTGGTTTTTGGGTCGACCGCGGTTAGCCCTGCTGGAACAAACCTATTATTGGTCAATATCGATATATTTACCGATAAATCGCGACCTGTTTTCATGTTTAAAAAAAAAATTGTTTAATTAAAAATTAAATTTTGGAATGAATGGATGAGAAGGGACGCCTATACCTGTAAAAACATCAAGTAATTTTATTCCAAATTTAGGTACCCTAGTGGTGGGTTGATTTCAGACTGTTGACTTCAGTTCAAACATGATTGTGCACATGAATGTTTTACACCTACAATGGCTCTCAAGGCTCAATTACTTTTAAAGTAAATAATTTAAAGTCAAGTAAATTACTTGACTCAAAAATAATTGAGGCTCGTCTAGATTAAAACTACCTACTATACGAAGTGAAGCAGGTTTTCACAACAATAATTGAAAAAATTATTATTTTCAATTTTGAAGGATAATGATTGTCTACAGTACACACCCTGTCAATTTATAAATTAATTCAACATTGCAATGACATTTTCGCACTTTTTTCCAGTTTTTAAACAACGAATTTAGACCATTCATACCCAGTAACTTTTGAAAGTAGGTTAATTTATTTCACTAGATTTTTTCAAATATATTATCCGATATATTGTGTATATCGATAATATTTCTTCCAAAATGATGTTAGTAACTTTTCAATTTACCTACCCACTTCCTTCTTCAAGTTCTTCCAAGCAGATACTCCGATATGTCCATGAATGTCATCCTAAATGATTTTTATATTGTTGTAAAACGATTAAATTCACCCACCTACTTCACACGTTTTTTAAAATAGATCTTCCGATAAATCGAAATATCGATATATTTTCTCCGATATATCGATATATTTTATTCGATATGCCATCTCTAAACATGGATAATATCCATGTTTAGGGATAATATCCATGTTTAGGGATGGCATATCGAATAAAATATATCGATATATCGGAGAAAATATATCGATATTTCGATTTATCGGAATATCTATTTTAAAAAACGTGTGAAGTAGGTGGGTGAATTTAATCGTTTTATAACACTATAAAAACATATTATGTTTTTGGGCTGGGGGTCATTTTAAAATTTGCATAACGACACCAAAATTTGTGACGACCCGGCACTTTAGATTATTATTAACTCGAATGAAAACTGAAGGCGATCATTAATGAAGTTAGGTATAAGTAGGCCAGTTTCTAAGTGGAAAACCGACTAAAGGGTCATTAAATGACTAAGGGATGATAAATTTGACCAAAGCTCAGGTAAAGTTTAATTTAATAAAATTTGAATTGATCGGGTTTCTCTTATCAGTATCATCATTATCGCACCAACAGATTATACATGTCCCAGTTATTCTTAGTGAGAATGCTACACTGCCCACCCAATTTGGCAATCCAACGAATCCAAGCTGTTTCGATCCTTGTTTCAAACCGTATTTTGAATCGTGTTTTACGTGTTTCGAATTGATCATGTTTCTCTTATTCATTATTTGATTGTCTATGGAATTTATTCATTATTTCCTAAATTGAGAGTAGGGAACCATCAACTTGATCGTGAATTACATGTTTCGAATTGGTCGGGTTTCTTTTATCAGATGAATCATTTCAACCATTCATTATATTCATTATAATCATTTCGAACCTTGTTTCGAATCGTGTTTTACGTGTTTCGAATTGATTAAGTTTCTCTAACTCATTATTTGATCTTCTATGGAATTGATTCATTATTTCCTAAATGGAGAGTAGGGAACCATCAACTTGATCGTGTTTTACATGTTTCGAATTGATCGGGCTTCTCTTAACAGTATCATCATTATCGCACCAACAGATTATACCTACATGTCCCAGTTATTCTTAGTGAGAATGCTACACTGCCCACCCAACTTGGCAATCCAACGAATCCAAGCTGTTTCGAACCTTGTTTCAAACCGTATTTTGAATTGTGTTTAACGTGTTTCGAATTGATTAAGTTTCTCTTACTCATAATTTGATCTTCTATGGAATTGATTAATTATTACCTAAATGGAGATTAGGGAACCATCAACATGATCGTGAATTACAAGTTTCGAATTGATCGGGTTTCTCTTATCAGTATAATCATTTCGAACCTTGATTCGAATCGTGTTTCGAATCGTATTTTATGTGTTTCGAATTGATCATGTTTCTCTTACTCATTATTTGATTGACTATGGAATTGATTCATTATTTCCTAAATGGAGAGTAGGGAACCATCAACTTTGATCGTGAATTACATGTTTCGAATTGATCGGGTTTCTCTTATCAGTGTCATCATTATCGCACCAACAGATTATACATGTCCAAGTTATTCTTAGTGAGAATGCTACACTGCCCACCCAACTTGGCAATCCAACGAATCCAAGCTGTTTTGATCCTTGTTTCGAATCGTGTTTCAAACCGTATTTTGAATCGTATTTTACGTGTTTTGAATCGTGTTTTACGTGTTTCGAATCGATGATGTTTCACTTATTCATTATTTGATTGTCTATGGAATTTATTCATTATTTCCTAAATGGAGAGTAGGGAACCATCAACTTGATCGTGAATTACATGTTTCGAACTGATTGTGTTTCTCTTATCAGTATCATCATTATCGCACCGACAGCTTATACTTACATGTCCCAGTTATTCTTAGTGAGAATGCTACACTGCCCACCCAACTTGGCAATCCAACGAATCCAAGCAGTTTCGAATCGTGTCTCGAACCTTGTTTCGAATCGTGGTTTCGAACCCTGTATCGAATCGCATTTTGAATCTTGTTTTTGTGTTTCGAATCGATTATGTTTCTCTTATCAGTATAACCATTTCAATCATTCATTTCGAACGTTGATTCGAATCGTATTTTACGTGTTTCGAATTGATTATGTTTCTCTTACTCATTATTTGATCGTCTATGAAATTGATTCATTATTACCTAAATGGAGAGTAGGGAACCATCAACTTGATCGTGAATTACATGTTTCGAATTGATCGGGTTTCTCTTATCAGTATCATCATTATCGCACCGACAGCTTATACTTTGTTGAATGTCCCAGTTATTCTTAGTGAGAATGCTACACTGCCCACCCAACTTTTCAATCCAACGAATCCAAGCTGTTTCGATCCTTGTTTCGATCCTTGTTTCGAACCTTGTTTCGAATCGTGTTTAAAATTGGTCGTGTTTTACGTGTTTCGAATTGATTATGTTTCTCTTATACATTATTTGATCGTCCATGGAAAGAGTAGGGAACCACCAACTTGATAGTGAATTACGTGTTTCGAATTGATCGATTATACAACAGATTATACATGTCCATGTTATTCTTTGTGAGAATGCTACACTGCCCACCCAACTTGGCAGGGATACTCATACTTTGTAAACGTGCACTGAACATACTAACCCTCTCCCCTCCAACCAATAAGTGAAATAGTCGGGTACTGTAGAATACGGACGTTTATTTTTCAAGTCAATTCATCAATCGGAGCACACCAGTTCTGAAACGAGTAGGACACGTGGAGCTACACGTGGTCGGAGACTTGGGTATTTCCGCTCTGCAGGAGCCTTTCTTCTTCTTCTTCCGCATGCAACAACTTTTCTTGCTAGATTTCTTTTTCTTCTTCCTACAAGATTTTTTGCTCTTCTTTTTCTTCTTCTTCTTACAAGGATCTTTCTTCTCACATCTCTCCTCTGACCGACCACCGCAAATACCGCAAAGCTTGGAAATCCTCTTGGAGATTCTCTTATCTTTTCTTCCCCCTTTCGCAACCGAATACGACATGATACTCCTATTTTTCGCTTCTTCGACTAGTCTTCGTATTCCTTTCAGAGTTTCGAGCTTTCTGAGATTTTGTTTCGCGTACTTCTCCCTTTTGGGCATCAATTTTTTCACATAAGATTGCCTCTTCATATCCAATGCAATCGCTCTCGCGACCTCCTTTTCATCTAAATCATAAACTGAAGCAATTAGTTGTATAAGTTCTTTTTTTCTCCCTTTCATGATGTTCAGTTCACTTACGGCTTGTTGATAGTGGCGTGGGAATATCTCCTTCAACGACTTGAGACTGTTTATCTCAGACTTCTTGAGTCTCTCCATTCTTCGAAGCTGTCGTCGAATCAATTTTTCATTCCAAACAGTCTCATGTTTAATAACTTGCACCTAATTGTGTTTTTCTTGAACAATAATTTTTTAAAAGCCAATATTTTATATAACTTGAATTTTGCATATTTTTTCACTGTATTGATGGATTTTTTTGCAACTGAGAAATTTTCACTCCTACCACAACACCTGTTATTCAATGTGACGAAATTGACTTTCAATAATCATTGCAGAGATGTTACCAAATACAAATGTAGGTAGGTAAAGGTTGGAATTTTTCAGCTATGATTAACACACTTCAACTCAGCACCACGGACATCTCGGCGCCGACACCAGTGACGGGGAAAACACTGTACCTATAGAGACCAAGACTCTATAAAATCTTTAATCTATAACGAGCCATTTTAAACGAGAACGTTCAGCTAACTTTCATCAAGAAATGAACATGTACTTAGAGTTATAACCTAGAACTCATAAAAACACTTTATTACAGGGTCAATAAATATAAATTTCCATGATTCAACTTCTGTGCCTCAACAAAATTTGTAAAAGGATCAAATATGTGTCAGCCTTTCTCGATAACAAGGTGATTCTCATCATGCAGCACAGGAATTTTAGTAAAAGTACTCTTGCTAGCATCAATAATTTTATAGGTTTATATATATTTTAGTGGGTGTATACTTTAATTTATTTATTGAAACTCTTATTATATTGACTGTGATACTCGTGTGATGCTCCTGTGATTTTTTAACTATTTTATATTTCCGCCTGTGATACTTCTACCAACTGTGATATACATGTGACTTAGGATTAACTTGTTGATTATTGTTACAAAGTTATTAATTTTTATTGTTGTATCAATTTCGGGATTTAGCATCAATTTTTTATTTGTGCGGATAGGGGGATTCATGTCGGGTGGTCTGGTCGGCCCGGGGGCGGCTCGCCTGGCGTGTTCTGAGGTGTATAAACACGTTAGGGTTGCCTCCTATCACCGGGAGCCGTCAAGGTGGGTGGGTCTGGGTCCGGCCGGGCTGCCCAGCTGGGTCCACGTATTTTTTTTCAAAATTTTTCATCTTCATATCCCTCTTATGTACATGGAGCGGGAAAGTAACGAAAAGCACACGAGTTCCTCATTTTAAAAACATTGTTTATAATATGCACCTACTATTAATTTTTAATTACCTATGTATTATACTTCCATTTAATTAATTTATATTTTAACTGACGCATTCATGTCTATGTAGACAAAGAATAAATATCTATCTATCTATCTATACCGTATGAAGCGAATTACTTAGGAATGACACTGGATGCCAAACTAAGGTCCCGCGTCAAGAAGAAAAAAAGCTGAGCTTTTGATTAAATTCAGGAAAATGTACTGGCTGATGGGCCGATGGTCAAAATTGTCAGTCCACAGTGAGCTCACTGTATAAGCAAGTCCTGTCTGGACTTAACTGAAGGGGTGCACGGCCCAGAGCAACCGAGACGCGCTGCTGCTTCGAAATGCTTTGTAAATGACAGGCTTCTCTACGAGCTGCAGATTGAATATGTCAATGAGGCCATTCGCAGCCGAGCCATGAATAACCTTTGAGGCTCCAAGATCATGTAAATGAGGATGTCGTCCAGCTTCTCAACACAGATGATCTGATTAGAAGACTTGAGAGAACCAAGCCACACAATGTAATTCACTTGGTGTGAGAACTATGGAGTGCAAATTTCAGGACAATAAGTAAAGAACTAAGTTAAATAAAGAAAGATTCAAAACGAGGATGAAGAGCCTGAGTGCTATCAAGGATGTCAATCTTAGGCTTCAAACGTTTCTTTTCTCGTACAGAATCACGCCTCAGAAGACTTCTGGCCGCCCCCCTACAGAATTGATTAAGGGAAGAGTGATTCGAAGCAGGTTGGATTTACTCAAGCCGAGCCTGTACTCACGAATTGATAACGCGTTATTGGTTAACCAGAAGCTGAATCATGACAGGAAAGCGCGAGTCCGAGAATTCGTAGTGGGGGATGCAGTGTGGGTTGAAGATTCTATGAAGCATACATTTGTGGAAGGTGTGACAAGAAGAAGACTGGCTTGTTATACACCGTTGTACTGGGAAACTCAGAGAAGCGAAAGCACGCGGATCAACTACGACCAAGAGTGATAAAGGACTGTGGACAGAGCTCAAGTTAAGGGAGAAGATGTAGCATCCTACTTTCAATGAGCCAACTACAGCAAGCGGTTGAGAAGGACGCGTCATTGCTGAGCAACCGGACAACATCAAGATTCCAAATTGAGTCACGAAATATTCTTATAGCTATAATTTTATAGGTTCAATGTATACGTGGTGTTCTTACAATAAATACAGAAGTATTCAGTTACTACAGCAGGTATCTTTCTCAACGTATACTAACTATGTACTAGAAGAATGTTGCTTATGAGTTGTAACTTGGTGCAATAAAACAATTATATGTATAGTATAAAAAAAATTGTCCTTACATCGAAAGTGCTCGCCTCCTGCACTCAACTAGCTGGTTACGACGGATTCTCCAATAATTTTGTATTCTTGTAACTGGTGGTACTAATCCTATACATTTATTGATAAAATTTGAAATTGTAACAGAGGAAAATTCCCCATTAGGTAGTTAATAGATACAGAAAATGACTCACTTGGAGGTGAGGGTGTCAATCCAGATGACCAGATCCTTGGCGACCCTCCTAGAATTGCTGTATGCTCTTCTTTCCAGCATAGTTCTATTTTCGCCCATTCCAACAACCTTAGTCCACTCGCTGTTCAGCTTTGCGTAGCGCTCTCCAGGGCCTCCATGGACATATCTGACGAAATAAACATAATAATTTATAAAAACAACAGCGAAATTATTATATTATTTTTTAGATCATAAAGTCAGGTTAAGGTAAAAAGTCAGGTCAGTGGTGTGATCGTCAAAGATAGGTAATTTTTCCTCTTTCCATCCAAAGGCGCTGGAGTTTTGTACACACTCTTCTTAGTAAAGTTGTATTGAATCAACTAACGTTACCCCCAATTCATTACAAGACAAAATTTGGTGAGAGATGCCGTCGGCTGCGTTGTCCCAGTCGGGGTGTCTTGGCTGGCCTGGGGGCGGCCCCCTTGTGGACTTCCTTTGTTTGTAATTAGCACATTATAAACTTGGCCGTTGCCCATTATGGGTATACGGTCTAGGAACCGCCATGGTGAGTGGGTCCGGGCTCCGCTGCTTTTGTGGCCTGAAGGCTTCTTTTTACTTTTCTTCTTCCCCCCACCTTTTTTGTATTACTTACGTTACCTGTCCTAATGTCACTTTGTTCCATTCATTTGTTTCGCATTGTTTTATAAATGTTAACTATTTTTAATGCACTAAGTATGTGCATACAAAAATTATACAATAAATTTACAAATTATACAATGAATTTTAAAAAAGTATGCCAAGTGGGTGCGGCACATAGTTTCCTCGTATCCATAACCCGATTGAATAGATGATCCGATGTATAACAGTTAATCTCAAAACATCAATCTCTAAGTACCTTCCACTACACATAGGGGACTCTACATATCAACCGGCACAATCTCTAAATATTGTTGGAAAATGTAGAAGATAAGGCTGTTTCAAGGATTTCACGTTTGCATCATGATCCACGATTTTACCATTTACCAGGAACCATTTACACGCCAAACCGCACAACCCCTGAAAATTTCATCGAAATCGGACGAGAATTGTAGAAGTTATGGCTGTGGCAAGGATTTCACGTTTGCGCATGCTCAACGGCTACTATTAGTCCGGGGGCAATGATTTTCATAGGGAACCATTTACTCGCCAACCCGCACAACCCCTGAAAATTTCATAGAAATCGACGAGAATGGTAGAATTTATGGTTTGCGCAAGGATTTCATGACAGACACACATACAGACAGACACGGGACCAAAATTGTTCAAAAAGGTCTGAAACGTATAACGCGAGTGGAAATTTTGATTTTTCATGAACATTTTTTTTTCAAACTTGAAAAGCGAAAACAAATCTTCGGCTACCTCGGTAGACTTGGAAGTGAAAAAAAAGTCTGCCAAGTGGGTGTGGCACATAGCTTCCTCGTATCCATAACCCGATTATATAGATGGTCAGATGCATAGTACCTAGTTATTCTCATAACACCAATCTCTAAGTACCTTCCACTACCCTCATAGGGGACCATCTACACGCTAATCTGGACAATCCTAGAAAATTTCATCAAATTCGGATGAAAAATTAAGTGAGGAGATGTATGTGATTGGATCAAAAAAATACTTAGCCTCGGCTGGAATTCGAACCCGCAACCTCTGGGGGACAGTTGAACTTACGGCTGTTACAAAGAATTTACGTTTGCGCATGCGCAGTCGCTTCTATCAGTCCGGGGATGATGATTTTCATAGGGGACTATCTACAACCTAATCCACATAATCCAGGAAAATTTCATTGAAATCGGGTGGAAAATGTGGAAGTTATGGCCGTTACAAGGAAATTCAAGTTTACGCATGCGCAGTGGCTACTATTAGTCCGAAGGTGATGATTTTCATAGGGGACCATCTAAATACTAGTCTGTAACATCCCTGAAAATTTCTTTGAAATCGAATGGTAAATGTATAAGTTATGGCAGTTACAAGGAATTCACGTTTGCGCATGCGCAGTCGCTTCTATCAGTCCGGGGATGATGATTTTCATGGGGGACCGTCTACACACCAACCCGCACAATCCCTGAAAATTTCATAGAAATCGGACAATAACTTCGTATAGTTATGCGCGTTACAAGGAATTCATGACAGACACACAGGCAGACAGACACACAGACAGACAGACACGGAACCAAAATTGTTCAGAAAGGTCTAAAACGCAAAACGCGAGTGGAAATTTTGATTTTGGAGAACTTTTTTTCTTCGTCCTTGAAAAGTGAAAACAAAGCTTCCGCTACCTTGGTAGACTCGGAAGCAAAATCTATCTAGCGGTTGTGGACTTTTTCTTTTTCCAAATAAATGGGGTTTTTTCGACAATGAAAGTCCTTTTTTCCGTTTCCAATCACTTTATTGCTGGAGAGCTTTCGACAACCCTCTGGTTGTCATTTTCAATCCAGCTACTACAACAACTACTGCCTACAGTAATCTCATCGTCTTGCTGTTGGATTGAAAATCCAACCAGAGGGTTGGATGGAAAGCTCTCCAGCAATAAAGTGATTGGAAACGGAAAAAAGGACTTTTATTTTCGAAAAACCCCCATTTATTATTATTACATTCGTCAACCAACACAATACTTCACATTTTCAGGGAATTTCAAAAGTATCTGAACCACTCATCTCGTGGAATTTGTTTCTAGTTCCCGAAAACGAGAAGTGTCAGACACATGACTGAGTCAGGTCCCCCCCCCTCCCCCCCTATTCAACGTATAGCCACCGACCGTACGCGCCACCGTCACAACTACAACAAAAGCCCCCATTTTGACTTTGAAGATTTCTTTCGTTCTAGTCAGTGATACCTGACGTTATTTCTGTCTGGTCTTGTATCTCTCTGTGCTGTTCACTCAATACCTAGGTACCTATTCAGGCTATTAGCAAAAGTGTCATAAAATCCCCAAATTGTCTATTATCACAACGAGCTTGTTGATGGAAGATGGTTCCCTATGAATTTGCAGGATGCCCTTTATGAATTGGAACATGGTCACCTATGAATTGAAGGATGTCCTTTATTTGAAATGGAGGATGATCCTCTAAGAATTGGAAGATAGTCCTTTGAAAGTGAATAATATTGCATTTTCATCGGATTTTTACATTCATGCAAAATGAGGAATTTCACCATGTCGGAATTTCCTATTTTTGACCCCAAAATCGGATTCAGCACCTCGAAAAACCACCTAAGGCAAACTTTCAGCCCGAACTTCCTAATTTACGAATAAACAAAACAGTGAAGAAAATATGAACGTTTAAAAAAACCGGGAAAATGACGCCATCCCGGAATAGTTCATTTATGGCAGCTTGAAGCGCTGAGATCGAGAAATCTATAGTCCCCAGATGCAAAATTTCACGAAAAAGTAAAGTTCGAAATCGAAAAACTGAAGAAAAAAAAATAGAAAAAGCAAGATGGGGAAAATTAGGTTTCCTCTGTTTTTGTTTGATAACTTTTCTCTTAGAAAACACGATTTTGTCGTCCCAATGGGCAACACTGGGAGGAGACGGCGATCCGAACAGCCCAATCAGCGAGCGTTCCCACTGCACGTCCGTTTTCCCGGTTAGTTTTGAAATCAAAAATTTTGATTGTCTCCCAAAAATAACAGGAGACTTATTTTCCGAAGTCAGCCCGATTTTCATCTATCCCACACCATTAACTATTCAGGAAAAATGCAAACAGAATTCGGTGAAATTCCTCATTTCAGCTCGATCGGAAACCGGGAGGCGGATCAAATTCAACTTGCAAGATTTGATTAGACAGACAATTGGACAGGTGAAACTAAATAAATGCTTGTAAAAATATCTTAAGTTCTACCTACAAGTGTTAAATATCGAACAATATCCAAGCCAATCTAGTATCTAGTAAGCCGTATCTAGTAAGACATATCTAGTATCTGCTGATCAGGATTGCTCTGATGGAAACTGGAGTAAATTCCAGATTTGCACAGATCTCACTCGTACAATTTTTCTTTGCCTTCACACTGCACTTAGCAAAGTCAGATCTGCCTGAACAGCAAGTACAACTTACTGGGCTTGATGCGAAGACAGAGGAGAAGCGGAGACTTGCTCTAGAGGGAGAATGAGGAACAAAGTGTGGGCAAACTCAGTCGAGTTCCAAACCAGCTTCACCGTCCAGATGCCGGGTAATATTGGCGTCTTCAGGCCGGGTTTGATGAATCCAATCTGTAACGAAGTGAATTGGGTTGCTATTTCAATGAATCTGTTCAATAATGCACATCAAATGCTTAAAATCAACAATTGAAAACTCACCGAAGTGCCGTCCTCCATTATGATGTCAGATACCGCGACAACATTAGCCATCGGATCTATCCAGAGAAGGGTGATGTTGAACAGTTGATTGCTAGAAGTCGTTTCATAGACGGCAACAGGGTCTGAGAACGGCCCCATACACCTCAAACTATTTCTGGACAGCTGCTCTTTCTGATCATAGTCAGTACTCACGAAGAACGACTGAAAAAAAAAAGATAATCGATATTTGAATCAACGAGTGGATCTACTTTCAGACAGTGGCGTCAGGTGAGTATATTCGTCAGGCAAACACCTTGACCAATCTCAGAGGAATAAATAATAATGAAAAATTATTACACAAAGGTTTATTATTTTTCTGTATAGATCAAGAAGCGCCAGCAAGAAGACAACTTTGCCATTGTCACTACCAACCATGTTTTCGCTTCACACTCCATTCGAAGAAATAAAGAACTCCTTCATTAAACTTGATTACTGGTTGCTAAGGAAGCAATTGATTACTGGCTTACTATCCATGGCTCATCTTGCAATTTTCTCTGCTTTCAAGGACACGAAACAGCTACTCGATTGCTTGCCTTTGCTACGCTGTTATAGTGGGGGTATAGGAATTCCAGACCCCGCACTGAACCCCCGCCAACCCGCCGATCGTCTTTCTCATCCAAAAGTCACGAAAAATTATTTTTTTTTCTAACTGCTTGCCTTGCATTGCACCTAATTACATAATATGTGAACTATCATCCACAATCGATCATCCACATCGATTATCATCCACAATCGATCGTAGTTACCGATCTCTACAACTCACAGGTGTGTTGCGGGCTAGTATTCTAGGTAAAATACGTACTTATTCCTTACTCCTTTTTATCTAACTTCCTTGGTTATCATGAAAAAGGTGGTCCCTAAATTTTATGAATATTTTCCAAAATCGGCTATATATTACTTCCAAATAATGGAAATGTAGGAGAATCTCTACAAAAATTACTTTGCTCATTTCGTATATTTTTAGTTAGGCAAACAGTTTGCCTATGTTTGCCTCGAGGAGACGCCACTGCGTTCAGAGTTGATCTACATACAGATCTACGTTCATACAGGAATGGCTGATTGATAGGTCGAGCTAGAAGATTTTGAAAGGTTAAAGACGGAGTGGCTCCTTTAGAACATACTGCAAATCCAAGTTTTTGGTTCAATTTAATTTGAAAAATCGTTTTTTGGAGTATTGATTTAGGTCATGATTGCGGAAATGGCCCTGACGTTGTTGGTTGCCATCCTTTTAGCTCCGAAAACGCTTGCCGTAAATCATTTCGTTTCCACCCTTTCAAAGGTTGGGTTTGCGAGAGTAATGTATAGAGCGGGTGAGTTTCACGCCAGGTATCTCCATGCCATTGATAACTTGGATATGAAAAGAACTTTCAGGAGCTTAAACGAGATCCTTTCGGGTTCAGTCGTTGAGACGAGTATTCAGATTAACATGAATGTGTTAACTAAGGGTCTGTTCGGAGAGGCAGTCCGGAACCAGTTCAGAACTAAACCGGAACTGAAAAGGGGAGGGGATAGAGGTGAATGGACCCCTCCGAACTCCTCAAACCCCTCTGGACCGTTCAGGACTGCCTCTCCGAACAGACCCTAAGTGTAAAATATAAGGTCTCTGGGGAGAAACCTGGCTTGAGACTCATCGACTCTTCAACTCTCATGGTTCAACCTTTGAGAGGTTGGAGACTATCAACTACCATGGTTCCACATTCTCACCAAGTATATGATACTTTGATCTTATTCCTCTTATCAAATCTCAGAAGCTTTCAAGTGAGTCCAAGCTTACTGCGCAGAAGAACTAATCCAACTCTTCAAGGTTGAAGAAAAAGTTCTCCAAAATCGAAATTTCCACTCGCGTTTTACGTTTCAGACCTTTCTGAACAATTTTGGTTTCGTGTCTGTCTGGCTGTCATGAAATCCTTGTAACCGGCATAACTATACGAAGTTATTGTCCGATTTCGATGACATTTTCAGGGATTATGCGGATTAGGTTGTAGATGGTCGTTAATGAAAATCAAGGCCTTAAAATTGACAGTAGCATCTGCGCATGCGCAAACGTAAAATCCTTGTAACAAATCCTTGTAAAACCATAACACATTTTTCATCCGAATTTGATGAATTTTCTAGGATTGTTCAAATTGGCGTGTAGATGGTCCCCTATGAAAATCATCTCCCACAGATTTATAGTAGTTGCTGCGTATGCGCAAACGTGAATTCCTTGTAACAGCCATAACTTCTACATTTTCCATGCGATTTCGACGAAAATTCTCAGGATTGTTCAGATTAGCGTGAAGATGGTCCCCTATGAGGGTAGTGGAAGGTACTTAGAGATTGATCTATACAATCGGGTTATGGATGGTCGAGGAAGCTATGTGCCACACCCACTTGGCAGACTTTTTTTAGCCATTTTAGTAAGTCTTGCCGACCGACCGCGTTGTGTGTGATAAGTGTCGTGCGATACTTTAATCCGATCAACTCCGACCCTAGTCGTCGGAAATGTCTAGTTCCATCCAATTCTCATCCCTGGTCGTCACTCAGTCTCTATTCAGCCTTTCGTCCCTATACCTGGTAAACCATGTAAGTCGAGTTTATCAAATTTTACAGGGGACACTAAAAACTGAATCATTAAGTTTTCATTCCATATACAATAAGTTTTTTCGTTACATTCCATAAAATTGGTGGTAACAGTAGTATTTCAAAGAGCCTGAGACTAATTTCATCAAAATTTACTTCAGCGAACGAAAAAATGGACTTACAAGCTTTTACCCAGCCTTTGATACCAGACTTACATGGTTTTCAATTTGATTTTTATGAAAATATACCCAGCTTGGGTTATTTAATTATTAGGAATATTATTCAATTTTTTTCTCCAGGTTTCAAGGTTACACAAAAGACCCAAATCGATGCAAAAGGAAAATATTTAAATGAAAATTCATAGGCGTTGACTAATACGCAGTCCAACTTTAAGGCTCCT
Organism: Apolygus lucorum; assembly: GCA_009739505.2. Classification (NCBI taxonomy): domain Eukaryota; kingdom Metazoa; phylum Arthropoda; class Insecta; order Hemiptera; family Miridae; genus Apolygus; species Apolygus lucorum. Next base: position 39,582,804 of record CM019169.2, read on the forward strand.
TGAGTCAGAACGATAGTCTTCAGTTTAAGATATTAGGTACTAGAGTTGAGCAATAAATTATTCAATATACTACCAATTCCTCAATTACCATTTCTTAAATTACAACCGTTACTTATAGGAACACTTTACCTATCACAACCGTAACTAGGTAGGTATGCATTTAATGTGAAGTGTTAGGCAACTAGGTACTTTTGTTTCATTTAATCAAGGTATGGGTTAGAGATGAACTGGATATGGGTTGAGGATGGGTTAGGGGTTGGGATAAGTCAAGGGTGGGTTAGGGATTGGTCAGAGCTGGATTTCCTTAATGGTTATCTCATTATTATCTCTTGTATCATTAATCTTACAGAGTTTCCTGTAAAACATAAGCAGACCAATAGCACACTACTAATCTCTTGTTGTTCTTTCCAACATCAGCATTACAGCTACGTCTAACAGCCAACAAATCAATCAATTCATCTAAAATATCCTCCTAAATAATGTAAAAATAATTTAGAAACAATGCGGAAAAACAAGTGATCTTAGGTAAGTAAAAAAAAACACGTAGGTAGGTCGTGATCTTAAGGTTGGCCACAGTATGGAAAATCACGTGTCTGCAGAACACAAGGAGTGGAATTTATTGCTGAAATTGAGCCTTATAAAATAGTTTCTATTTATGATCACTTTCTCCGAACTCCATTTATGAATTTTGTAAACTTTTACATGAAAAAAAAAGAAAAAAACTGACTATCTTTGATGGAAACTTGCCACCAGCGTGAGCTGCTCACTCTTATGAAGGCATACACAGGACTTACATGGTTTTCCGGCGAAAAAAGAGGTAACCGACATACACGTTTTTTTTAATGCTTTCTGGATAAAAAACTATTCTTCAGATTGGAAAACGACTTCACTAAATGGATCGAGAGACCCTAATTTACCCGAAAAGCTCAAAACCTTATTTTCGAAAAAATATCGACTTACATGGTTTACCAGGTATAGGGACGCTTTGTAGCAGTTAGTCAATACCTGCACACATCTCTCGTTTTCTGGACCAGCGACCTAATTGCTCCTGACTTCAGACTTTTTCTCTCGAATTATAGTGAAGCAGTTTTGTCTTTTTTTGTTTTTTGTCTTTTGTCTTGTGTTTTGTCTTTGTGCCAGAAGGGCGTTGCCACCGGTAATGAATCTTCAGATGCTTCAGAGACCCAGAAAACGCTGAACCGTCGTGTTGGAATCTTCCATTTTCGATCGGGGCAAACTAACAGAAGACGCTGCACCCGTCGCGTGTGAACACCATCGATCAAGTGAGGAAGAGGACACACACGTCGAAGATTCGTAATAATACCTACCAAGCTATTGGGATTAGGCTAATTTTAAAGGTTAATTTCGTCAAAGATCTACCTTTGAATACCTCTGTACCCTTTATAGAAATATACTTCCGTTTAATTCAATTTCAATTTTATTCTTTCCAAAGTATTCCTCTCCTTTTTGTAGTTCGAAATCCATATTGTTAGGTAGGTAATTAACTTTTAAAGTTCTGCATCATTTTCTTGACAGTAAGTTTAATCAATATGACCAAGAATCTTAATATAAATTAGGAACGTCTAACGTACTTTCAATTTGTTGGCAGGTCCTACGTTGTCCGAGACGGTATAGTGATCGATGGGTTTGACCCAACTTTCCAATCTGATGACAGTCTCCGAGCTACTTCGAGGCTTGGCCTCAAACATGATCAAAGATCCCTGGAAACGAGAGATTCAAATTCAAAATTATTGTGATGGCAGTAGAATATGTAGTAGGTAAGCCTGAACATGGAAATCTTCCAGGGTTTGCCATCAAAATACAGATCAATTAGAAGCCAATTCAGTTTACAAGGTGTCTCCCAGCCAAGGAATTGAGATAAAGTGTCAGAACAAGACACGACAACTAATTTAGGTTTATTTTCACTGCGGGTACCATGGGAACTAGCTGACGTGACAAAAATGACAAATTAGGAGTCAAATTAATTGAAAAACGATTCCTGAGAGCTGAGTAGTTCACATTTTAGCAAAGTTCGTATGGAAGAAGCATTTCGAGTATTCCATTTGAGTTTTCTATGCAACTAGAACTGGGTCTTTGGATTTATCTGAATTTTTTTGTTCTCTGAATGCTTCAGGTTCTCTAACTGTAGAGAAATTACATAAACTGTTTACAAAACAAAATCATCATTGGATTCTCAGTAGTTCAACATTCAAGCTTATGGCTCTTACTGAGATTCAAAGTTGGGCAAAACTTTACTCATGAATATGATTAAGAGTTTTAATAACAGGGATATGTTTCTATGATTAAGAATAAAATTGAAGATTTTACTTTTTTCCCAACTCAATTGTGTCACTGCTATTTTAGCTAGATTTTTAATTGTTTTTCGCATTCTGTTGAGAATTTAGTGTACTATCGATGGAACTAAGAACTGAATCGGATCCAACCAATGATATAGGGAGAAAGACGTAAAATCACCAAAAAAAGTTGGAATTTGTAAAAGCGCCTGTTGTGTTTTCTTGCTTTATCAAGTTGAGCCCATTCACATTGGACCCGTTGAGAAAAAAGTTGTATATTGGTTTATTATTTTCAATAATAAGCCTTTGGAATCGAGCAAGAAAAAAATTGTAACCCCCCCTCAAAATTTCATATTTTACGTTTCAAGGTACATAGAATCTGAAAATCGAATAAAGTTCAGCTTTCCAACGGTCTACCAGATTTTCTTTTTAAACTTCAAATTGGAAGAGTAAATCAAGTTTGAATGGTAAAGGAGTCCGGTTTGGCCGTGGCCGCTGGGGCGCGCGTTATTTGAGGTGGAATTCGGACCGACTTTTGCTTGAGTCGTGGGTTCGAGTCTCGCCGCCGGTAGTCGCGGTGCTTGAAGATATTTTCATGTCTTTGCTTTGGCACATAAAATGAAAAATCGTCACGAAAACTTGCTCATGCGACCAATAAATAAATAAAATAGACTCACTGTGTTGCGTAGAGAACAATCAACTGTTTTCTTATTTTGATGCTTAGGTACATGAACTAACAACCTTACTTCACTACCTTGTTGTGTAGTGGTTGACATGAAAATGTCCCAATGTGTTGCAGACTCGTGCAACTACTGGAGTCCTTGTCCACCTTCATTCCCTCTACAATGTTCAATAAAGTGTTTTTCTCTCTCGTTTAGGTAGTTTCTAATAAACTTCATTGTGAAGGCGGTATGGTGTGGTACGTAGTACCTACCAATAGTTGGTAGGTAAAAAAAAGTTGGTAGGTTTACTTGAATTTTACGAAAAGTACATAAAAAAAAAGTTGTGATTTCTTTCCCAGCTGATTGCGGGAAAAACATCTCTCTTATTGATTTCCGCCGGGATCAAAATAAGAAAACAGTTGATTGTTCTCTATGCAACACAGTGAGTCTATTTTATTTATTGGTATCGCGTGAGCAAGTTTTCGTGACGATTTTTCAGTTAATGTGCCAAAGCAAAGACATGAAAATGTCAATAAAATTCGTATTCACTTGAGAGAATGATTAAGATAATAAACACTGAACGAACAAGATTAAATTCGATTATAGAAAATGAGTGATTAATCACAGAAATCGGCGATTATTCACAGTAATTGGTGATATATCACAGGAAATTATTAATAAATTAATCACCAAAATCCGCAATTAATCAAAGAAACCCGTGAGTAATCATAGAAATCCATAAGCAATCGTGGGAAATTAAAAATTTGTTTTTTTCGGATATTTTAAAAGATTTTGGTGTATTAGTATTCAAGATTTTCGTGTACCAACCAAATGGCATGGAATTTCTAGTTTTTACCGAGATCTATGTGAATTTTGTTAATTTGATGAAAATTGGATTTTATATTTTTGGACACCTCAAGAGGGAGGTGTGGGAGGGGGAGAGCTATCGTTATCTTGCGGTCTGTTTGGAGAGGCAGTCCTGAACGGTTCGGAGGGGCTTGAATGAGCCCATTCGCCTCTATCCCCTCCCCTTTTCAGTTCCGGTTTGGTTCTGAACTGTTCCAGACAGCCTATCCGAACAGACCCATGGTTACTAAGGGTGGGGGTGGGGGGGGGGGGTAGCAATCGTTATTTTAAAAATGGATACTTAGAATACGTTCTATCCTATTTTTGCTGGATGGAACCAGCAGCTTTTTATTCTAAAACAAACGTCTGTAAACGAAATGACAAATAAAATTGTAAGCTCAATAAGACTTTCTTCTTCAGTAGTATCTTAATGGAATATTGATGCAGTGGCCCCCAAGAGTGGTTGAACATTGTTCAGAATGCTTAAAAAATCGGACTTCCGAAAAGATACTTCAGAATATTAAGGGTTAATCATAGATTAATCACACTTCTCCTGTGATTAAGAATTTATTCTTATTTGTACGGGGACTTAGATTTTAATCATACTCTAATGGGTTAATACGAATTTAATCTCATTTTTAATCCTATGATTAAAATCTTTAATCATACTCATGAGTAACATTTTGCCAAACTGCTGAGATTTTATAATTTAACGAACGAATTATTAATCGCACGTAGATAGAATGAATTCGGCTGTTTCAGCGGCTGTTAGCGCTGAAATTGGAGTCCTCAAAGTACTTTTTGGAAACTCGAGCCAGCGCGGAGAGGAATAAAGCTAACTTCCCTCCTGTTCAAGTGCTGATGAACACTCTCTTGGGGTAGTTATGTAACATACAGTGTTCCTTTAATTTGGTATGATACTGCGTTTTTTCATGACCTCCAATCAGGTCATTCACACAATTAAAGTATAGTTTAGCATTGATTACGACCTCGAATGGAATATATGACGTAACAATGCCTTTGTCAGTGAAAAGTTTTCCATTCTGGAACCTTCCAGATAGGGATTTTTTCCCCCTTTATTGGCTTCGAAAACATATTCATACAGCCGTAAAAGTACAAGAAACTAAATTATGTTAAATCGTTCAAATTAAAATGTTCACTTGACTAAATTAATTATACAGTGCTATATAAACTGAAGTGTCTCCTTCCACTAGGATAGAATCTAAATTGAATGGGCACATCACTTTGTTTTTTATGCTTTCTAGGAACTTAACTCGTTCGGTATGGTAGGCTGGGCATTCCAAAAGGATGTGTTCCGGGGTTTCGTTTGCGAGGGGGCACTGTCGGCAGAGTGGTGATTCGACCAGGTTCCATTTGTGGAGCATTTGATTGGATAGGAAATGGCCGCTCCTTAGCCGGGTTATCGTCCTATAGAAGGCTCTGGGCTTTGGGATGCGGATACTCTGGAACCAAGTATTTTTGTTGGGGCGTCTAAATAACTGCTTTTACCGGTTGCCGGCCGTGTAGTTTAAAAATTCAGCGCACCATTGGGCCCATGGGTTACGGTTTGCTGATTTCCTGAGGTCCGTGAAGGGGTAAATTGACTCTGGTGGTGGCTCGGGCATCAAGGCTGCTCTTTTCGCTTCTCTATCAACTTTCTCATTGCCTGTTATCCCTGAGTGGCTTCTTACCCAACACAATCTTGCTTTTCTGTCTTTATTATGCGATATTATGATATCGGATAATATGTTTGCTTCAACCTTTGTAAGTCGGAAGGACGCAGTGACGTGGGATAGCTTCCATATTGCGCTTAGAGAGTCCGATAGCAGCAATATCCCTGGTAGTTGTGTCACCAGGGAGTTCGCGTAGGCAAGTGCTTTCCACATAGCGTAGCATTCTGCTGTGTAGATTGACGATTCACCCCATAAACTGAAGCGGCGTATCACCTCGTGCGTTGGATCGTAGAAGGCACATCCTGCCTGATTGTTTTGGAGTGATCAATCAGTGTAGATGGTTAAAACGCCTGGGAATCTTGTGCTCAGGAATTCTAAGAGGCATCTAGTGGTCTGGTGGGGAATGGCAAATATGTTCGATGGTATAGTTATCGTTTGTACAGAGTGTTGGAAGCAAGTAAATGCATGGAAGCAAACGTGGAAGCAAGTTCACCATTTATTACGGATCAGATGTGTATAGAAATTCCTGAGAATAATAAAATCTAGCACAAATTGATTATTTTCATCTCCCAACTAATTCATACCATTACCTGATATAAGTCCAGTTTGTGGTAGGAAGTGATATCGATGAGCTTGGTAGAGGTGATGGAGCAATTGCTTTGCGCGACACGGACAGCTGCTCTAGCTAGACTGAGGCCGAACGATATGAGAGCGTCGTCAGGCGAAGGTCCCAGATCGTGGACATTGTAGATACTCTGCCAGTAGCTATTCAGACCGGAAAGATCTACAAAAACAGAACGAGATAAGTTCAATTACGTTGCTAGTGACTTTGTGGCTTCAGAAACCGATTATAAAATGAAGTCGTCGTAACTGAGTACGCCAGTTCCATCCGAAAATCATGCAAATCCGAAGGAACAATTCGGCGCTGACCTTGTTTTGGTTAGGTAGGTTCGATATTGTTATACCGTTTACCTGCCTCAGCGCAGTCCAGCGATGTGATCCCTACCAGATCGGATCAAGATTATTTAACCCCTAATAGCCCAAAGCATGAAATAATTCGAAATTTTCCGATTTTTTCTTGATTTCAAAAACAGCTCTTGCTACGTGAAAGTGAAGAAAAAAAATTATTTGCTCACATATCAAATTTTAAAATTTTGTCGCTCCGGTGCAACATTGGGCAGCCGAATAATATTTCTTGTTGCTCGGCTACAACATTGGGCTATGATAGTCAAGAATCGATTGCAATACTCGGAATAGTAGAGCTTTCAGATGTACTCATTTCACGAAATGATTCCATAAATCATTATTTGCAGGCGTCTTCACCAACAATCAGTAGGTAGGTATTAGAAAAAAATACTTTTTTCTCATTCCCCTACTGACTATGGAACTCGAAAAAGTAACTTGACTCAGTTAGACAAATGCATAGGCCATTTATCATGACCAATTCAATATTTTTATTACATCGTTGTCGAATATCACTACCTGGTCCCCAAACAATCACTTATACATAAGTTGCTCATACGATTGGACCTCTAAAATAAAATGAGGTGTTTTGGAACTATTTCAAAATTATACTTAGCTAACGACAGCAAACGAAAAATTGTAAACTAGCAGTCGTCAAAATGCATCACAGATGACGCAAATATTGATAGGAAATCCTGGCGAAATTTAAAAAAAAAAGATAATCCTGATAAGGAATTGTTTCTAACGAATAGAACAGGTGTGATATTCAAAGAATAATGAACAAAAGCCACTAGTTTCTTATTCTGAGAATAATGAAACAAAGTGTCAGAATTAGGAATTTCAATTTGAACTCCCCATAGGGGGCAATTGATACTAAGACCCCTCCTTTTTTTCAGAAAGTAGGTATTTCAGCGAAACCCAAAGTGCAAAATGTAACACCCTCCTGAAAATTTATAAGTCATATTGAAAAATGAAACATGAAAAATTGAACAGTGTGGATAATGCAAAGGGCTCAAGCACTGCCAACTTTGTAAATAAAAACATTGAATTATTATTGGTTCCCTCATGAGAACTTCTAAAACAATTTTTCTGATGGCGATAAAGCACAATAGGACATTCAACTTCTTCATTTTCGTAACTTTTGTCATCATCGTGTAATTGCAGAACTTCATCATGTCTGATCTTGATGTGAACAAAAATTTCTATAGGAAAAACGCTGCAAATCATTGCTCAAAGGTTTATTATTTTCTGTATAGATCACCCTTCTGTATAGATCACTGGTTCTCCATCAATAGCACCTACCACCATCTGTATTCTCCCTTGACCTTCCCTCTCAAATTTCAGCTTCCTGCGTTCAACAGGAGAGGAAATGGCCTTGGAGCTCACTCAGCTGATCAGTGACCACTCAGGCACCTTCAACATTCAACATTGACCCGCCCTCTAAAATTTCAGCTTCCTGCGTTCAACAGGAGAGAAAATGACCTTGGAGCTCGCTCAGCTGATCAGTGACCACTCATGCGCCTTCAGCATTCTCCATTGACCCGCCCTCTCAAATTTCAGTTTCCTGCGTTCAACAGGAGAGGAAATGGCCTTGGAGCTCACTCAGCTGATCAGTGACCACTCAGTCACCTTAAGCATTCTCCATTGACCCGCCCTCTCAAATTTCAGTTTCCTGCGTTCAACAGGAGAGAAAATGGCCTTGGAGCTCACTCAGCTGATCAGTGACCACTCAGGCGCCTTCAGCATTCTCCATTGACCCGCCCTCTCAAATTTCAGTTTCCTGCGTTCAACAGGAGAGAAAATGGCCTTGGAGCTCACTCAGCTGATCAGTGACCACTCATGCGCCTTCAGCATTCTCCATTGACCCGCCCTCTCAAATTTCAGGTTCCTGCGTTCAACAGGAGAGGAAATGGCCTTGGAGCTCACTCAGCTGATCAGTGACCACTCAGGCGCCTTCAGCATTCTCCTTTGACCCTGTCTCTCAAATTTCAGGTTCCTGCGTTCAACAGGAGAGGAAATGGCCTTGGAGCTCACTCAACTGATCAGTGACCACTCAGGCGCCTTCAGCATTCTCAATTGACCCGCCCTCTCAAATTTCAGGTTCCTGCGTTAAACAGGAGAGGAAATTGCCTTGGAGCTCACTCAGCTGATCAGTGACCACTCAGGCGCCTTCAGCATTCTCCTTTGACCCTGCCTCTCAAATTTCAGGTTCCTGCGTTCAACAGGAGAGGAAATGGCCTTGGAGCTCACTCAGCTGATCAGTGACCACTCAGGCGCCTTCAGTATTCTCCACTGACTTTTGATTATGGAAATTTGATTACTGGTTACGCAGAAGGCAAAACTGTATACAAATCGAAGAAATGAACAGCGATCGCATTTCAGTCAGAAAAAATTTCAACGGAGATTAGACCTCTTTTGCGATTCACACTCATGATTCTGTTTTATCGAAGGAAAACCTTCAAGTACTCGTAGGGACCGAACGGTTTGCCCTACAGAGCTCCGGGTGGTCTCAAAAATTTTTAAAAATTCAGTACTATTTAAAATTGGTGAAAAAACGATACCTTTATTTCGAGAGTTTTCGAGCTAGGGCACTCTTGAAAATTTCAACCCTTAATTTTCACCCCTTAGAAGTGACCTACATCAACCAAAAGCTTCGCGGCACAACTAGACCCCAAATGGAGCCCATATACCAAATTTCATCGAAATCGGTCCATGGTAACTAAGAAAAGTGCCGCGTACGGCGTACGGCGGACGGACGGAAATTTTTTTATTCGATTTTCGTATTCTACGTACCTTGAAACGTAAAACATCAAATTTTGAGGGGGGGTTAAAATTTTTTTTTTCTTGCTCGATTCCAAAGGCTTATTATTGAAAATAATAAACCAAAAGCACAATATTGCTCAAATAAATGTATCTAGTAGGTAGGTAACTATTTCTGTCCGAATCTATGGACTAAATATCCCCAATGTTGCGAAGTTATACATCTTACGGGATTTTTGCACTAATGAGGCAAAATCAACTAACCTAATTAGTATGCTTGAAACCATGTACTGACTGCCCACTGTTGGCCGGGAGCAACAATCTACCAGCGCTGGCTGCTAAACGTTGCCTGGGAGCAACAATCTGTCATCACCGGCTGCCCAATGTTGCATGGGTGCATCAAACCTATTTTGACTTCTGGCAAAGTTAGAAATGGAGAAAACTTGGAAGAAGTAAATGCTACATGATCTTTACAACTATGCCAACGACGAAAGATGAAATTTATTGAAAATAGATTTATTCAAATAGGTAAAATGCGGTGGTAAACTTACCTTCGCGCGTCACAGCGCCATGTTCAGCGCGGTATCACGGAATCAGAGATAAAAACCTCTTTATAACATAACCAAAAAAAAATTAAAATAAATAAACGAGCTCTTGAAGGTTGTCTAATGAAAATAAAACCTTCATCAGCCGGAAATAATAGTCCGCCTTTGTACGAAAAATCGCGGAAGTTCATGTTGCACGGGTGCAACATTGGGCTATTAGGGGTTAATGCTTTACCCACCGATATCCGCAACCTCTCGGAGAAACCATTTACACGGATGTTGAAAATGAAACTTTTACAGGCTGAACTGTATTCAGTTAGTGACTTTTTTAATATTCAATGGCCTATTTAACTTTTTGTAATGTGTATATTGACGACTCAAAAGAATTTAATGAATAATAATAATAGGGTTTATTTAGATTTAGTAGACTTTAATTGTCTAGCAGAGGAATTTTTTTTGTAAGTACTCTGTCTGTCTCGTATAGTGGTAAGTGCCTGATCTGTGATATTTTTTTCTTCGTATTTTTTTTAATATTTAAAAATTAATTATTAGTGGTGTGAATGTATTTATTGAATGAATGAGTGTATGGGTGGGTCCTCCTCTCCTGTTGGTCGGTGGTCGCCCTATTGGTCCTGGGGGCGGCTCTATTGTTCTCTTTTCCCTGTTGGGAATGGGATCCGAGGGGATGTCCTGTGTTGGGGGCGGCTGGTCACTGGTGTGGCAGTAGTTTCCCTCGTGGGTATCCTTAAGGCCGGGTCACACTTGTCATACAAGCTTCAGATCCGAGTCCGATCAGAGAATCGGAGGGGAGTAGGAAGAGGGAATGTTTTTGGACTCTAGACGGCGTAGTTCACACCTCTCCCACCCGTGACCAATCTCACTCCGAATGTTCTCAGATTTTTGTTCCGATCCCACTCAGAGTTCACCAACCATTCCCTGTCCGATTTGCGGGAAGAGCATCGGAAGGAAGGTAGGTATTTTTTTTTAGTTCTTTTTTGTCCGCCGTCGTTGTGTTTCTCGTGTATTTGTTTTGTAAATGGTCTTTATAATCTTTTATTATATATTTTTTAGTACTCCTACAATGTCTTCCGTCAACCCGGAAGAACTTATTGAAGTAGTGAGGCTGTATCCGGTGCTTTATAATCAAACAATGGAGCAGTATACAGGGTGGTCCTTAATGAACGTACCACCCTTTCAATTTCGTTGTTTGTGGGGAAATCAAAAAACTTGTCGAAGTAACTCCCCTTATTTTTTTGTAAAGAATTCAGGAAAAATATTTTTGCGCAAAAAAATTGCGCGCAATTGTGCGCAATTGACACTAACTTTGTTTTTTCAAATACGAACCCCCATTTTTTATTGCAGATTTAGATTCTACGTCAAATTTCATGAACATTTTACTTCGACAACTTTTTTTTCCGCTGCGCGAAACGGGCGCCAGGAGCGTTCAAAGTTGCTAAAGTCATCAAAATTGCGCAAAACATGGATTATGGTAAACCCCAAGTGTGGCACATGACTTTACATTGTTTTTCAGCGCTGATTCACGTGGTGCTGTCAGTTTTTAGATTTAGCTCAGTTTTTTCGATTTCATAAGCTTAATCTACGTCTTTTGGTGAAATATTACAGTTTTTCCGAAGTATCAACTTTGGCAGTAGATTTATTTTCCCTCACCCTTTCGCACCCCGGGCTTGGGACCGGCTAAGGCGGGCTTAAAAATAAATCACACTCCTCGATAATTTTTCTGCTAAAATACAACAAAAACAATTCCTTCTTTTTTAAAAAAGATTAAAAGAAAAACTCCTCGATTAAATAAAGATGATAACGGGTACAGATCAACTTGGAGTTGAAGTTGTAACGTGAGCGGTTAGTAACGTCTCGTCACAAAGTGCAGCAGATAAGCAGTCCGAGAATCGAGAAATCCGAGTTGTTTACCTATTGTGATTCAATCGTATTCAAACGCTTTTGGTACCATAACATTCATGATTTCTCAGAGTATCCTTCTGGGTGCAGGAACCAAGCCACTTTTTTCTTTAAAAAAACGACCATGTTTCTGGCTGTTATTTCGGGTTCATCAAGTCCAATAAAAAAACACCACGTTATTTATTTTTAAGCCCGCCTTAGCCGGTCCCAAGCCCGGGGTGCGAAAGGGTGAGGGAAAATAAATCTACTGCCAAAGTTGATACTTCGGAAAAACTGTAATATTTCACCAAAAGACGTAGATTAAGCTTATGAAATCGAAAAAACTGAGCTAAATCTAAAAACTGACAGCACCACGTGAATCAGCGCTGAAAAGCAATGTAAAGTCATGTGCCACACTTGGGGTTTATCATAATCCATGTTTTGCGCAATTTTGATGACTTTAGCAACTTTGAACGCTCCTGGCGCCCGTTTCGCGCAGCGGAAAAAAAAGTTGTCGAAGTAAAATGTTCATGAAATTTGACGTAGAATCTAAATCTGCAATAAAAAATGGGGGTTCGTATTTGAAAAAACAAAGTTAGTGTCAATTGCGCACAATTGCGCGCAATTTTTTTGCGCAAAAGTATTTTTCCTGAATTCTTTACAAAAAAATAAGGGGAGTTACTTCGACAAGTTTTTTGATTTCCCCACAAACAACGAAATTTAAAGGGTGGTACGTTCATTAAGGACCACCCTGTAGAAACGCTGAATACAAAGACATGGTTTGGAAAGAAGTCGCGAGGAAATTGAATGTCGAAGGTAAGACAATCTCTCTTTACATAAATCTCCATGGGTACGTGCGTCGTAGGTACTTTCCTTACCCGTAAGAAAAAAAATCGCAAAACTTTCCACAATAACCCTTTTGGTACTTTCCTAACCTGTAAGAAAAAAAATCGCAAAACTTTCTACAATAACCCTTTTGGTACTTTCCTTACCCGCAAGGGAAAAAAATCGCAAAACTTTCTACAATAACCCTTTTGGTACTTTCCTTACCCGCAAGGGAAAAAAATCGCAAAACTTTCCACAACAACCCTATTAGTACTTTCCTTGCAGGTAAGCAAAAAATCGCAAAACTTTCCACAACATCCCTATTGGTACTTTCCTTACTCGTAAGAAAAAAATCGCAAAACTTTCCACAACAACCCTATTGGTACTTTCCTTGCAGGTAAGCAAAACTTTCCACAACAACCCTTTTGGTACTTTCCTTACCGGTAGGCGAAAATACCCAAAACTTTCTACAACAACCCTTTTGGTACCGTCCCTATTAATAGTATTAAAATTATTATTATTATTGCTTATGAATCAACTAAAGTAGACATTTTTTCGCTCGACTTTGACAACTGCCGGGAGGCGACTGGTGAGGGGAACAAATCGGACGCGTGTATCGGACAGGTGTGCCCACCCCTTTCCGATCCGACGTCTATCCGATTCTCTGATCGGACTCGGATCTGAAGCTTGTATGACAAGTGTGACCCGGCCTTTATGCGGGGAGCCGTCATGGTGGGTGGGGCCTGTGGTCGGTCGGGTGGCGCCAGCCGGCGGGTGGGGGATCTTGCCTGCGCTCCCTTCACCCACTTGTGATCGGCACTGCCCTTATTGAATTTGTAATTCGTAATTGTACTTGACGTTTGTACTGCCTATTTGTAGGCTTTGCAAATAAACACTTTTGAATTTGAATTTGGTACAGTTTCCACGCAGAGATTGCACCTTTTCCCTTGGACCAGTTCTGCGCCATCTGTTCTAGCTAGATTTCTCTGCTGGGGCCACAGAACTACATCAATATTGTTTATATCAAACCAAGATGAGTAGAGGAGAGGAGCTCTCACGCTGTTAGGTAGAGGAAACCTGACGTCACCTGCATTCCGCAGTCTCTAATACTTCGCATTGTTTATACAGGGTGTCTAAAATTAAGTTGGGCAAAACCCCAAGGTTCGATTCTACAGGCTATTTCCAACAATAAATGTCTGTGAGCAATTTTGCTTTAACCCCTTGATTTTTAAAAGATTTTTTTCCCCGTGATTTTGACCTCACTAAAACTATCTCAACTCCTGTTATTTGCACAGCAAATTCAAATTTGAGGATATCGTTGGCAAGAGCGTTTAATTTCCAAGCTATCTAGTGCAAAACCAAAATCTATTAGCAATAAAACATTTCTTGAAAATCAAGTAAAAAAAAGTATGATTTTCAGGGAAAATCGTAAAGAAATTTGATTTTTAGGGAAATCATAGAAACCAATGAAATGGCATTGTCAAAGGACAGTGCAAGCTACCTGAGGGCTCCTGACTAAATCCCACCCCTTGCTCCCACTGCTCCTCCCGATCGGTGGCTACAGCTTTCGTACAAGTACGCAACCACGAGAGACATTTTATGTAAGCGAAAATCATCAGAAATTTCCGCGTAATGCTCTCCGCGTGACGATTTTTCATTTATGTGCCATAGTAAAGACATAAAATGTCAAAAAAGAAAACTTTTTCTTCGAAATTTGATCTTTCTTAATCGATGTGTCCACTCTCAATCCCAGCCCATTTCGATGGGAGCTCTTCGGAAAAAACATGCTCAAAATGTCAGCTTTCTGACGGTCTATCAATTTTCCTATTTAAAATTCAAATTGGTAGAGTGAACCAAGTTTTTACAAGAAAATTGAGTGTTTTACGCGGAGCATGGCCAGGTCGATCTCAAGATGACTTGACGAGTTTGGTTTAATTTCTTATGTAATTTTGGTTTATTATTTTCAGTAATGAACCTTTGGAATCGACCAAGAAAAAAAATGTTTAACACCACCTCAAAATTTGATGGTTTACGTTTCAAGGTACGTAGAATCCAAAAATCGACTAAAAATTTGGCCGTCCGTCCGCCTTACGCGGCACTTTTGCCACTTAGCATTGACCGATTTTGATGAAATTTGGTATGTAGGCTCCATTGGGGTCTAGTTGTGCCCCGAAGATTTTGGTTGATGAAGGTCACTTCTAAGGGTTCCAAAATCAATTTTGAAATTTTGAAAACGCCCTAACTCAAAAAATTTTGATATAAAGGTATTGTTTTCCCTTCAATTCAAGATTCTATAGAATTTTTAGAATTTTTTGAGACCACCCGGAGCTCTGTAGGACAAACCGTTCGCTCACTACGAGAATTTAAAGTATGGACGTACGATAAATCAGAAACACGAGTGTGAATCACAAAAGAGGCCTAATCTCCGTTCAAATTAAAGCTGACCGAAATGCGATCGATGTTTTTCTTCATGTTGGATGGTTGGTGGCTTTGCAGACGAGTGATTAATATAGAAAAAAAAAAAAAAAAACCATTGTGTAATAATTTGCAGCGTTTTTCAGCTGAATCCATTGGTATTTTGAAGGCACATTATCTAGTCTTCAGCCGTGTCTTTTGAAAAATAATCATCTTATTACACTATTTTCAACACAAATTAACTCAATAATAAATTACCTGGAGGGAGAGGGCCATACAGCCAAGCATCCAACTGGTTGATGATGCCTTGATCAACAATAGGCTCGAATTTCCGGGCGAAAAACACGGGTTTACTTTCTGTGGCCTGGAAGGTAAGTGTGGATATTGAAAATATGACTGGAATAGTTGTACTTGAATAATAATGTGAGTACGAGAAGACTTACGACTATTCTCTGCCAATCGTCCACTTTGAAGTTGTTGGGTGAACATCCGCACCAGTCGACAATGTGCTTGTACTGACAGTGACACCCGAACTTCCTCCTCCAGTTGGTAAGATGAAGGTTGTTGTCCACGTAGGACTTGCAGAAGGCTGAGTTCCGAAGTGCAGTGTGGAAGAACGACTGCAATGAGTGCACAGCCAAAATAATTGAGTTGAAAAAAGAGCGCTTCGTTACCAGCCTCTGGTATTGGTGGTTTTACTGTGTCGTTAATAATCGATTATTACACTTAGCAAACCAAGGAGTAATAGTGATAAGAAGTTATAGCTGATATGCAAGCGTCGGCCATCATTAGGATCGTTCCATCAGGAACTACAGCCGAAAGAAAATGACTGGCGCATGCGCAATGAGGAATTTCACCGAATTCTGTTTGCATTTTTCCTGAATAGTTAATGGTGTGGGATAGATGAAAATCGGGTAGATTTCGGAAAATAAATCTCCTGTTATTCTTGGGAGACAATCAAAATTTATGATTACAAAAAATAACTGGGAAAACGAACCGCTTCAATGTGAAGTGGAAACGCTCGCTGATTGGCTGTTCCGATCACCGTCCCCTCCCAGTGTTGCCCAATGGTACAACTAAATCGTGTTATCTAAGAGGAAAGTTATCAAACAAAAACAGGGGAAACCTAATTTTCCCCATCTTTTTCTATTTTTTTTTTTCTTCAGTTTTTCGATTTCGATATTTACTGGTTTTGTGAAATGTTGCATCTGGGGACTATAGATTTCTCGATCTCAGCGCTTCAAGAGGCCATAAATGAACTATTCCTGGTTGTCGTCATTCTCCCGGTTTTTTTTAAATGTGCATATTTTCTACACTGTTTAGTTTATTCGTAAATTAGGAAGTACGGGCTGAAAGTTTGCCGTAGGTGGTTTTTCGAGGTGCTGAATCCGATTTTGGGGTCAAAAATACGAAATTCCGACATGATGAAATTCCTCATTGCACTAAACAACATTGATCCATCAAGACCAACGTATAAAATCAGAGGTGTTCCAGCGGAATAATTCAGTTAACCACGGTGGAACAGCAGTCGGAAAAGTTAGGTGCCATCGAAAAGGAAACCCCTTCCTGAAACTCTAGTGGAACTTTGACGATAAAGCACTCCAACAGAACCGTTGAACTGTCGATTGATTTTGGACGGCAATTAGGAAGTCTGAATGCTATCAAACTGCAAATCTCCTTGGAACAAACCTCTCGAGCACTCTCTTATTTAGTACCTAATCCTGCAGTCGAAAAATATCAGATTATTATAGTGGTTTTTTAATAGTTTTTAATTGGAATTTATAGTTGGCCTTCCGTGGACTTTATAATCTGAAATCAGTTAAAGTTATGGGTAAATTTGTTTGAACATGTGCAAAACGGATGTGATTTGATCACAAGTCAGTATACCCCTGTTGAACGGATGTAAGGAAGTGCAAGCCGATTTCATTATATTTGAGAAAACACTAAAGTAAGGCTAACTAAGGAGGCCCAGGTTCTTCAACCCATTTGAAACCGTATCTTTCGTTGATCGAATTTTTACACAAAACTTTGTAGGTTCACTAATTTTGACCTCAGGAACACGGAAAAAATATTGAAAATTCTGCCAATAGCCAATTTACTGAAATTGGTGGGTGCCATACGGCACCGCTGGTAAGATATGACACGTCCGATGGAGTGCATGTAAAGACCGAGGATACACGTTTTTTCAACAAAAATAAACTGTTACCTGGTAGTAAATAGAAGGAATAACAATATTCACATGAACATAATAACATAATTTAGTCAATACTGTATTTTCTTACTACAAAATGAAACATTTGAAAATCCTACGAGAAAAATATTATTATGGAACATTAAAATTTTCGATAAAATAATATAGAAAAAACCACTTATAAGCCCACCTAGGACTTGTGGCACATTGTTCTAGTCTGGGACTTCCAGTTAAAGCCAGCCCACTTCTTCTTCTTCTTTTCATAGGGGTTCACGACATAATGGTCCCTGCGATCAAACAGGATGTCGTCCAATACTCAGGAAGACGGTATTTATCACAAACGATTCGTCTCCTTGACATTGCATACTTGAAAAAAAATCTATTTCGTCACCTAGCATTGCTAACCATTTCGTAATTCATGTAAGATTTCTGATCCCAGTAGTAGCGATTGTCAGAAATCTGAATAATTTCGCTGTGGCCAGCAACTGCACCTTGTTAAATCGCCTGACTCTTCATCAGTCAGTACATTTGGCTCGGGTGGTTCAACATTCCATCGGGTGTATTGGTAATTCCAACAGGGGTATCACCAATTAGTACCTACATCAAGGACTTCTTGAACAGGAAATCAAGGCCTGCAATGAAAAAACGTCTGCCAAGTGGGTGAGGCACATAGCTTCCTCGTATCTTTAACCCGATTGAATAGATGATCCGATGTATAGTAGTTGATCTCGATCCATATGGCATCCCTGACGTAAAACCACTTCTTGTGAAGTTATAAGTGGAACAAATTCCAACAAAACAATTTTATCCCATAAATAAACATTCTGGTAAAATGAAAATGAAAAAAAAAGACTGACAAAAAAATATATTTTGATTATTTACACCAAGCTATTCAGCAGCGATTCAACACCAACAGATTGGTCCATTTTCAAATGAGAAACAATTGTACTGAATCACGTTCTGAACTAAACTAACGCTGGTAGGGTTTGAGGTGAACATTCCAGATAAAGAAAATATGCAGAAGTAAACAATTTAGTCAAAAGTTTACTTCTAAATGATGTTCAAAGGCGGGTTGCCGTATGGCACCGCTGGTTCCAAATGGGTTAAAGGACCATCGAGCCGTGGAAGAAGAAGAAGAAGGCTAACTAAATGGAGAGAACAATTTTCGTGACTTCTCTGCTAATAAAATTATCTTTATTGATCTCCGGACTGATGATGGGGTTATGAACCGAAACTGGTCTCCAATAAAGAGAATTTTATCAGCATAGGAGTCACGGAAATTTTTCTCTCCATAATATACATCACCTCTGCACTATCGGAAAAAAATCAAGGCTAACTAAGCATAGAACTGCCGAGAGCAGAATCAATGATGGCGGATATTCGAGGGAGACTGGTAGATTTGATTATTCCAAGTAGTCTGTGACGTCATAAGAAAACTACCAATAATTCAGAAGCAATATCAACTAGAAAACTTCTACAGGGTGTCTACACTTAAGATGGGCATAACTTCAGGGTTCGATTCTACAAGGTATTTCCAACAAAAAATGTCTCCTATCAATTTTCTTTTAACCCACTCAAAATTCCAAATCAAAATCTTTCAGCAATAAAATAGTTTCAAAAAATCAAGTCAAAAAGCAAATTTTAAATTTTTTTTTCGAAACTTGACTTTTTTCGACCAAAGTTTTCACTCTAAATCCCTGCCCATTTCGATGGGCGCTTTTCGGGAAAAACATACTCAAATTGTCAGCTTTCCAACGGTATATCCATTTTTCTTTTTAACATTAAAATTGGAAGAGTAAATGAAGTTTGAATGTCAAAAAACGTGTGTTTTACAAGAAAATCCAGTGTTTTAAGCGGTTTATGGTCCTCCTCGATCTCAAGATGGCTTGACGATTTTGGTACCTTTTCCTGTGTAATTTTTTACGCTGAATCCAATGGTGATACTTCCGAATGATTCAGACTGCTAGAAAGTGGATTTTTCGAAGAAAACCTTCGTTTTTCGTACATAAAATACGCATTATTCGTAGATATGGTAGTGAGCATGAAGTAACACCTTTCTACTCAACAAAAACTTCAATCAGCTAGAAATTTGGTGTTTTTATTTACTTTTTCTAACGGTGTAGTCAGATTTGAATTTTCAGGAGAAATAAGGTAGTTATGACCATATCAGTGCCGTAAGGTCGAAAAAAACTTTAAAGTGAAAAAAAGGAATTTTGAGTGGGTTAAAAGAAAATTTTTAAGAGACATTTTTTGTTGGAAATACCTTGTAGAATTGAACCCTGAAGTTATGCCCATCTTAAGTGTAGACACCCTGTATAAACCTTCTGATCTAAGACATAATATGTAAAGTATATTCTTCTTGGATATTATCCATCGAGGCAGTAGGGTACTCATATAAGCACTAACACTGCACAAAATATTCTTTAACGTATATAAACATACTCCAAATTCTTCTGAGAAGAATATACTTTACCTCAGCTGGAAGTAACGAATACTTGAAAATAGTCGTAAGGCCTTGGACGAGAGTTTCTGTGCCACCGCTAGCCAGATATTCAACGAAAGGCCGAGAAAGTGCGAGCCAATCGCTTCCTCCATCCACCACAATACCGGTTGGCAGCTTGCGATCTCCTATACGCCACATGTGAGCGTCACATTCCACGAACGACTTGTCGAGGCCTTGTTTGGTGATGAAGCGCTGCACCTCCCGGCCGTGTGATTTCACGAAGTTCCGCTCGTGGTTGGCAGTCAGAAAATCAACAAGTTGATCGTTAGTCCTACAATCAAAGACACAACGTAAATGTATGGAGAATTGAACAGTATTTAAGATGCATACAGACTGGAACTTTTCGAGTGATGCATAGGCTAGAAACAGAAGAGAAGTACGGTCAACGGAGGGGCATGCATCCACAGAGCTGTCTTATCAAAACAACCCTAGTTCATATCGATACCTTAAAGCACAAAGGCGTTATGTCCAAAATTGTCACTTTTGAGATAAATGGGTCAGTCTCATCATAGGACCACACTCTTTCATAAGGATACATGATTGTAGCTCTACAAACTTTGAAAATTGCTTAAAAACGGAAAAATTGACAGGGTTCTATGTCCTCTCTCGAAAAATCGTTAATGCCATTATGTGCTTTGTCCAGAAGAGGAATGCACAATGGTTCTATGTCCCAATAAGATAGCCATACAATTCAATCGTGTTGTGGACACTCGAGCTTTTTCCGGACATAGCTCCTTTGTGCACTAGGTTTATGGAAGGTGGGAACTGTTACTTAGAGAAAACGCTGCAAATTATTACACAATGGTTAATCATTTTTCTATATAGATCACTCGTCTACAAAATCACCAACCATCCAATATGAAAAAAAAGAAAAAAAAAAAAAAAAAAATCAAAATCACCAACCATCGATCGCATTTCGGTCAGCTCTAATTTGAACGGAGATTAGGCCTCTTTTGCGATTCACACTCGTGTTTTGATTTATATATATATAAATATATATATTTCAATATAAACCCTTAAATTTTCGTAGGGAGCGAACGGTTTGTCCTACAGAGCTCCGCGTGGTCTCAAAAAATTCTAAAAATTCTATAGAATCTTAAATTGAAGGAAAAACAATACCTTTATAACGAAATTTTTTGAGTTAGGGCGTTTTCAAAATTTCAAAATTGATTTTGGAACCCTTAGAAGTGACCTACATCAACCAAAAGCTTCGGGGCACAACTAGACCCCAAATGGAGCCTACATACCAAAGTTCATCAAAATCGGTCAATGCTAAGTGGCAAAAGTGCCGCGTACGGCGTACGGCGGACGGACGGCCAAATTTTTATTCGATTTTTGGATTCAACGTACCTTGAAACGTAAACCATCAAATTTTGAGGGGGTGTTAAAATTTTTTCTCTTGGTCGATTCCAAAGGTTCATTATTGAAAATAATAAACCAAAAACCCCGTTCTCTCCCTTTAAGAAATCAAGGGTTGGAATAGAAATAAACCAGAAAACCACAACTGAATCCCAAAAGATTGTTCATTATAGGAAATAGGCCTAATTTCCGTTCAGATTTCAGCTTATTAAATGCGAGCATCGATCGTTTCATTAAAATGAGTTTTGTGTAGCCCTCAGTTGTGTATTCTTTGCAACCAAACAGGATACAGATTTTATTGCAAGTAGTTAGTATTCTATGCAGATGGTTAATACTTATAATAAACCGTTGTGTAGTACTTTTCGGCGTAGTTAAGTTCTACCCAGTGTTTTTTAAAATCGTGGCATATTTTTTGTGATAATTAAGTAAATAACGCTGCAAATTATTACACAAAGGTTTATCATTTTTCTATGTAGATCACTCATCTGCGAAGAACACGGCTTTGCCACTGTTACCACCAACCAACATGAAGAAAAACATCGATCTCATTTCGGTCAGGTAAAATTTGAACGGAGATTAGGCCTCTTTTGCGATTCACACTCGTGTTTCTGATTTATCGTTAGTCCAACCCTTAAATTCTCGTAGGGAGCGAACGGTTGATCAATTGTATTGGTCAATACAAATTCAATACTATCTTAAATTGATGGAAAAACAAGTTAGGGCTTTTTCAAAATTTCAACCCTTAGAAGTGACCTACATCAACCAAAAGCCTCGGGGCACAACTAGACCCAAAATGGAGCCCACTTACCAAATGTCATCAAAATCGGTCAATGCTAAGTGAGGAAAGTGCCGCGAACGGCGGACGGACGGCGAAATTTTTATTCGATTTTTGAATTCTACGTACTTCGAAACGTAAACCAACAAATTTTGATTGTGGAGGGGGGGGGGGTTACACTATTTTTTTCTTGGTCGATTCCAAAGGTTTGATGATAGTTCATTTTTAAACAGCTTTTTTAGTGCGTTGAATTTCCGTGATATTTTAATAAACAGTAGG
Source organism: Apolygus lucorum (assembly GCA_009739505.2). Classification (NCBI taxonomy): domain Eukaryota; kingdom Metazoa; phylum Arthropoda; class Insecta; order Hemiptera; family Miridae; genus Apolygus; species Apolygus lucorum. Next base: position 39,604,790 of record CM019169.2, read on the forward strand.
CAACTTACGATCAGATAGGTAGTTAAAGAAGACGATTTTGGTGATCCTTTGAAACCAAAAGTTCCTTCAATTTTTGTGCTCCAAATTAATATAATATTAAGGTTTTGTAATTATTTGAGGTTTCTAGGAGATTACAAGAGTTGAAAAATATAATTATTGATGTTTAGTAATCCATGTATTATGCATGATTAACTTTCCAAAATTCATGATCAACTACACCTACCAACACGCGAAACCGCCTGGCGTCACCACCCTCTGGTGCCAGTCTGTCACCAAAAAACCGGTGGTGACGCCAAATTATTATCGAGAGCATGATGAAATCCCTTACCCAAAGGGGATATGTCCACAATCGAACTTGGCTAGAGGATCCATGTCCCTATTCTTACTTGGCCAAAAGAGCTCCATCCATCTCCCACATTTTTTATTTTTTGCTTCCGAGTCTACCGAGGTAGCGGAAGCTTTGTTTTCACTTTTCAAGGACGAAAAAAAAAGTTCTCCAAAATCAAAATTTTCACTCGCGTTTTGCGTTTTAGACCTTTCTGAACAATTTTGGTTCCGTGTCTGTCTGTCTGTGTGTCTGTCCGTCTGTCATCAATTCCTTGTAACGCGCATAACTATACGAAGTTATTGTCCGATTTCGATGAAATTTTCAGGGATTATGCGGGTTGGTGTGTAGACGGTCCCCTATGAAAATCATCATCCTCGGACTGATACAAGCGACTGCGCATGCGCAAACGTGAATTCCTTGTAATGGCCATAACTTCTACATTTTCAATCCGATTTCAATGAAATTTTCAGGGATGTTACAGATTAGTATTTAGATGGTCCCCTATGAAAATCCTCACCTTCGGACTGATAGTAGCCACTGCGCATGCGCAAACGTGAATTTCCTCACGTGATTTTCCTCCTTTTTTTTTTTTTTTTTTTGGCTCATGGGGGCCGCATCCTACGTCATGATGCGGTCGCCAAGCAGATAGCAGGTGCATTGTCATCTAGCGGCTGGGATGTTGAGAGAGAGAGATTGTATCACATGCCAAGTGACCAGGGTAAGAAGCCCGACATTGTTGCTGTCAAGCCCGACCAGTCTTGCATTATCCTGGATGTCCAAGTTGTCAATGGCAGCTTGGACATGGAGCAGACTTGGCGGGCCAAGATAAGGAAATATGACAGAAATGATTTACGGCAAGCAGTGTCGGAGCTAAAAGGAGTGGCACCCAACAACATCAGGGTGATGGCTGCAACCTTGTCGTGGCGCGGTGTGTGGTGCGGGAAAAGTGCCACGGAGTTGCGCGAGTTGGGCATCTCAGTAGGCGTACTCCGTGGTATCACCACCCGTGTCCTGCTCGGCTCATATTTGAACTGGTGGTCGTTTTATAGAGGCACTTCCCTTCATCCTTCTCTCCCACCCCCACGTTCCTCATCTTCCCTCATCCCTAGGGCCGGCGTCGGGTGAGTCCTGGGCGTCCTCCCCATTATTTTATTTATTTATTTATTTTATTTTTATGGCGTGCCCCCTCCGTCAAAAAAAGACATTTTGTCTTTGAGGGGAGATTATTTAAAAAAAAAAAAAAATAACGTCCATAACTTCTACATTTTCCACCCGATTTCAATGAAATTTTCAGGGATGTTACAGAGTAGTGTTTAGATGGTCCCCTATGAGAATCATAGAGAATTGTCCTTCATAGAGGGATTCATTCATAGAGGGATGGTCTCCTGTGTGAATCTCAAATCTTATACATGACAATAGCTAAGAGGAGTCTTGATTTGTGCTCCAGGGGTCCCGGGTTCGAATCCCAGCCGAGGCTAAGAATTTTTTTGATCCAATCACATACATCTACTCACTTAATTTTTCATCCGAATTTGATGAAATTTTCAAGGATTTTCCAGATTAGCGTGTAGATGGTCCCCTATGAGTGTAGTGAAGGCACTTAGAGATTCGTGTTTTGAGATTAACTACTATGCATCGGATCATCTATACAATCGGGTTATGGATACGAGGAAGCTATGTGCCACACCCACTTGGCAGACTTTTTTTTTAATTTCAGAAAATCTCAAATTCAACAAAACTATTTTTGGAAGATTTTCTTGAAGAATATACCTTATAAGAAATTGAAGAGTTTAGTGGAATAAGCCATTATTTTAGGAATTGTGCACTGGTGAAAACTTTTTTTACGTTTTTCTCAAAACTCCGTTTTTGGACATAGCGCCTTTGTGCTTTAAGGTATCGATATGTTAGCTATCACGGCTATCAGTACTTACTTGACAGGATAGTCACTTTCAGACAAATTGATGACAAAATCCCATTGCCAGCCACTCTGGACCAAGTCGGCCATTGCTTCTAGCAGCATCGTGAGAAGGGAAGAGCCTCCCCAGATGGTGGCGTGACGCCTCCTACTCAATCGAACGTTTGAGTGCCTGATCTCCAGTTGAAGTAGCTCTCGCATAAGGTAGTCTTGCCTCTGTGGATATTAAAGTATTCATACATATTACAAAATCTAGTTTAAATACAGGCACAGAGTACTGGAGACAAGTTAACAGAGGAGAAAGCTAATGTTAAAATGGCGTGCAAGCATTTTTGAGGCTGCTTCAGTTGCGTCATCTACTTTCAGCTTAGGAACTACTACGGAAACTGAAGTGGCGGGGGGGGGAGGCCACACTTCATACCGCTTCTTTTCAAATCCTTTCGAATGACTAGAAATTGATAACTTTTCGTTTCATCATCATAATTTGCAATAATTACTTAGAAAAACCATTGGAGGGGACAGGTATTTTCCAAGTTGCTCTTACAATTGTTGTTGTCCCTATCGCCAGTAGTTCAAATTTTCAATCGACAACTGCCACCCATAGAAACGTTTGAAGCCCAGTGTATTATTGAAAATGGCTCAATTTTTTTGTACATATCGCGAATATAACTAAATGTTATCAAATTAATCACTTAGATGCGGCCGGTAAAGGTGCCCGTCCACTAAGTCGACAGCGAGGCGCGGCGCGGGTCGAAAATTTTTCGCAATCTGCCGCTCTCCAGACTTCTGGAGCGCGGCTCCGCGCCGAGTCGCGCTGTCGACCTAGTGGATGGAGGGCGAAGCAAAAAATTGTCGACCTCGGTCATTTTCGTCAGTGTTCTGCTATTGTACACGAGGCTTACCTAATCAATGTGTGAAGCTCGAAAAACTTCCCCCTCGACATTCTAAAATACTTTATAAATTTTTGCTCGTCTCTTAGCAAATCTTGGAACAGGTGATTGTGCGCCCCATCCTCTTAGCGATTTGGTCCCAAAATTTGGTCCTCTTCTTCTGCTTCCAAAGCAGCCCCTAAAACGGACAATTCTTCGTCGTCCGATAAAAACATAATTTTATCCGCTCCAGTGGACGGAGCTCAAAAATTTCGCGCCGCGCTGTCGACCTAGTGGACGGCCAGCTTAACGCACCAAGGAGAAAAATATGTGTTAAAACAAGGTGACTTGTTGTGATGAGGTTGGGAACAAACGATCGTGAACGCGATCTGTTGCACTCATCTTTAACTACGTCCTGGAGCTCCACCAATCAGAACGCTTCTCAGGCTACAGAGTGAGATATTGGCTACCTATGTTGCAGTTCATTTTTTTTTTTTTTTTTTTTTTTTTTAAACTCCCCTCAAGACAAAATGTCTTTGGTGACGGAGGGGGCACGCCATAAAACAAAATAAATAAATAAAACAAATATAATGGGGAGGACGCCCAGGACTCACCCGACGCCGGCCCTAGGGATGAGGGATGATGAGGAAGGTGGGGGTGGGAGAGATGGATGAAGGGAAGTGCCTCTATAAAATGACCACCAGTTTAAATATGAGCCGAGCAGTATGCGGCGGGTGACACCACGGAGTACACCTACTGAGATGCCCAACTCACGCAACTCCGTGGCACTTTTCCCGCACCACACTCCGCGCCACGACAAGGTTGCAGCCATCACCCTGATGTTGTTGGGTGCCACTCCTTTTAGCTCTGACACTGCTTGCCGTAAATCATCTCTATCATACTTTCTTATCTTAGCCCGCCAGGTCTGCTCCATGTCCATGCTGCCATTAACAACCTGGACATCCAGGATAATGCAAGACCTGTCGGGCTTGACGGCAACAATGTCAGGCTTCTTGCCCTGGTCACTTGGCATGTGGTATAATCTCTCCCTTTCAACATCCCAGCCGCTGGATGACAAGGCACCTGCTATCTGCTTGGCAACCGCATCATGACGTAGGATGCGGCCCCCATGAGTTCGTGGACACTGCTGCACCACATGATACAGGTGTTCATTTCCACTCCGACAGGCACGGCAAAGGGTATCTGTCACCCCACGACTACCCCTTGAACACCGTACCGCTGTTGGCAGTGTTGCCACGCGGACGGCGTGGAAGTTCCGGTAGTCGCGGGCCCCAATGCCCTCCGAAGCCCAATCCACCCATTGGGATGAGATAAGGCTTTCGGAGCACTGTCGGAGTTCTTTACCATCTACTGACTCATGCAGGGCAGCAGCAAACTCAGCAGACGAACTGGGTTTTGGAGCAGATGGTGTTGCTCGGTCGCACCATGCTAACTGCTGCCTGACAAAATCAAGACCAGCAGCAACACGGGCGACCTCCCAGCTCGACCCCTGAAGGGCTAGCAGGCGCTGGCGGCGAAGAGAAGGGATACTTGCGGAGAGAGACACAATGCCAAGCCCACCAGATTTGACCGGTGCATGGATATAGGCACTTGGGACACCAGGTGGGAACCTCAGCCAAGAGCGCACAGCAGAGCGGACTTCTCGATCTAATTCCTGCAGCCTCCCCGCAGTAAGCCTACCGAAGACTAACCCGTAGGTTAGCTTCGGCAGTAAGTACGTGCGGAGGAGGCGCAGCCTCTGCTGTGGCTTCAATGGAGCCTTGGTGATGCGGGCTAGCGCCCTACCAAGGTCCACACGGCTGGCAGTAATGGTGGCCACCCCCATGAAGTCGACTCCAAGGCACCGCCAGACCTCCAACACAGATCGAGAAGGAATGGGGGCTTGTCCTATGACAAAACCCCCATCCACAACCTTCACTTTATGTTGGCGACCCGACGGGACCAAGGAAACCGACCCACATTTATCGGGGTTGACCACGAGTCCACACCTGGATAGCTGCTTAGCAAATGCATTGAGGGCAATCTGCAAGCCCTCGCGGGTTTCTGCGAGTAGGATAACATCATCGGCAAAGGCCAATGCTCCTACTCGCACCCCAGGGGCGAGATCAAACTCTACTTCTGTGGGCAGCTTACCCAAGGCCGTATCCACGACCAGGTTAAAGAGGAGTGGTGATAGGGGATCCCCCTGGCGTATCCCACGCCCTATCCGTACATCCCCTGACACCTCACCTCCTGCCTCGAGGACCGTCACACCTTCATGGTACAGACAGGCCACATACTCAATTAATCGAGATGGGGCCCCAACACCACGAAGGCAATCGGTCAGGGCAAGGTGACTGACTGTGTCAAAGGCCTTAGCGACGTCCAGAGCGGCGAGGTGGAGTTGCCGGCGTTTAATACGGGCCAGCGAGATGACAGTTTGGAGAACTGTAAGGTTCTCCGCTGTGCCATCCGCTGGCCGAAACGCTCTCTGGACGTCACCAATGACACCAGCCACCTGGAGGCGAGATGCCAGTACTTTTTGGAAGTGGCGGAAGACTACCGAGGATACTGAAATCGGTCGATAGCCTCCAGGCCCACTTCCCCCTTTCTTGGGAATAAATACGGTTCGGGTACGGGTTAACGCTTTCGGGGGTCTTCCCGCAAGCATGAGCAGGTTGAGGATGAGCAGCTTAATCGTATTTGGTGCTTTATTCCAGCGACGGGCAGAAACACCATCGGGTCCAGCGGATGTGGAGTTCTTGACACGGCACTTGTGTGCCTCGTCAAGTAGCACCGGCGAACACAAGATGCTGCGCAAGGAATCCCTGGTGGAGACTGGGGGAACCACTCGCTCCCCAGGGTTGTGGCTGGGAGCACTCAAAAGTGGCTCCCAGAAATCCACAAACTCCTGAAGAGGGGGCTGAACTTGATCTTCCCCAGGCTCCTCCAGTACCTCCGCAGCTGCACGTGCCGGATGCTTCCTCCACAAACTCTGAACCCGGTGGTACTCCCGCCGTCTTGCTTGCTTAGCTGCTCTGCGACCTCCACGCAACACCACTCTGGGAGGATGTCCCCCTGGTGCTGCGTCACGGTCGCATCCCCAACCCGCGGGAAGATTCTCCCTAGATAGGCTGCAACCATGTCCTCCAGGTTGTCCAGCCCTTCAGCAGCCCGCCTCGCCAGATCCTGCAGGTAGGTGCTTTCATAGCCTTCAATACGACCTACCTGCCCCCCGAGCCTCAAGACTTCGGTCTTCAAATCGGCGAGAAGACCGGAGGTCCCGGGGGAGGGATACTGAATGGCAGACTGCTGGTCCACGCCAGCAACAGGAGATGCGGGAGAAGCCCCACTGCTATTTGCCAGGATAGCTTCCTGGACAAGCTGCTTATAGTGGGGCTTTAGGCGGAGGTTCTTGATGGCAATGACTGTGCGCGTGGGAAAACGTTCGCTTAAATAAACATTTATATTACGTACCCCATTGCGCACAGCCACCACCTCATCTGCCGCCATCCTGCGCAAATCCTCGGAAGCATACCTAGGCTGCACTCGTTCAACATCAATTTCTTCATTTGCAGCAACAGGATGCTTCCGTCTGACGTGGACACCAAGGCCAGACCTGGAGGTGAATGCCCGCTCACAATGGGCACACTGGTGGTCTAAAGAGGCTGTGGAAGAGGAAGAGGGTAGGGATGATGAGGAAGAGGAGGAGGGAGAGGATGGCCGACGCCCCTGCCTGGGGCGCCTCTGAGCGCCTCCCCTAATACCCCGCGAGCCAATGGGCCGGCGGGGGTTATGAGGCTCATTCGGTATATTTTCCATAACGGGGAAGCACATATTTAAGGGCCAGGGAACCCGTTGACAGCAACCCAAAACCAATAGAGGGTTTTGGCTCCCTATGTGCGGCGTTAACCTAGAGCGCGCAATCACGTTGCTAACTGCCCCCAGCGAGTAAGTCAGCTGGAAAAGAGGTTGGTTCTTTGTCATTGGTGTCCCAAGTGACACAAAGTGCTAGAGCCATGCTTTGTTTTGGTTTTGTTTGCTCGGTGATGGTTGACCAATGATGCGAGTTGACAATCGAAAAATGTTCAGTTATAAATAGAGAGGTAACTAAGGCAAGTCACGCGCCAACCACATTTAGGGTCCGCCAAAATGGGGTGTGCGCCTGGGTCGGAAAAACTGTTTGTTGTTATTTTCAATCTAAACTAGACCTCATTCTGAGAATTTTTACATCAACCACGACCTTCTAGAGTGGGAAGAACTTTTTCTATAATTTTTCAAAGTTTCGAATGTTTATGACGTCACAGTGGGTGGGAGGGGTGTGTGACGTCATAAACATTCGAAACTTTGAAAAATCACAGAAAAAGATCTACTCATCCAAAAAAAGAACGGCTGGTGTCAACATTCTCAGGATGAGGTCTGCTTTCGATTTAAAATTTTAAAAAAATCGGGCGCACCCCCATTGTCAGCTAAGTCGCTACCAATAGGAAATTTTTGCCTCACAATTTTTTATTTATTTTTTCGAAAGAGGGTTCACTGATAGGGAAGAAAACCATAGTGTGCTGCTGGAAAACGCATCCAAAAAATTTAGAGAATTTAAGGAAGATGCAAATTTTAAATGTACCGGGAGTCAGAGACCTGATGCGTTTCCCCTTACGACAGCAGTGCTACCTCTAAAAGCACACATGAAACCATTAGCTTACAAGAACCCAGACAAGCAAGTGACCAAAAGGAGCAATTACAATTAAAATTGCTCACTCTTTTTTACAATATGGCTCTACCCATTAGTTTATCAAGCATTATTAGTCTTCATCTTCTCTTATTTAGTTTATATATTTATTTAGTTTTGATATTTGAATCACATTATTTGAGTGGATTGTTTCATGTGGTCACGAGGGTGCCTACAACTCTACCTGTTACCATTCTCTTACACTATTTGCCGAAACTCCTTTTAGGCTTCGCCAGAGCACAGTTTTGTGGGAGGAACCCCAGGGAGTAACGTGATCAGTTTCCCTCGATTTTTGCGGTGTTTTATGACGGAGGCTTCTTGTTTAGGCATTTTCTCTACAGTTATTTTTTCTCTTGGGTATTTATCCTAGGGCTCTATTTTAGGATTTGACTTGAAATTCCAGAATCTAAATTTGAGGCGAATTCCCCATTGTCAACGTTTCATCAAGATCACGGGTTCTGAGCGCTCTATGAAAAGGTTCTATGAGCACGTAATTGGCGGGCAAAAACTCTCTATTAGAGAGGCTGAGGAATCAATCTCAGTCCCCTTCTCGGCTCAAATAGCCAGTCACCTCACAGATTTCTCTGGATGAGAAGCTTAATTTTCTCGCCATTTTTGACCGAATACCTAGAAGCGTCGAGTCCTCAAGGTTTCGAAAACGAGACGTCTTCATTGTCCTCCCTGGTTGGAAAGAAGAGATACATCCCGGATTTACCCTGGACTTTCTAATTGTGGGAGGAAAGGAACGAGCCATTTGAACCTTTCGAGCCTTTTTGAGCCTCTTGACCATTGAAAGACAGTCTCCTGCTCGATATCCGCTAGAGGAACACGTAGATTTTAGAGGTTGGTGAAAGAGTCCGGACTAATTTCTTTGTTAATAATACAACGACTTGGATTTTTATAACTATTATTCGCACTGCAATCGCACCTTCACTACATTGTGGAGTTGGACAGTGGCGGGTTGGTCAAGCAGACAGTTATCAACACATATCCTACCAGAGTGAAGTCCAGAATGACTGCCACTATGAAGCTGGAACGACACCAACTCTGAATCAAGCCGAAGACCAGTTCGAAGGAAACCTTCAAAGTTAATCAAAAGCATACAATCCGGTACAATCTATGGCTTCTCCGAGGCTCTCTCAACGTCCTATTATCAAGATTTCCATCGAAAGGGGATGAATAATATTACAAGCTACCATGGTAAAAACGAAGAGCAGTATTTTGGTTTATTATTTTCAATAATGAACCTTTGGAATCGACCAAGAAAAAAAAATTTTAACACCCCCTCAAAATTTGATGGTTTACGTTTCAAGGTACGTAGAATCCGAAAATCGAATAAAAATTTGGTCGTCCGTCCGCCGTCCGCCGTACGCGGCACTTTTGCCACTTAGCATTGACCGATTTTGATGAAATTTGGTATGTAGGCTCCATTTGGGGTCTAGTTGTGCCCCGAAGATTTTGGTTCATATAGGTCACTTCTAAGGGTTCCAAAATCAATTTTGAAATTTTGAAAACGCACTAACTCAAAAAATTTCGATATAAAGGTATTGTTTTTCTTTCAATTTAAGATTCTATAGAATTTTTAGAATTTTTTGAGACCACGCGGAGCTCTGTAGGACGAACCGTTCGCTCCCTACGAAAATGTAAGGGTTTATATTGAAATATATATATACATAAATCAAAACACGAGTGTGAATCGCAAAAGAGACCTAATCTCCGTTCAAATTAGAGCTGATGCGATCGATGGTTGGTGATTTTGATTTTTAAAAAAATTTTTTTTTTTCTTCTCTCCATATTGGATGGTTGGTGATTTTGTAGACGAGTGATCTATATAGAAAAATAATAAACCATTGTGTAATAATTTGCAGCGTTTTTAAAAAAATGTGAGCCTTACAGCGTCAACGTGAATGTAGAAGAAATGCGAGGAGTGGAACAAGGCCTTGATGAGCCTCTTCACTTGGCGAACTGCTCGGCCGTTGAATGTCAGAAGAAATACAATCCGAACTCGGGAGTCCTTGTTGTGCACGGAGCTTTCTCCTTTTTTCATCCAGGTCTCCACGACGGGTTCCTTGCTCATCTCTAAAAAACAGTATTCAAATAAATATAGTATGTAAAGATCAAAACCAAGACTGGAACAATCTCACTAAACTTTCTCTCGTAAAATAAAATTTGGAGGTATGACGGTTCTGCAACTGGCTTCAATTTCATCCAAGTAGTTTCTAGCGATCAACAAGAAGCGAACTTGAAAACGGATAGAAAATATAACCGAAAATGTTGCGTTATACAGGGAGTAAGCCTAACTGGACTGCCATACGGTACCAGTCGATTCTACAACTAATTTGCAACAAAAAATGTCTCTTAGCGATTCTTTTTAAACCCTTCGTTTTCGAGTTATTTTAACTTTAAACTTTTTTTTCGTGATTTTGACTTTATGTCATTAAATTGGTCATAAAACCGTTAATTGGCAGTGTAAATTACAATTTGAGGATACCGTTGGAAAGAGCATTAAATTTCTTATCGGATGGATGCATTTTTTTTAGTCAAGGTTTGAGACATGAAAACGTCCTCTAAAAAGAAAATTTTACGTAATTTTGGAAATCTCGCATTTTTTCAATCGCAAATTGAACTACGAGGATCAACATTTTTTCAAGATGCAAGAACAGTAAAAACTGCGCCAGAATCTCAGCTTTCCAATGGTATAATCAAAACATATTTTACAACCGAATTTAGGGGAGAATTTTGTGTTTGAACGCGGAAAAATGTGGATTTGCTCAACGAAATCGGTGCTCCGCCTAGTCCATCTGAGGGGTCGGACGATGAGAGTGGGTGGGTCGGCGCCGCAGTAGACCACGAGGCCTCCGGAAACAGGAGGCCAGAGCGCTGATTTCGTTGAAAAATGCACGTTTTTTCGCGTTCAAACACGAATTTCTCCCCTAAATTTGGTTGTAGAATATGTTTTGATAATACCAATGGAAAGCTGAGATTCTGGCGCAGTTTTCACTGTTCTTGCATCTTGAAAAAGTATGGGTTCTCGTAGTTCAATTTGAGATTGAAAAAAAGCAAGGTTTTCAAAATTACGTAAATTTCTCTTTTTAGAGGACGTTTTTATGTCTTAAACCTAGACTCAAAAAAAGTTAAGGCATCTATCCGATAGGAAATTTAATGCTCTTTCAAACGGTATCCTCAAATTATAATTTACACAGCAAATTGAAGGAGTTATGAACGATTTAATAACATAAGGTCAAAATCACGGAAAAAAGTTTAAAGTTGAAATAACTCAAAAACGAAGGGTTAAAAAAAAAACGCTAAGAGACATTTTTTGTTGCAAATTAGTAGTAGAATCGACTGGTACCGTATGGCAGACCAGTTAGGCTTACACCCTGTATAAGTGATTGGCGATGTAGTGAGCAGGAAATTGTAAGAGCATTATTCTTGTGATTCTTGATCCTCTGATTGTCGCACAAACTTCCTGAAATTGTGGAAGAAGTATAACTCACTTGACACTCCTGTTTGATAGACATTGACTGTGTAGTATCCACCGCACGCCTGTTTCGGATCAGCTGGGCATTTCATGTTACACGACGAATCTGGAAGTTTTGCGGAAGAAGGCGGTTCACTCGAGCCGCAGAAGCATTCCGTTCTACATTGGACAAATTAATGTACAAGGTTATTTTTAGATAAGTAGTTACATTCTCATTGAAAGATTATAAAATAACAATAATCAAAATCAAATTTTAAAAAATATGCCCATTGAGTCGAAAATTGTTATAATACTATTCCAGAATTTTTCATGAAATTCACAAGTGATTTATAGTCACTGCTCTTGGCATTTCGCAAAAAATTCCTGCAGGTTGCTCGTTGCAAATGGGGTCATCAAACTCCTTTCCTCTTCGAACAGTGAACAGTGTACCAGCTTGTGTATTATATCCTCCTCTTCATATTGACAAAATTCACAGTCTGGAGTATCAATGAGCTTAATGAGGTACCGGCTGCGAACTCTCTTCAATGTGGATTGAATCTTGGCATTAATTTGTCGTGAATGACGTCAGCCACATCGACTACCTACTAATTGTATACTTTATCAATGACCGTAGGTAACCTTTAATATTAATAACAAACGCAAGATCATTAAGAGATAGATGATTAGCAACGGCCTCAGCACTTCAACTCTCTCTGGTTCTGAACATTAAAAGATCATCTCGTCTCAACGTATTAATAAAGCCAAGAAACGAAGCAAACAAAACCCAAACAGCTCCACAGATACTTGAAATAATCCACCCAATTTCACTGGAGAAACGATTGAAATTGTCTGTTGAGGAGTAAAAGATAAGTAGAGGCTCAATACTTTACCCATATTGAACTCCTGCGTAGGGGAAACTGGACTGAAGACAGACATTTATGCAGTTAACAGGAGAGTTGGTGGTTTTCAAATTGACGAAGTACTCTTTCAGTATCCTTGACACCTTGTCATCTTGATAACAGCCATAAGATTTCCCTTTCACCAATCCTGGAAATCAGAGAGTTCAAACAAAGATTATATCTGCGACCCCGGTGAATGAGTGGTCAAGTCAAATTTGCCCATTTTACAGGGGAGCATTATTAAAATTTGAACCTTCACCTAAAATCCGGATTTTGTCGTAGAAGGTTGAAATTTGGAATGAATGACTACATAATTCATTCCAAATTTCAACCTTCTACGACAAAATCCGGATTTTAGGTGAAGATTCAAATGTTAATAATGCTCCCCTGTAAAATGGGCAAATTTCACTTGACCACTTATTCACCGGGGTCGGTCTTATATTATTATATTATAAGACATTTAAGAAAGATTATTCAGATGCAAAGATTATGTTAAACTTACCAGGAGCGGGGCAGAGGTGGGGTAATTCTTTCGGGTACAATTCCCCAGCGTTAATAAGGCACGAAGTATTAGCAATCTGTAAGAAATTCCAAAAAGTTGGTAAATATTCACATACTTGATCATGAAACATCAAGTTGATCTAAAGTATCTTTCCAACTATGGAGCAGAATAGGGTGTGCGCTTGGGTAGGAAAAACTGTTTATTGTTATTATTAATCTAAGGTAGACCTCATTCTGAGAATTTTGGTACCAACCGCGACCTTCTAGCGTGTGTAAATCTTTTCCTATGAATTTTTAAAGTTTCGACCGTTTATGAAGTCACAGTGGGCTCGTGACAGGTCCGCCCAGGCGAGAGGGGCGCGTGACATCATAAACTTTGAAAAATCATAGAAACAGATCTGCTCATGCTAGAAGGTAGCGGTTGGTGCCAAAATTCTCAGGATGTAGTCTACTTTCGCTTAAAAATCTAAAAAAAATCAAGGCGCCCCATTGAATTCTTAATACTAATGTGGTCCATCAGGCAGGGTAAAGCATTCACTCCTTTTTCCTTTCCTATTCATTTATACATTATATCCATTCCTTATACACACACATACATACACACACATACATGTACACACATCACACATATAGTATTTCCAAATTGAGTTAAACTTTTTCCACTTAGGTTTAGTTCTTTTCCATTTAGGTTTAAACCTTTTCCACTTAGATTTAAACCTTTTCAATTTGGATTAAGACCTTTTCCATTTGGATTTAAACTCCATCAAAACGTCAGTAGTTAGCCCCATCATAGTAAGTAAGTGCCTACCTACTAAAATTTCATTAGGCTAGAAGTAAAAAAAAAGGAAACGGTAAGAGAAAATACGCATTTTTGAAAGCTTGTTATGAATCGGAAATCTCGGTACATTTCTGTGCATAAAAAAACACTTGCATGATTTAATTTTCAAGTTGTGGCATAATAACGTCGGGTTAGAGGTAAAAGTACCGAAAAGGTAAATAACATATTGTGCGAAAATCAAATTAAAATTTCAAAAGTTAGTTCGGTAAATATGATAATAAATTATTTTCTTAGGTTGGATACATAGTTTGATGATATTGATCACCAATAATAACAAAAGTTAAATAATCATAATATTCTGCATTTGATTTTCCCATGCGTTGAATTTGTGACTTGGGTACTTTTACCTCTAACTCCACGATAATTTCCTGAGTTTAAATCCAAATGGAAAAGGTTTAAATCCGAATAGAAAAAGTCTAAATCTAAATGGAAAAGGTTTAAATCTAAATGGAAAAGGTTTAAATCCGAATAGAAAAAGTCTAAATCTAAATGGAAAAGGTTTAAATCTAAATGGAAAAGGTTTAAACCAAAACTCAATTCGGAAATGCTATATATTAGCTAACCATTGGCTCTCTGACGGCTTTGAGCCCAGTAGTATGACTGTAAAATGGTTCAGCGGGAGAATTGAAAACATCGATATATGAAAAGGAAAGAACGAAAGGAATCGTTTTTGGTAGGCGATAGAGAAAACTGGGTTCAACCAGTTAATGATGATCAGATGACTGGTTCAAATTACAAATAAATACTTAACTATGTAGGGAAGGTTACCTACCTGCTGTTTACAGTTTTGAGTTCTTGCACGGTGTATAGCAGATATGGCTTCTTTAATCTTGATCTCGCACATTGGAGTGAAATCCAATTCTTCCACCCTCAGTGCGACAGTCCTGCAAAATAAATTAACAATCATAAAAGAAAAACTCATGATAACTACGATTAATCAATATACTTCATTCAACGACGTTCGAAGAATGAAACTGTTTGCGAAATTGAGACGTTTGGTGAATCCACGGATTGCGAGTATTTTGTTCATCAAATACAAAACTATGTACCGTCAGGTACATCAGTACATCAGGTACCGTCAGGACTTGGGAATTGAGGGGAGAGTTGAGACTTCCCGCAAAAAGTTATGAATAGGGTCACCAGGAGAGCTGATGTCGAGTTGGCGACCTTGTTCTTCTGGATTCTCAATGTTAATACCTTTCAGATGATAGTTATAAGTAGAGCTCGGAATTTGCATATTTTGCATATCTTTTATTATGCGGGTTATCTTTGTATTTGAACGTTTTGAAGGTTTCTGAAGGGTATGCGGTGGTTTAAATTGAAATTGCATATTTTTGCATATTTCGGTCATTTTAGGGATTTTTGCATTTTTTAGTCATTTTGGGGATTTTTGCATATTTTGCAGCATATTTTACCAGTTTTTTTGCGTATTCTGGATTTTTTTTTTAAAGTCAGTGCTGGAAGTTGACTCTTGTGCTGTTTCCGACCTGCTCGAAAAAAGCAAGGAATTCTATTGAAAAATCCAGGGTGGTCTTCAGTGGTTCAAATCGCGAAAATTCTCAAAGGAGAAGACAGCTCATGGGATTCTCCCTCCTCTCCAAAAGAGATTTCCACTTTTAAATTTTTGCCTATTGTATCTTGCGATGTAGAGAGATCGTTTTCTGCATTGAAATGAATTTTAAGTGACAGGAGACACTGTTTTACACCTGATAATTTGGAGCGTGTAATTGTTGTCCTGTATAATATTTAGTTCATCTTTACATTTTATACCTAGTTCGTATAAATGTATAAAATTAAATAAAAAATGTATAACTGATTTTTTGAATTGCTTTTTTACTTTACCTGATGCTTCATAACTTTTTTCTAGGAGAAAAAAGGGCTAACAAAATGTAATAATATGGAACATCCTCTCTTAAAATACTGAAATTCCAAAGTCGTATGCAGTTTTAAGGGCAAATGCATATTTTTCCAGTTTCTGGTGCATATTTTCGGGAAATTTTCGTGCATATTTTCCGAGCTCTAGTTATAAGTTATAAGTTCAAATCCCACCTTTTTCACCGTCCCCTCAACAAGTGTTTTCATGAGTTGTTTTCCGCACTCAGCAGAACCCAGTCGAACTTCCATCTCCACAGTGGGCATCGATCATCTACCGTAAGTTTTTGTTTTCTAGGCGTATTTTAGATTATTCTGCGAGAATATTCTGAAAATTTGAAGTCTTTTCCTCGCATCAGGCGACTGTTATCAGCGATTTTTGTTCGATGGGGAGATTTGAGATCTCAGTTTGGGTAGAGTTGAGACTTGACTTGTGACGTTTTTTGTTGTTTTTCTGGTTTTTAGATGCCGAGGAAGTACATCCGTTGGTCCGTTCGGAGAGGTAGTCCTGAACGATTAAGAGGTGTTTGGAGGAGCCTGGAGGAGTCCATTCGCCTCTATCCCCTCTCCTTTTCAGTTCCGGTTTGGTTCCGAACTGGTTCCACATTGCCTCTCCGAACAGACCCGTAAGTTCTCAAATGCCCAAAAGGGGAAAACGTTCAAGCTTGTATAGAATTCGATTTTTGTAACAATTTTTCCAATTTTTCATTTTTTTCAATGAGTTCCTTTTTGGTTTATTATTTCTAATAATAAGCCTATGGAATCGAGAAATTTTTTTTAACCCCCCTCAAAATTTGATGCTTTACGTTTCAAGGTACGTAGAATCCGAAAATCTAATTTAAAAAATTTCCGTCCGTCCGCCGTACACGGCACTTTTCTTAGCAACCCTGGACCGATTTGGTCCAAATTTGGTAAAAGGGCTCCAATTGGGGTCTAGTTGTGCCGCGAAGCTTTTGGTTGGAGTCAGTCACTTCTAAGGGGTGAAAATTAAGGGTTGAAATTTTCAAGAATGCCCTAGCTTGAAAACTCTCGAAACAAAGGGATCTTTTTTCACAAATTTTAAATAGTATTAAATTTTTAAAAATTTTTGAGACCACCCGGAGCTCTGCAGGAATCACGAGTGTGAATCACAAGAGGTCTAATCTCCGTTCAATGTTTAGCTAACCAAAACTCGATCGCTGTTCGTTTCTTCGAGTTATTTCAGTTTTGCTTTCTGAGCAACCAGTCATCAAATTTCCATATGAAGCTCTGTATTTTTCGATTCGAGTGTGAAGCGTTTAGTTCTTTCTAATAAACTTCACTGTTAAGGTGTGAAGGCAGTTATGGTGTGGTAGGTAGTACCTACCAATGGTTGGTAGGTTAAAAAAAACCGCTGCAAAACATTGCCCAAAGGTTCATTATTTTATGTATGGATCACCCTTCTCTATAGATCCCTCCCTACCAACCATAGGTACCTACTACCTACTAGGGCATTCTTGAAAATTTCAATCCCAACCACCAACCAAAGGGAAATGAAGGGTTGAAATTTTCAAAAATGCCCTAGCAGGTAGTAGGTACCTATGGTTGGAAGGGATGGATCTATACAGAAGGGTGATCTATACAGGAGATAATAAACCTTTGGGCAGTGATTTGCAGAGTTTTTTATTCCATTTTTGTAAGTTTTTCCAATTCTTCACGTTTTTCAATGACTTCCTTTTTTTTATTTCAATTCTCAAGGTGAAGAAGCCCGAGTTTTTCAAGTCATAGGTTTGCATTTTGTCCGCGTAAAACAAAATCATTTTACTCGGTGCCAGAGTTTCTATAAGTCTGTGTTTCCAAGTGAGCTTTGTTCTTAAGATTGAGTCAGTTTACTTGGTAATCTCTGCGTAAAAGTGTACAATTATTTACCATTAGAGAAACCAAGACTTTTCGTGATACCACGACTTTGTACGATGTGATTGTACCATTACACTCGGAACCACTGTGATCAGAAATATGAGTCAAGATTTAATTAAAACAGAATATTTTGTACGATACATGCCTTTTCCATATCATTCTTCGACATTTACACTTGAAAATATGCCAAAAACGTGAGTAGTCTCAATACGGTCAGACTGATGAGGTGAGTTGGGACCGACCTTAAAAAAAATATACAGGGTGTCCCATGTTAAGGACCGAAAAACTTCGGGAGTCGATTCTACTACTAATTTTAGTAAGAAAGTGTCTCCTAGCAATTTTTCGTTAGTCACTTAATTTCCGAGTTATTTCAATTTTAAGATTTTTTTTCGTGTTTTCAACCTTAAGCCATAAAAATGACCATAACTCCCTTAATTTACGAGCAATTCAAAATCTAATTACACCGTTGGATAGGGCGTTAAATTTACCATCTTTCTAGTGGTTATACAGAAATTTTTGTAAGGTCGTGATGGGAGAAAAATCAATTCGTAAAGTCATTTTTGTAAAATTGTCAAAATTTCCTACTTTTTTTTTTTTGATTGTTAAGGTTTTACTTCCAGATGCTTTTTCACGTACCTCTACATCAAAAACTGCGCAAAGATCTCAGCTTTCTAATGGTATAATTTGTTTTACTTTTACTCCGCTTATTAGGGGTGAAAAATACGTTTGAATGCTAAAAAACGTGGTTGCGCTCATGGAAATCAAGGTTTCTGGTTCGTTGGGCCTCGGTTTTTGGGCCACGTTTTTTAGCATTCAAACGTATTTTTCACCCCTAATTAGCGGAGTAAAATTGAAACAAATTATACCATTAGAAAGCTGAGATCTTTGCGCAGTTTTTGTTGTAGAGGTACGTGAAAAATCATTTGGAAGTAAAACCTTAACAATGAAAAGAAAAAGTAGGAAATTTTGACAATTTTACAAAAATGACTTTACGAGTTGATTTTTCACCCATCACGACCTTACAAAAATTTTTGTATAACCACTAGAAAGATGGTAAATTTAACGCCCTATCCAACGGTGTAATTAGATTTTCAATTGCTCGTAAATTAAGCGAGTTATGGTCATTTTTATGGCTTAAGGTTGAAAACACGAAAAAAAAAATCTTGAAATTAAAATAACTCGGAAATTAAGTGTCTAACGAAAAATTGCTAGGAGACACTTTCTTACTAAAATTAGTAGTAGAATCGACTCCCGAAGTTTTTGGGTCCTTAACATGGGACACCCTGTATACACCCTTACCTGTGGAGGTATTTCAATTTTGATACCACGGGGGGATAGCCTGAGGTCCCATCTTTCCAAAACGTTCTTCATTATTATTTTACAACAAAAAGTGAAGGCAGGGTTGAGCAAAATGTAGTGAAAATCGTCCCAACTCTCCCCATCTGACGGTACCAAAAAAAGTGTACCATGTTGCTACTTGTTTATTACATTTGAGCTCAATAATTTATTAGGTACATTTTTTTTGAAAAATAATTATTTTTCAACTCAAACCCTAATTTGAATTGTTTTGTAACTTTTCTCACTTTCAACAGTTTTTCTTTCCAATTTTTGGTAAAATTATATGGAATTTAGTGTTGAACATAGATAAGCGCAAATTGCAGAATTTAGTGAAATATTGTGCCTTTTTCCATTCTTCGAAACTTCAGGTAATGTTTCAAGAATTCAATGTTGACCTGTATTTCAATTCAGAATGAAGCCTACATATGAAATGGAGGAAGAACTGAACTTCGTTGCTCGGTTATTCAATATGCAGCAGCACTTTACAAGAGCACTGGGTAGCCCATAAAGTCGCTAACATTTCGAGGCTAGGGGTGAATTTTTGAATATCTACCGATATTCGACGTCACCTGCATATTGAAGGGATCGTAACCCCGTGAAACTAATCGATGGAGGAGGAAGTTGAATAGTTTCAAAAGTGGGTCCGAAAGCGAAAATTCGACTAGAAAGAGAGAAGGGATCTTTAATTCAATGCGGCAAAGTTGCGGGTCCGATCCTCTCGAGGGTTAAATTGAGGGGGGCCCTCGTAGTGGCGTTAATATTTATCAAACCCCCCCCTTTCCCGACGGTCTGACTAATGAACGGCCGTTTTAGTTGGTCCAAGCGCGAAACTTGGAGCACCGAGAAGGTATACTGACAATGACAAGTATACAACCCGTAGTTGGGGTTGTGTTATCTCTACCCTGAACTTCCCAGGTATACATAACATGCAGAGTTCGGATTCGGCCATATCTGCATATTTATGAGTGAGTAGGTACTTTTCGCAGATTACCTCAAATTAAAGAGGAAAGTGCCCACGTAGGCAAGTCAAATTAGTCCCTGGAATTAATTTAATAGAAACTGAACAACGCTGCAAATTATTACACAAAGGTTTATTATTTTTCTATACAGGGTGTCTACACTTTCGATGGGCATAACTTCAGGGTTCGATTCTACAAGGTATTTCCAACAAAAAATTTCTCTTAGCAATTTTCTTTTAACCCACTCAAAATTCCTTTTTTTTCACTTTAAAGTTTTTCTTCACGTTTTCGACCTTACGGCACTGATATGGTCATAACTCCCTTATTTCTCCCGAAAATTCAAATCTGACTACACCGTTAAAAAGAGCGTTAAATTCCTAAGCTACCTAGTGCAAAATCAACATATATCAACAATAAAATAGTTTCAAAAAATCAAGTCAAAAAGCCAACTTTAAAAAATTTTCGAAACTTGACTTTTTTTGACCAAAGTTTTCACTATAATATAGTGAAATATAATATAATATAGGGAAATATAATATAACATAATATAGGGGAAATATAATATAATATAATATAGGGATATATTATATCCCTACCCATTTCGATGGGCGCTCTTCGGAGAAAACATGCTCAAATTGTCAGCTTCCCAACGATCTATCAATTTTTCTTTTTAACGTTCAAATTGGAAGAGTAAATGAAGTTTGAATGCCAGAAAACGTGTGTTTTACAAGCAAATCAGTGTTTTAAGCGGTTTATGGTCCCCCTCGATCTCAAGATGGCTTGACGATTTTGGTATCATTTCCTGTGTAATTTTTTACGCTGAATCCAATGGTGATACTTCCGAATGATTCCGACGGCTTGAAAGTGGATTTTCCGAAGAAAAACTTCGTTTTTCGTACATAAAATACGCATTGTTCGTAGACATAGTAGTGAGCATAAAGTAACACCTTTCTACTCAACAAAAACTTCAATCAGCCAGAAATTCGGTGTTTTTATTGAGTAGAAAGGTGTTACTTCATGCTCAGTACCTTATCTACGAATAATGCGTATTTTATGTACGCAAAACGAAGGTTTTCTTCGAAAAATCCACTTTCTAGCCGTCGGAATCATTCTGAAGTATCACTATTGGATTCAGCGTAAAAAATTACATAGAAAATGATACCAAACTCGCCAACCATAAACCGCTTGAAACACTGGATTTGCATGTAAAACACACGTTTTTTGACATTCAAACTTCTTCTACTCTTCCAATTTGAATGTTAAAAAGAAAAATTGATAGACCGTCGAAAAGCTGACAATTTGAGCATGTTTTCTCCGAAGAGCGCCCATCGAAATGGGCAGGGATTTAGAGTGAAAACTTTGGTCGAAAAAAGTCAAGTTTCGAAAATTTTTTAAAGTTGGCTTTTGACTTGATTTTTTGAAACTATTTTATTGTTGATATATGTTGATTTTGCACTAGGTAGCTTAGGAATTTAACGCTCTTTCTAACGGTGTAGTCAGATTTAAATTTTCAGGAGAAATAAGGGAGTTATGACCATATTAGTGCCGTAAGGTCGAAAACGCGAAGAAAAACTTTAAAGTGAAAAAAAAGGAATTTCGAGTGGGTTAAAAGAAAATTGCTAAGAGACATTTTTTGTTGGAAATACCTTGTAGAATCGAACCCTGAAGTTATGCCCATCGAAAGTGTAGACACCCTGTACTATAGATCACTCGTCTGCAAAGAACTCGGCTTTGCCATTCTCACCACAAACCAACCATAGATAGATAGCTAAAACTTCTACGGAGACTAGGCCTCTTTTGCGATTCACACTCGTGTTTCTGATTCATCGGAAGTCCAAGCTACAAGCATAGTTTTCAAGTGGTATATAAGCCCGGTAAACATATGTATATAGCGGACACACTTTCTCGTGCGCCATTACCAGAAACAGACGACAGCCTAGACGAAGAAATTTCGGTACAGGTAAATTTAGTTCGCAGCTCTCTTGCAGTTTCACCTCAAACACTATCAGAAATTCGAGAATTTAGTAAAAGTGATTTATCATTTATTATTAAAAAAAAAAACCCTGTGTTGTTGCCTGTAAAGTCGGTATACGGGCGAAAGTTTTACGTGACAACGACTTTGAGTGGTAAAATAATTTTAATGTTAATATTTATTCGTATAGTAGGAAGAAGGATAAAATAAAATTCTTTGTCAAGTTGCACAGAGTAGGTATTTCCCATGGGTGGGGGGGGAGTGAGTGCCAGGGAAGGGGGGCGGGGCGCTCCCGCTTTTGTGAGGGGAAGGGGAGGGGAGCCTTTAGGGAGCGCCGAGCTGCACCCCCTCCGTGAGCGGAGCGTAACGCAGTTTCTTGAAGTGTCTCACGGTAAACCAATTTATAAGACGTTATCACGTCAAAAGGTACATGAAATTCTAAAGGGATATTCCAAAAATGGATGGCCTCGTTCTAAATCTCAAGTCGAAAATCCTGCTAGGCCATACTGGAATTTCCGTGCAGAAATTAACATAATTGATGATCTGTTATTTCGTAATAGTAGTATATTAATCCCTGAAAAATTGAGGAAATCTACATTAAAAACGCTGCAAATCATTGCTCAAAGGTTTATTATTTTCTGTATAGATCACCCTTCTGTATAGATCACTGGTTCTCCATCAATAGCACCTACCACTATCTGTATTCTTCCTTGACCTTCCCTCTCAAATTTCAGCTTCCTGCGTTCAATAGGATTGAAAGTGGCTTCGGAGCTCACTCAGCTGATCAGTGATCTGAAGAGTGAAGAAGATCTCCTCAAATGCTGGAGACGCCTGGAAGAGCACTTCCATTCAATAGGATTGAAAATGGCTTTGGAGCTCACTCAGCTGATCAGTGATCTGAAGAGTGAAGAAGATCTCCTCGAATGCTGGAGAAGCCTGGAAGAGCACTTCCATTCAATAGGAGTAATAATGGCTTTGGAGCTCACTCAGCTGATCAGTGATCTGAAGAGTGAAGAAGATCTCCTCGAATGCTGGAGACGCCTGGAGGAGCACTTCCATTCAATAGGAGTAAAAATGGCTTTGGAGCTCACTCAGCTGATCAGTGATCTGAAGAGTGAAGAAGATCTCCTCGAATGCTGGAGACGCCTGGAGGAGCATTTCCATTCAATAGGATTGAAAATGGCTTCGGAGCTCACTCAGCTGATCAGTGATCTGAAGAGTGAAGAAGATCTCCTCAAATGCTGGAGACGCCTGGAGGAGCACTTCCATTCAATAGGATTGAAAATGGCTTTGGAGCTCACTCAGCTGATCAGTGATCTGAAGAGTGAAGAAGATCTCCTCGAATGCTGGAGACGCCTGGAAGAGCACTTCCATTCAATAGGAGTAATAATGGCTTTGGAGCTCACTCAGCTGATCAGTGATCTGAAGAGTGAAGAAGATCTCCTCGAATGCTGGAGACGCCTGGAGGAGCACTTCCATTCAATAGGAGTAAAAATGGCTTTGGAGCTCACTCAGCTGATCAGTGATCTGAAGAGTGAAGAAGATCTCCTCGAATGCTGGAGACGCCTGGAGGAGCATTTCCATTCAATAGGATTGAAAATGGCTTCGGAGCTCACTCAGCTGATCAGTGATCTGAAGAGTGAAGAAGCCTTTGAGCAATGATTTGCAGCGTTTTTTACCCACCAACATTTTTTTTACCTACCAACTTTTTTTTACCTTCCAGCTAGGTACTACCTACCACACCATACTGGCTTCACACCTTCACAATCAAGTTTATTAGAAAGAACTAAACGCTTCACACTCGATTGGAAAAATAGAAAGCTTCATACGGAAATTTGATTACTGGTTACGCAGAAGGCAAAACTGTATACAAATCGAAGAAATGAACAGCGATCGCATTTTAGTCCGATAAAATTTGAATGGGGATTAGACCACTTTTGCGATTCACACTCATGATTCTGTTTTATCGAAGGAAAACCTTCAAGTACTCGTAGGGACCGAACGGTTTGTCCTACAGACCTCCGGGTGGTCTCAAAAATTTTTAAAAATTCAATACTATTTAAAATTGGTGAAAAAACGATACCTTGATTTCGAGAGTTTTCGAGCTACGACACTCTTGAAAATTTCAACCCTTAATTTTCACCCCTTAGAAGTGACCTACATCAACCAAAAGCTTCGCGGCACAACTAGACCCCAAATGGAGCCCATATACCAAATTTGAACCAAATCGGTCCAGTGTTGCTAAGAAAAGTGCCGCGTACGGCGTACGGCGGACGGACGGAAATTTTTTTATTCGATTTTCGTAGGTATTCTACGTACCTTGAAACGTAAAACATCAAATTTTGAGGGGGGGGTTAAAATTTTTTTTTTCTTGCTCGATTCCAAAGGCTTATTATTGAAAATAATAAACCAAAAGGTTCACTCTAGTCATATGGGAATTGAACGAACAAAATCGGTGTTCTATTTTGGCCACAAATCTCGGTTGACATAAAGAATGTAATTGAAAGCTGTCATACCTGCATGAAGTTTCGTCCTAATCATGCTGATGAACCCCTACAATCACATGAAATGCCTACTTTACCATGGCAGAAAGTGGGTGCTGATTTTCTTGATCTTAATAATGTCAAATATTTGGTTATCACTGACTATTACTCCAAATAAATAGATGTTTGCCAATTCAGTTCCACAAAAGCTAGTTACGTGATTTCAAACTTGAAATCTGTGTTTTCTCGATTCGGAATTCCATCACAGTTAGTCACTGATGGTGGACCGCCTTTCCAATCAAAGGAATTAAAAGAATTTGCACGTCAATGGGAAATTCAACATGTTATAACAAGTCCTTATATGAGAAGGTCTAATGGAATGGCTGAAAGTGGTGTCAAAATTGTTGGTAATATTCTTTAAAAATGTCAGGATTCAGGTTCTGATCCTTATCTCGCACTATTGCATTACAAAAACGCACCAAAAGGTGAAATGGCATCTCCAGCGCAATTGTTAATGTCTAGACGCCTGCGTTGCACATTACCTAATAACAATGATCTTTTGAAACCGAAGGTCATTAACTTTAGAAATCATAATATGGTTTAAATATAATAAAGACATATTAGGTCTTTAGCCTTAAATAAACACAATAAGTCTAAGAAATACTTCGATAAAAAGTGTCATGTTATGTCAACACGGCAATCAGGGGACAATGTACACTATAAGCTAAAACCAAACGGTCATTGGATTCCAGGTGGCACTATTGTTAAGTCAGCAGGTATTAGATCCTATTTAATTCGAAATCAAGAAGGTACGGAATACATAAGAAACAGGGAATTTATACTGAAAAATCCGATGCCAATATTGAGAGAATCCCCACGTAAGAGCTTTGTAGATTCATATGTAACTTCAAAAAAGCCAGGGGGAAATAATACCCAGCAACTTAGTCCATCCCATTCAAGTATTGATAAAAGTTCACCGAATGGTACTAACATTCCACCAAGTAGTACATCGAAAACTCTTGAAAATAATATAGTTTCAAACCCAGTGCGTTCTAGTAACAGAACAGCCTGTTAAGCGTTTTTCATTTTCGGAATTTGAAAAACCTAAACCAAACAAATAGGCTCTATAGTTTATTGCAGTAAAGTAAGAAACTAAAGAAAGAGCATGTTATGAAAATAAAATAATAATTGTATTAAAATTATTATTTAAAATTAATATTTGAATTTTATAAATTATTGAAATTATAATTGTAATAAATTATTTAGTTAGTTTTCTGATTAAGTTGCTTCTGTAATGAACTGCTCCTGCTATATATAAAATATGTCTGCCGTTGTACCCTTATGTTACACTTATATAATTTTTCTTTCTCATAATTATGCCTATTTAGTTCGAGTCAACTTCTATCGTCCTTTTATTATATCACCACGACATATAACAGGTACCAACCGCGACCTTCTAGCGTGTGTAAATCTTTTCCTATGAATTTTTAAAGTTTCGATCGTTTATGACGTCACAGTGGGCTGGGGGGTCCCGCGTGACGTCATAAACGGTCGAAACTTTGAAAAATCATAGAAACAGATCTACTCACGCAGAAGGTCGCGGTTGGTGCCAAAATTCTCAGGATGTAGTCTACTTTCGATTAAAAATCTTAAAAAAATCAAGGCGCACCCCCCATTAGAGCAACCTTAACTCCCTGTTTCTACGAACTGAATGTGAAGCGTTTATTTCTTTTAAATAAACTTGATTGTGAAGTAGGTATGTGGTAGATAGGTAGTATCTATGGTTGGTAGACGGTGACAATGGCAAAGCCATGTTCTTTGCAGACGAGTGATCTAATAGAAAAATAATAAACCTTTGTGTAATAATTTCCAGCGTTTTTGAGATCACAAGGGTATTTTGGACTTTTGGTAAATTTATGCCAAAAGAGACCTCTATTAATGCTGACACATACTGTAATCCCTTAAACAAAAAAGTTACAAAAGAACAATGGGGTATTTCGGTGGGTCGGAAATTCAGGTTTTTGACCTCAAATTAGGATTCAGTACCCTTGAAAACCTATATACTACAACTTTAAGCCCAATGATACTATAACATGTGGTAGAAAAATTAATTAAAGAGATCACACGTTTGAAAAAGGTGGGCCGCTATAAATGCACACACACTAGGCAAGGACTACGCTGCGGACTACGCCATGCGCGTGTGTGAGTAGTATTTTGTAGTATCCAAGAGGTCCTCCAAGGGTTTCTGTGCATGGATACTTTTTTCAAAGACAGTTGGCTAGCTACGTCACACCATTCAAATCTTCAACTTTCCTTAGCTTCTCTGATTTTTTAAAAACATTTTCTCGACGAACAGACCCGATTACCGTTATTCCTGAGGCTTACTCTTTTGAAAAAATAAAATAAAAAAAATTGACTGAAATACCCCATTCGGAACCGTAGGAACAGGTATGCTAGGGATGCCTTATCCACAACAACGCCAAGCCACACACCATGTGTCACTGAAGAACCTTTGACTTAGTTTGGATGGGACATTATCAACAATTATCTCTATTCACTCACTTAGCACCATCTGACTTCCATCTATTAACTAAATGGAAGAACTTTATGGGTGAAAAACGATTTGAAGAAGATCAAGAGGTCCAGGAAGCTGTTCTGAAGTGGCTAAAAAGGTAGAAGTGGAGAAAGGAAGTGGTGCCCAGAAATGTCTCGAGCTCAAAGGGGACTGCGTGAAAAAAAGTTGAGAATATTTTTGTGAAGTAGGAATTATGCAAATTTTATTGAAACACAAGCATTGTTTAATGACCCTTGTAGTTATTTTAATTTATGTCATATTGTAACAGACAAAAGTTGTCTTTACTCACTTATTTCCTTCCCCCAATTTCCCAGTTTTGGGGTTCTTCTCCGTTTTGGGAGGAACCTTGTCTGGCGGCACTTTGACTTTGCTGTAGACAGCGTTGCTGTTTCCCACCGAGTCATCGTCTTCGTCGTCGCCAACGAACATCTCCCGGAATCTCCTCGGCGACTCGAGCCCATGCTCTTCTAGACCCTAAAACAGAGAACCGACGAATAAGACTACGTTGCAAATACCACTTCATTCACGATTACTCTGCCGATAAATTTAGGGTCCCTCATGTTTATTGGATCCCTAATTCGTATGGCTAAGAGCCCTTACAAAGTGGAGCTGCGATAAGAGCGTCGCAAATAGAGATGGGTCGCTCAACAAAGAACCGGCTCTTTGAGCCGACTCTTTCAGAAGAGCGAGTGAACCACGGGTCAGTAAAAATGAACCGCGGCTCTTTGGATCTTTTGAGCTCAGTGCTGGTAGTGTTCGGTGAAGATCGGTTTTTCAGAAGAGCGAGTGAACTGCGGATCAGTAAAAATGATAAATGAACCGCGGTTCTTCGATCTTTGGATCTTTTGAGATTCAGTCAAAATAAATGAACGGCGGCTCTTCCATTTTCGGTTCTTTTGAGATCGGTAGAGTTCAGGAAAATTCGGACTTCCTTTTCTTCAGCTCACTGTTGCCAACCCATACAATAATTCAGAGGGAAAATACGATATAAATCGATCAAATTATACAATTTTGCGGAATTTTATCGTACCACCACTAATGCATTATTGTATTTTTGGTCGTGAACTTTACCGTATTTTTTCCAGTGTTTTCTGTGTCCCACTTTCTGATTCTTTCCGTTGTTTTTTCTCCGTTTGATTTTTTGTGAGGAGCTTTCTGATACAAGTTCAAAAGGCAAGCAAAAGCGCATCCTTATCTTACCATTATTATCAATATTGAAGCTTACGTACTTATTGGTTCGTTTATTCTCTTTCACCTTGATTACCTTAAGTTTCTTTGTTGAATAACATGATATAACATCAAAATGTTATATTATGAAAATGTTACACCTACTAAGAAATTTGTTTTGTTGTTTTTTTTTAATTGTGGTTATGTCATTAGAGGCATAAAAAAAATGCAGATTTCAAATAAATAAATGTTTTACCAAACAACTGTATTTTTAAGTCTTACTTATTCATTGCTTTAATCGTGTTCATTTATTGTTTTTCGTTGATTTTTAAAGGATTTGTTGAGCATCTTTATTGAACAACAGCGCTTTTTGGGTTATTTTCAATAATGAACCATTGGAATCGAGCAACAGAAAAATTATTCCCTCCCGCCCTCAAAATTTGATGGTTTAGGATTCAAGGTAGTTTAGAATCCAATAATCGAATGAAAATTTCCGGGCATAACTAAAATAAACCGTTGTGTAACAATTTGTAGCGTTTTTCATTGTATTTTAATCTCTACGATAAATACGAGCTCAAAAGAGCCAAAAAGAGCCACTGATCCGTCGAAAAGATCCGGCTCTCTTGAATGAGCGGAGCACTCAGAGCCGTTCTTCTTGGTGAACCGTTTTGCCCATCCCTAGTCGCAAAGAGCAGCGAGGAGAGCGACGAAAGCAAACACCGGTAGACAGATGAGTGTCTCACCAATGCACTGGAGGTACTGGAAGAGCCTGGGGAAAATCAAGTTCAACCCCCTCTCCAGGAGTTTGTGGATTTCTGGGAGCCACTTCTGAGTGCTCCCAGTCACGACCCTGGAGAGCGTGTGGTTCCCCCAGTCTCCACCAGGGATTCCTTGCGGGGCATCATGTGTTCGCCGGTGCTGTCTGACGAGGCACATAAGTGCCGTGTCAAGAACTCCACTTCCGCTGGACCTGATGGTATTTCCGCCTATCGCTGGAATAAAGCACCAAGGACGATTAAGCTGCTCCTCCTCAACCTACTCCTCCTTGC
The DNA here is from genome assembly GCA_009739505.2 of Apolygus lucorum. Taxonomy (NCBI): domain Eukaryota; kingdom Metazoa; phylum Arthropoda; class Insecta; order Hemiptera; family Miridae; genus Apolygus; species Apolygus lucorum. The sequence continues at coordinate 39,633,619 of CM019169.2, forward strand.
GGGAAGACCCCCGAAAGCATTAACCCGAGCCCGAACGGTGTTCATCCCAAAGAAAGGGGGAAGTGGGCCTGGAGGCCAGCGACCGATCTCTGTGTCCTCGGTAGTCTTCCACCACTTCCAGAAAGTACTGGCATCTCGCCTCCAGGTGGTTGGTATCATTGGTGACGTCCAGAGAGCGTTTCGGCCAGCAGATGGCACGGCGGAGAACCTTACAGTTCTCCAAACTGTCATCTCGCTGGCCCGTATGAAGCGCCGCCAACGCCATCTGGCTGCTCTGGACGTCGCTAAGGCCTTTGATACAGTCAGTCACCTTGCCCTGACCGATTGCCTTCGTGGTGTCAGGGCCCCATCTCGGTTAATCGAGTTTGTGGGCTGTCTGTACATGGAGAGGCACAACAAGAGCTACCTGTTAGCTCATTATCACCTCACCCTCTGACTGAGAGCCAAATCTCCATCCTCCTTATCACTTGAGTGCATCTTTCAACTAACTATACATGAGTATAGTCTATCATAGTCCTTTACTCTCAGCATTTACCTGCGATGGAGTTTCATTTTTTACTCGCATTACCTACCTAATGAGTTCACAAGTGATTGCACTTCACGTGCGAAACAGTTCAGTAGATAGAGGTATCTTCAAGAATAGAAATGAAATTTATATGATTGGGAAGGGGATTTCACGTTTATACTGATATATTGAAACGCTACTAATCAAAGAGTTTGTTATACATAATAATTATATTTGTTATGGTCGAGCATGGCTCAGATCAAAGGTAAGAGGAAGAGACCAAACCAGTGTTTTTGTCCCTCATGACGCTGGTCCCATCCGTAATTTTCATTGCATACTCAACACTACGCTTAATTTTGAAATGATTCCAGCGCAGAAAAAACCTTCAAGGATCTGTGGGATCCCACCATTTATTTAACACCGAAGATGAAGAAGTTTGTACTAACAAAGTAACTGCAAGGGATCCAGCAGATAAAATTGCATTTAATTTTAAATTCGACCATCAAAATCTTCTCGGAATTCATCGAAAAAACTAATATAATTGGCTAATAACATCAATCCCCTCTACTTTCGCTTCCGAAGAAAATTAATACCACATTCAAAATGAAGGGTTTTCTGCAAAAAAAAAAGTAACAATAAATTGCACATCGCCTACAAGAATTTGAACCACACTGACTCGTTGCCCCGTTTACCAATTGGGAAGGTATCCCCTAGGTAAGCCTCAGATAGTTACCTCGACTTTATCTGTGCCAAGCGGTCAAGTTTATCGAGTCGTTTATCAATCAACATTTATCCCACAGGTAGCTATCCCTCGGGTAGGAATTCCTCAGATAACTTGGGCTGAGGGAAAAAAAGGTACCATCTCAACAACGCTGATTCCCCCACATTTCAACACTGGTTTTTTCATCCTTTTTTGTAGGTTTTTCAGTAAAATAGTAGAGCTTAGACAATCCCTACGAAGTCTATTTTGTTTAAAATCCGAGTTTTCTCATTTTTGTTCGCGGAAAACGTCTGAAACTTCTGATGGTAAGTACCTTTTATTTTTGAAATACAATTTTTCTACTGATTTTATCATTATTTAATAATAAATGTATGATAGCTACAGGTATGATTCAGGTGTTAATGATGAAGTTGATTACCATCTATTCAAATTTCTCTCTTTACTTCTATCAAAAATCAATAGTTTTGCGAATGAGAGGCTCAATACACTGCCTTTAAACGAAAATTTCACTGTTTGGATAAAATTACCCATTTTTAAATTGCTGAATCTCCGTTATTATCCAACCTATGGAGCTCAGGTTGATCTTAACTGTCACCAATTTAATGTACTTTGGAAAGTTACTGCGCATAAATTATTAATATTATCATAGATTGGAAAGTTGAAGTTGAAAAACTGAAGAAAAAATTTCACAGTTTTTAGTGCAGTACGTTTATAGCACTGGGTTACGGGCTCTGCTCTCTTCTCTCTCTTGTTCTTAGCGCAGCTCCACTCTGTAAACACCCTGAGGAAATCTCAAGAGTGATCCGTCCAAAGTCCTTTTTTGCTTCCTCATTATCAAAGAGTAAGTCGAAAAGCTAGTTGTGTCAACGCCCCACTTTGTCATAGTTCTTTATTTTATCAAGAAATCATCGCAAATTACAAATGTAAACGCTTGCATACGAGTCTGCTAGAGGTGTGTCGGTACAGGTGTACCGGGACTGTGGAACCGAGTATCAGGTTGGAACGGTTCCACGCAGTGACAAAAACTCGACCCTTACCGGTCCAGTTCCACGGACTGATAAGATATCTTGAAATGGCTCTGGACCGGGAAGAGAATCTTTTCCATCGGTCCAGTTCCATCCTCACCAATCAGAATGATCTGATCAATCATCTCATCAATCTGATCATTCTGATTGGTGAGGATGGAACTGGACCGGTAAGGATGGAACCGGACCGATAAGATATCATAGAGAATGGTTCAATGGCTCTGGACTGGGAAGGGTTTTGGACCGGTAAGCATGGATCTTGTTCTCAGTTCTGTTCCATGTTGTACCTGGAAGCGCCCTTACTACATCCATGGACTGAGAATGGTTCATGGAATGGCTCTTGAGCGGGAAGTGATCTTCTGGACTGGTTAGCATGGAAGTTGTCTCCAGTATTATTAATTTATTATTGTCATGTTAAGTTCTTTAACTGCAACGTCATTATTCTTTCCCTTAATTGTTTGGTAACTATTATTTATAATAAATTGCCTCTTTTGTAACACTTGTTCAAATTCCTTCCTTTTAGCGAATTGTCAAGGAAAATGACGCTATTGTATTGCAAGTTGAGATCATAAGCATGGAAGAAGGACGATAGGGATTTGACTGCCTGCTTCATCCATGCCATGTGAGTGGGATTTGATCGCCTGTACCAGTAATGGAACTGTACTGGTAATTTGGAACGGTTACATCTTTGTCACCGTAACCGTTGGAACCATTCCAGGGAAATACCTGGACCGACACACCCCTAGAGTCTGCAACACATTGGGACAATTTATGTCTTTACTTTTTCCCTCCCCCCTTTTCCTGTCACCCTTCACCCGTCTACCTACCTATACCTTCGCTACCTACCTATAATAATAATATTGTTCTCAATAATTGTTTATTGACGTGCAACAAACTATTACTGCAAAATTTGCACCATTTTTGCAACTTTTAATGTTGTTTTCAGTTCTTTTAACTCAGGAGTATATCTCAGTTTCTTCCATAATTACAACGGTTTTGGCAGTATATAAAGTATGCATAAATTTAGGGCTTTCCAACGAATGGTGAACGATTTTTCTACGAACACGAATGACGAAGATAAAGTTCCGTAGCAACGACTTGGTTTAAGTGGATATCATTAAAAATTTTCGTGACGATTTTTCGATTATGTGCCAAAGTAAAGACATAAAATGAGGGTCCTCCAAAATCAAAATTTTCATCCATTGTGTCCAAGAACTTTCTGAACAACTTTGGTTCTGTCTGTAGTCAGTTTGCGGACAAACTTGGGCTTAACTGCACGAATTCATTGTCCAATTTTGTTGACATTTTCTGATGAAGTATGAGCATGATGTTGGTAAGGATGATTGGAGATTTGAAGGTACTGGAGTAGCAGGTAAGTACTACCTACCTGGATAAGCAGACGTGTCTGGGTAGCTAGGTTGTAGGTCCTATCCTACAGCATTCTCGAAAGAGTGTAGATTCAAGTTGAACCCATTCGTTCAACGCATGATTTTAGCATTTTGATGATTAGATTCGATACTTCACTGTACTAAATCTAGAAAAGGAATTCAATATTTTTGATAAGGGAAGGGCTAACCTCAACATTGAGCCTTCCTCTTCCAGACAGATACTCCTGGTTCGGGTTCTCTCTTGAAGTGTCTATCGTCAGGAAGATGTACGCGAGGAAGACCTGGATGGACAGGATGACGACTCCGGCCGCCCAGAATACGCGATACCTCCTCATCCATCGGATGTCAAGAGCTCTGGAAGGGGCTCCGGCCATAGAGTTATCATCGCCACTGAACACTGAATGAAATGATCAAATTCGAGGAAAACCCCTGGAAAAACGGAAGCCGATTGCTTCAGAGAACCTCCGCCCGAAGCGCTGACAAATCTTATTCCACTTCTCTTTTACGCGCTGAATTCAAATGTTGAAATCATCTACGCCCAATAAATAGGTCTCAGGGTTTTTAAAATCACTTTTAAATCGTTTTTAAAATGCTTAAATATATTATATACTTGGATTAAAAGAGTATACAGAATATAACTAGGTGAAATTCGAATGAGTAAATCAAAATTCATCCATGAATCACGCTCAATTGACTCAGAAGAAGACACATGCCAAAACTAAACTGAAGAAGAATAAAGCGTCTGATAACAGCATTGATAAGCTTTGTAACTGCATTTTTATGATTTCACGATATTTTTACAGGTGTCATCGTGAATACCCGGCTTATAATCTAGCATGTACATAAAATATTGATGAGTTTCTGTGGTAGGTAATTTAGTAGTGATTTACTATGTCGGATTCGGAAGAAGAAGAGCAATACCCTTTCTTGGGGACCCCGCTTGAGCCCATCGAAGAAGGTACTTATTGCAGAATATAATAATAATAATTGTTTATTGCCATTCAGATATAAATCCAGAGCAATACAGCGGATGGTACATAATATGGTGTGTCACAATAAAAAGATAAAATGAACAAAATAAAAATATCTTCTGTGGGCTTAAGTATTTACTATTAACAGTCTTATCTCACTGGCTTCCCTCAAGTAATAAAATAGTCTGTTTGCGACGTTACGGTCACTTGTAGCCAGTATTCTTCACATTTTTACCCTTTGTAGCGAGAATAATCCATTGCGAAGTACAGGAAACCAGTTCGTATTCTAGTTTGGCTGATCGGCTCATGCAAATGGGGAATTTGCCTCAATTTTAGATTCTGGAATCTCAACTCAAATCCTATAATAGGGCCCTAGAATAACGTTTAACACTAGGAATAACCAAGGGGAAAAAATTACCGTAGGAGAAAATGACTAAACAAGTGAAGCCTCTGTTACAAAACACCGCGAAAATCGAGGAATATTGTTGACGTCATACGAAAAAACGCCTGCCAAGTGGGTGTGGCACATAGTTTCCTCGTATCCATAACCCAATTATATAGATGATCCGATGCATAGTAGTTAATCTGAAAACACCAATCTCTAAGTACCTTCCACTACCCTCATAGGGGACCATCTACACGCTAATCTGGACAATCCTAGACAATTTCATCAAATTCGGACGAAAAATGTAAGTGCGGTAGTGATTGGAATCAAAAAATTTCTTAGCAAGACTGGGAGTCGAACCTGTGACTCCTGGGTGTAAGTCCAGTACTTTGCTCACTGATCTACAAAGGGATTGATTGAATGGCTTTGAGATCCTCACCTCAGACGCAACTGTTACGGCTGTTACAAGAATTTTACGATTGCGCATGCGCAGAGGCTACTGTAAATTTTAAGGCCTTGATTTTCATTGGGGACCATCTACAACCTAATCCGCGTAATCCCTGAAAATGTCATCGAAATCGGGTAGAAATTGTGGAAGTTATGGCTGTTACAAGCAATTCACGTTCGCGCATGCGCATCGGCTACTATCAGTCCGGGGGTGATGATTTTCATAGGGGTCTATCTAAACACTAATCTGTAACATCCCTGAAAATTTCATTGAAATCGGATGGAAAATGTGGAAGTTATGGCCGTTACAAGGAAATTAACGTTTGCGCATGCGCAGTGACTACTATCAGTCCGAAGGTGATGATTTTCATAGGGGACCATCTAATCACTAATCTGTAACATCCCTGAAAATTTCATTGAAATCGGATGGAAAATGTGGAAGTTATGGCCGTTACAAGGAATTCACGTTTGTGCATGCGCAGTCGCTTCTATCAGTCCGAGGATGATGATTTTCATAGGGGACCGTCTACACACCAACCCACACAATCCCTGAAAATTTCATCGAAATCGGACAATAACTTCGTATAGTTATGCGCGTTACAAGGAATTCATGACAGACAGACAGACACACAGACACGGAACCAAAATTGTTCAGAAAGGTCTAAAACGCAAAACGCGAGTGAAAATTTTGATTTTGGAGAACTTTTTTCGTCCTTGAAAAGTGAAAACAAAGCTTCCGCTACCTTGGTAGACTCGGAAGCAAAAAAAAACGACGCGAAAACAACTCCGACAACAGACAGAGTTCTAGCACCGCCACACAAAACGATCCAGTGAAATGGCTACTCGAATAATGTGATTCAAATCTTGAAACTAAATAAGAGAAGATGAAGACTAATAATGCTTGATAAACTAGTAGGTAGAATCGTATTGTAAAAAAGTGAGTAATATTGTTTCTTTTGGTCACTTTTGTGTCTGGGTTCTTCCTGCCAGTTCGCGGCGCACTCTTGTGTGCACTACTCGGAAGCTAAAAGTTCGTGTATGTTCCGCTTCTGTGGTAAGCGCCACAGAACCTCCTTTGAAGTCAGATTGGTAGAATATCCGTTACGTTTCAAACATGGCTGCCTCTTACACATTGCCACCACATTTAAAATTTCCATCTTCCTTAAATTCTCTAAATTTTTTGGATGCGTTTTCGAGCAGCTCACTATGGTTTTATTCCATAAAAATAAACCCTCATTCGAAAAAAAAAGGTGAGGCAAATTCCCCATTGGTCATACACTCCTCAAGAAGTGGCGTCTTTCAAATATCAGATGTGGCAGCGGTCATTCTCCCGTTTGAAACTATTGTTGCACAATTTGAGAAAATCTTTTACAACTGAAAATTTGGAAAAGCACTGGTAGTACAAGCTAACAAATTTTAACAATTAAATGTTTTGTCGAAAAACTGAGTAAAACTATTGTAAAAATAATTTTTACAATAGTTTTTTATATACAATCATTTTATACAATTATTGTATAAAATGATTTTGAATAAAAATGTAGGTACGTACAAAAAAATTGAATAAACACAAGTAACTATGTACTGAAAAGACTTTGTTTCCCCCTTATTATTCAATTGTTCTACTATCTTGCGCATATTTTGAAGGCATATTTTCGGATTTTTTCGCGCATATGTACAAATATATATATTGGGCATCTACGTGCATATTTTGAGGTTTTATTTCGCATATATTGCCGAGCTCTAATCATTACCTATGAAGTGCAACAGTCCATTTCAACAACAATGGTATAGGTAGGTACCTACTCTACTATCAACTCAGTTCCAGCAGTTGTTTTTGGATGTTAAAGTTGTCACTTCTGTGTGTATGGAGGAAATTTCCTATGTGGGATGGTCTGTAACACGAAAACTAATGATACCAACTAAAAAATAAATAGGGTAGACCTTTCTGAAACTGGAATAAATAATTCCGTCCATTAGCCAACTTCTGAAGCTCGGGCTACCCTTATTCCACAAAAAATCAAGGTAAAATACTCTCTGACGAATTCTTGTCTTTCTAAAGAAACCTTATTTCGTATCCATCGTTTTAGGGGATATTCCGAAGAAGAAACACATGGGCGTTCAAGATCAAATCGCTACAGACAAATATGGACGCCGCCGTTTCCACGGTGCGTTTACTGGGGGATTTAGTGCTGGTCACTTCAACTCTGTTGGAACACCTGAAGGATGGAAACCGACGTCGTTCAAGTCTTCCAGATCTACCAAAGTGGACTCCAAGTTTCAAAAGCCGGAAGACTTCATGGATGATGAAGTAAGGACCTGTGAAAACTAGGAGAGTCTAGCCCCCAGAAAGTGTTGTCGTGTTTCAGCGCTACCTACCGCCACTTCAACGAACTACCATTTCTGATATCTTATCAGGTGATCACGCTCGCTACCACATTACCGTTGCTCTTTTAACTTGCAGTTATCCCAAGATTACAATGTAGCAAAGAAGAACAACACAACAATTGAAAACAACACAAAAATGCAATATCAAGTTCCTTTTCCTCGCAATTTAACAAGGCAGGGAAGTAAAGCCGCCAAACTTAGAAATTAGAGAGTGGTAAAATCGAGGTAAGCCTACTTTTCAGAAATGCCGCTTGACCACGCTCACATCGAGCTGAAAAAGTATAATAGTTCGCTGAAGTGGCGGTAGGTAGCGCTGAAACCTGACAATACTTTCTCGGGGCTAAACTCTCCTGTGAAAACTCGCTATTCGAATTGTATTAACATGTTTAATGTTTTAGGGCTGGGGGTCATTCTGTGAATTCCGACACGCAAATCTGCAACGCTTTTTTTTCTTAGTTACCACGGACCGATTTCTTAGTTACCACGTTATATCGGCTCCATTTGGGGTCTAGTTGTACCAAGATGGTCACTGATCAGCTGAGTGAGCTCCAAGGCCATTTTCTCTCCTGTTGAACGCAGGAAGCTGAAATTTGAGAAGCAGGGTCAATGGAGAATGCTGAAGGCGCCTGAGTGGTCACTGATCAGCTGAGTGATCGGCAATCTAATTTCTCCCTTGCGAGGGAAAAACATTAAACATGATTTAATGTTTTTCCCTCGCAAGGGAGAAATTGTTTCACTGCTCGCTTCATCCTAAAACCCGCTGTAACTACGTCCTGGAGCTCCACCAATCAGAACGCTTCTCGGGCTCCCAGATTCAGCTTTCAGCCCAGTGGTTGCTCCTCTAGGCGATTCTAGGAAAAGATAGGTTCTTGGTACCTGGAGCTTAAGACCTACACGTGCAGGTTCCTTGGAGTTCCTTCCCAGAACCCCAGGGTTTCCACAACACTGCTTGTTGTACTTTGAGCATCTCAGACTTTGACAGGGCTGTAAAATCACCTTTGTTACGGTGACACTTACTGGGTAAAGTGGACCCACCTTCAAACTTTATAGGGGACAAGTTTGTGATGTTTCCGCGTGTGCTGACGGTAATTTTGGTGGATTTAAACTTACTGAATTAATTGTGGTAGTTACAGTCGTTTTAGTGACACAAGGTCGAAATCAAAAAAAATCTTAAATGTGAAAAAAATGTGTTCCAAGTTGAGTAAGACATATTTGAAGGGTACAGGGAAAAAATCCCTTCATTGACACTTTTTCGAAAAATTACTTAAGAGCACTATCTAAAGGATTTTGAGGCGTAGAATCCGAATCTGCAGTCGTTTGTGGGTTTCACTACTAGGGAAGAACGTCATTGCACGCGCATCTATGAAAGAACTCCATCATTGCGGTTTCAATGACCTTGTGCCTCGCATCCTGCCTTGCCAGATAGTTTTCTTCTTGCATCTTGTCGTCAATGTTGTGTTTATACCTGTTCATTAATTGATTGGTTTCTGCGCAGGATATGGACGATTTCGGTATCGCTCCCTCCGTTGTGCGAGCAAAATCTGAGTACAGTGGTTCTAGAAGCTCCAAGAAGCGAGAACGCGTGAACTTCCAAGATGGTCCCATTCCTGGAGAACCAGTTCTTCAGAAGATTCTCGAACCATCAAAGTTAGTTTACCCCCGAGTTATGTTATGCTAAAATTTGGTTTTTAGGTTTTGTCGTACGTTTTGACACTGTTCGCGCTCTATTTGGAGTAGCTGCGAGCAAGGGATTTGCTTTGATGCAGTTCGATGTCAAAACTGCCTTCTTGTACGGCAAATCGGACGAGGAAATTTACATGAAACAACCAGAGGATTACAGTGATGGAACAAGTAAAGTATGTAGGCTGAAAAGGAGCCTATACGGTCTAAGGCAGGCTCCAAGATGCTGGAATATTCGTTTTACGAATTTCATCAGATCTCAAGGTCTAATCCAAAGTCAAGCAGACTCGTGTCTGTTTTATCGTCAAAAGGGGGAGAAGAGACTGATTTTGTTAATATACGTTGATGACGGAATCTTGTGCGGAGAAGACCCGGAGGAGATGAAAATGTTCATGGACAACCTCAAGAGAGATTTCCATGTCACAGAAGGATCCGTCGAAAATTATCTTGGCATGCAAGTTACAAGAAATTCCGACGGTTCAATTTTTCTAAGCCAAGAACATTATGCTACGAAGGTGTGTGAAGAGTTCGGAATGCTGGATTCAAATCCGGTGGCCACACCAGTAGAACAGACAGGGCCAGATTCTATGGAATCCGAGGTATTGGAAGAAAATGTGCCATATCGATCAGCAATTGGAAAGCTGATGTATTTGGCAGTTGTGACTCGCCCCGACATTGCCTAAGCAGTGAACACAGCAGCTCAGAAGGTGACAAGGCCAACTAGAGCTGACTGGGTTGCAGTCAAGAGAATTTTAAAATATTTGAGAGGAACTCTCTCGTACGGGTTGATGTACAAGAAATATATATCGAGAAGTCTTGATGCATACGTTGACGGATGCAAGGGAAGGGGCTGTCACAGTCTTGATGCGTACAGTGATGCTGATTATGCTGGCAACACAAAAACTAGGCGATCAACATCAGGTGTCGTATGCAAATTCGCAGGAGGACCAATCTCATGGCTGAGCCAGAAGCAGAGATGTGTTGTGCTCTCTACAACTGAAGCTGAACTTGTTGCTGCATGTGAGGGTCAACATCAATCATCTGGGCCACAAGACTGTTACGCGAAATTGCTGATCTCCACGAGAAACCTTAACTCAAGATAGACAATGCTAGTACGATAAAGTTGGTGAAGAATCCCGAGTTTCACAAAAGATCGAAGCACATAAAAATTCGTTACTATTTTGTGCGCGAAAAATATATGTATGGAGAAATCGGCGTGGAACACGTAGCAACACAGAACCAACTAGCTGACATCTTCACGAAACCCGTTCTAAGAGGCAGATTCTTGTTTCTACGTCAACAAATCGGAATCCAAAGAAACATTGAAAACTAAGCGTCTTTATTGGAGGAAGTGTTGGCGAGTGAAAAAAATAAAGAAGCCAAGTTTTCAATTCAACTACCTACCAGGTACCGAAATTCAAGTTTAGTTTCCCACACATCAATTACCTAAACAACAAGTGATTCCTACTTTACAATTTATTGTTGAATAGGAAAATACATTCTTCTCGTGACTTTTGTTCAACACATTTATTTTTTATTTAAAAATAATAATTGTAGACTTAAGTCCTATTCTGACTAATACCTCTGCTATCACCTAACCTCACCTAAACTAAGAAATCGGCCGAGCGTGTTGAGGAGCTTCAACTTTTCTTTTTTCCTTCCAGGGATACTGTTGGTGTTTTGCTGTTGATGAAGATGGGATGGAAGCCTGGTCAGGGGGTCGGTCCTCGACTCTCAAAAATGGAGAAGCGGTTGCAAAAGAGGAAGTCGAAGCTAGAAAAAGGCTCATCAACAGTGAATACCAAGGTGTACGGCTGTGCTATGAAACCTCCATCTTCTTCTGAAGAAAGTGGAAGTTAGTTCAAAATTTGCGTTTCTAGCATAGGTATTAAGAATGTGACAAAGTCGCCCATAAGTGTTGTTGAATTTGGTTAAAATGGATTATTTGAAATACTAATAAAGTATAATATTGAGTCAGAGTATAAGTCGTTGGCAAGCCACGGTATTGGATGTAAGGACATCATTTTGTAGTTCATAAGATGGATATGGGATGTGCCACTCCCATAGTATGACCGACTTTTGATGCCAGAGATGTTCCAGTACAAATTGCAAGACTTGAAATAAACAGAGGCCTAGGGTTGGAAATAGGGAGTAGTAGTCTACCTGAAATTCTCCCAGGACCCAATTCTTGACCAGTTTACATGCCTTTTTTCTCGGTTCTATTCTCAAATATTTCAGGAGGTTTTTTCACGCAAAAGGGGTTTTCTCATCACATTTTCCTCAAAAATGAGTTAGACATGGGGATTTGTTCTTCCTACTCGTTGAGAACTATCCGACGGCTAAAGATTTATTGGGCCAGAACTGGGGTATTTCGACTTACAACGGCAACAAAAACCAGTCTTTTTGGCGCAACTGGGGGTTTCTCTTCCGCCACCTGGCGACCAAAACTAGCTTTCAATTTGTAACCAATCAGATTCCACCAGCTGATGGGAACCACCAACCGGAAGTGGCGGACGAAATTGATGAGGAATGTGACTTGTTGACTCTTGAGGTTGCTCTCAAAATTAAGAATTTTGAATTTACTATTTACCTTTCTGGCTCTCAAAATCTGTGGATACTCAAACATTTTAGCCAAATTTCGGGTTGCTTTCCAAAAATTTCGGTCAAAAGGTGTTCTCTCCTTACTAATTTTCAATTTTTCACTACTAAAAAATTGATTTAAAAAAAAAAAAGTAGTTTATTCATGCAGCATGAGTTCGAAATATTATCTATATGAGAGTATTGTAGCAGTCTAAATATTTCGTATGCAACCGACTCTAACTGCTAGAAATCTTTGAAGCAGCAGCAGAAAAAGAATGAATGTTTTGATGTTGTTTGACCAGGTGATGAAGACCTCGACATCGACACTCTCTTTGCACCCGATGACGTGGAAGTGACGTTCAGCAAGCCCAAGACTGACGTGTTCGGCATGGGGTACTCTGGCCTCGACAGGAATTCGGTTTTGTCCGCCAAACAGAGCGATCCCGCCAAGGCAGTTCCTGACACTTTCCGCTTGATGGATAAAAACAAAAAGCTCGCTATACGAGGGCAGGTAAGGTGACAATGAACACTTTGAAGGGTACTACGTACTTAATGTATGAAGTGGCCAGGGAAAACCCCCGTGATTTGCTCAAACCTGATTTGAAGAAAAATTCATTTTAAAGTTTACCAACTAATGGCAACTTCAAACATCATTTAAAAAATACAAAAAATGTACTGTTAGCAGATTGAAAGAATGCGGCTGACCTATTTTCCGAAGGGTGTACTTGCTATCTGTTCCAATATCTTAAGTAGCCTGGTAAGTTGAGCTGGGGAAAGGGCCGAGCCTCCGTATCTCACCCCTTTGTAATCTGGGCATAGATAACAACTTGAGTCACAATGAGGTAGATAATTCGGTAGATGAGGTAGATAATTGATAATGATAGTAGATAATTTATTGAATTTGACGCCCGTTCCCATACTTAATGTCCTTATTTTTACATTTTTACGGTAAATTAAGGTAGTTTTGGTAATTTTAGTGACAGAGGAAAAAAAACTTGGAAAAATAAATGGTTAACAAAAGTGATAAGAGACATTTTCATACTCAAATTAGTTGTACAGTCGATTTTTGAAGTTTGATCTATCTCAATAGTAAACACCCTGTACTTTACGTCAAACATTAAAGCCCTAGCAGACCTCGAGTAGCCAGTAATAAATAAACCCATTCACGTCATCATCAGTCGGTAGTTTACAACCCTTGGTCTAATTTTTCCTGGTTTGAGTGGCAGGTAGAAGAAAAACGATGTTTTTGGTACTGTAATACACATGGACACCTTACCAAGCCATCCGCATTCTTTCAATCGGACATTATGGGAACGGGCGTCAAATTCAATAAATTATCTACTATCATTATCAATTATCTACCTCATCTACCGAATTATCTACCTCATTGTGACTCAAGTTGCTATCTATGCCCAGATTACAAAGGGGTGAGATATGGAGGCTCGGCCCTTTCCCCAGCCCAACTTACCAGGCTACTTAAGATTTTGGAACAGATAGTCAGCTATGTTAGCAAGTATACCCTTCGGAAAATAGGTCAGCCGCATTCTTTCAATCTGCTAACAGTATTTGAACCGTCAACTATCCAGATTCACCAAATCTTTCCTGGATAACAATTTTTCAAACTATTTAAACATATTTTATTCAAAATTGATACTTAACAAGCGAATTTTAACCCTCTTCCACCTCTAAACCCAACAATGGGGAGAAGAAAATGAGTATTTTAAAGAATGAAAAATGTACTTCTATATTCACAAAATGAGTTTTAATACAACATTGGCTGGCGGGGAGGGGGGTACAAAAAATGGAATTTTACAGGAGAGCATTTTAAAGTTTAAAATTTTATTCCTAATTCCCCCCTCTCTTACCCTCTAATTCTGTGTTGAAAGATAGGAGGAATGTTTTTGAAATGCAATAGGTCGAAACATTCCTCCTATCTTTCAACACAGAATTAGAGGGTAAGTGTACCTCCTATTTTTTGGTCCGGGCGAGAGGGGGGTGAACTTAGGAGCACAACTGCAGGGGTTGTGCGCGCTTCCTAGCGACACTGTAGCAAACTGCTTTTTTCGTGTTATCGACTTGACTAAACTAAAATGGCCGTAACTTCCGTAAATCACAAGCCAATTCAAATCTTATTGCACCGTAAAAAAAAGCGTTAAATTTCCAATTTTCATTATTTTCATTTTCATTATTTCATTTCATTTCATTAGTAGTTTGTCTTTGTCTTTCATCATCTTTGCTCCAATTATCGGTAACATCGGTCATCCCAATTATCCTGCGCTCCTCGTGGGGCCAGGGAGAACTAGCTCCAGTTTGACACCTACGTCTAGTCATCAGAGAGCATTAATTAGATAATTGAGAGATTCGCCGTAGTGTCGCTAGGAAGCGCGTGCAGCACCTGCAGGCCGTGTTCTAGATGCTCCTGGTGAACTTCACTTTCATTTCCCGACCACAGTCAGACAAAGGCGTTTCCTCTCTAAATTCTCCCTCAATGTGAAAACCAAGCTTTAGTGTTCACGAGATACCTGTACGAAAAAACTTCCTAAGAATATCAGGTTTCCAATGATCCAATTAAAAAAATTTCACCCCCGAAATCTACTCAAAATATTTTTTTTTTTTTTGGCGTTAGATACAGGGTGTCTCAAAAGTTGTTCACCCCCCTGCTAAAATCGTCCAAATAGTAGTAAAAAATTTTTTTTTTTGAATCTTCATGATTTTCCCCAAGGATTTCAAATATGACCATATTGCGCATTGCGCAAATCGTGCGCAACGCACACCAACTTCGTTATTTCAAATGAGACCCCCCATTTTTTATTGCATATTTGGATTCTACTAAAAATTTCATGAATTTTAGACCTTTCACTTGATTTTTTTGGTTGCGCGCAACCCGTCCCATGAGCGCGCAAAGTCGCCCAACTACCAAATTGTGCAAAATATGGATTCACGTAAACCCCAAGTGTGGCACATGTTTTTTCATTATTTTTCGACGCTGAATCACGTGGTGGTATCCATTTTTAAATTTGATTGGAATTTTCGAAATGGCTGTCAAAAATTCGGTTGTTTTTAGCGATAAATCGCTCATTTTTGAGAAGAGCAGTTCGAGTTTACGCCGAGCGGTTCTCGGATAGGCGCCACCCCAACAGACAGACGATTCTGACGAGCTAAATAATGTTATTTTCTTTCCCTCCTTCTTTCTCAACCGGGCTGGGGACCGGCTACGGCGAAGTTAAAAGAAAAAATTAATGAAATTTCCTTCTTTAAAAAACGAAAAAAAACGTTAAAGCACCTGCTCGAAATGCAGGCATCCTTGCTGCAAGCAAAGTTAAAAGGAAAAATAAATCAAATTTTCTTCTTTAAAAAACGAGAAAAAAACTTCAAAGCAGCTGCTCGAAATGCAGGCCTCCTTGCTGCAAGGAAAGTTCTGCCCGATTCAGCCAATGATCGTGAAGAGCACGCTGAATAGATTCGGTTCGAATGGCTCGTGCAGAATCCGTTATCCGTCCCTTCAGTTCCTCGACGGTCTGAATTGGGGTATGATTCTCATACACCTTGTCCTTGAGGGAACCCCAAAGGAAAAGGTCGAGTGGCGTGAGGTCAGGGGATCGAGGAGGCCAAGGTATAAGAGCGTTGCGCCCTATCCACTTATTCGGAAAACGATGATTCAGAAAGTGCCTCACGTGAGCAGCATGATGGGCAGGAGCACCGTCCAGCTGCATCCACATCCTTGCACGAGTGGCGAGCGGCACATCTTCCAACAGAAAAGGCAGGTCGTCCCGCAGAAACTGAAGAAATCGGTCACCATTTAAAGTTCCGTCGTAAAACTGAGGCCCTATCAGCTGGTTACCGATGTGCCCACACCAAACATTCGTCGAAACCATGACTTGGTGACGAGTCTGGTAGGTGATGCGAGGATTTTCTGTAGCCCAGGTCCGCAAATTCCACCTGTTCAGTATGCCATTATTGGTAAACTTCGCCTCACCTGTCCAAAAACAAATGTCCAGGAAATCTGGAACCTCCTCGAGAAAGGTGCTCATCATGGCGAGGAAATCCAAGCTTTGTGAAGAGGTTCCACGGGCCCCAGTAGTGGCGTGCAAAAACTCTCCTGGGCCGAACGTATTGATGAACTGACCCCTAGATTGATGAGATTAACTTCAGTGATCTCTCGGAAACCGGTTCATTAAACCTGCTAAAGGTCGCACAGTATAATCATCAATTTTTACAATTCAATTTAGATACTAAATTGGTGTCCTGGCATGAGATTTTGGGGTTGGGGGGGGGGGGGGGGCACGCTGTCTACTGTGTGCTAATTAAGAAATGCAATTCTTGTCAAGTTCATGATACGACCGACCCCTCTTCCAGGTTATATGTGTTCACAACTGGTAGAATGATGACAGTAACAAAACAAAGTGCTTATGCTGTACGATTCATGCTGTGATGGTTTTCCAGGCTTTTGGAGTGGGGGCTTTTGAGGAAGAAGATGCTGACATTTACGCGCGAGATGACATGTCTCAGTATGATTTCGCTTTGGAAACCCCAGCTTCCTTACGTGAAAAGAGGAAACAGGAAAGAGCTGCTAAGGAGAAGTTGTTGGCTATCACCGGAGGTGAAGATGTCATCGAAGGTAAGACTTGAAATATTGACAAACATGAGGGGCTTTCAAAGCAAAAAAATATAAATATTAACAGAGACAATTAATTTTGGGAAGTTTGAAAAATGACCGCCGATTTTATTGCCCACTTTTACGACTGACAAAGAGGTAACTCATTACCTCCTAGATCAGATTGAAAGGGGCAGCAGTGATCATACTAAAACAAAGTGTTAAGAAAAGAGTTGATTAGATGATCGCATTCCTGGGACTAGCTATTCTACACTCACAATTTTAAGCAAACAAATTTTAAGGTAATGAAAGGGCAAAAATCAATGTAAGTACTCAAACCTGCAGCACGTCAAATCAATGAAAACGAAAGTCAAACCTGAAACCTGTTGGTTGCTAATGAAATTTGCGCTTTTTGACACTAGACGCATTTCTCAGGGGCTAAGAAGTATTAGCACTTATGGATTCCACGGCCAGGATCTCGCATACCCAGGTGAGACAGGGAGGGGGGGGACCAATGGTTCATTGGAATGTGTAACATTAAGGGAGGTCACAGAGATGTATCTCATTCATTAACACTTATTTAGATGAATATTTCCTATTTTCAGGATTTGAAGCTGCCAAGAAGCCGGCTTCGCAGAAGAAGTATTTCCCCCCACCTACGCTTCCTCCTGGCTACCAGCCCATCCACAAGGCGAGGAAGTCGAGGTTCGGTCCTGAGCGCACCAACATTGCTGAGGTCAAAGGTCCTAAACAAGCTTTGGATGCTGAAGACAGATCCGTTATTTTGGGAGAAAAAGTCTCAACCAGGTGAATATTATTTGCATATAAGTAGGAATTAATTTTGGTTTATTTTTTCAATTATGACACTTTGGAGTCGAGCAAGGAAAACGGCGCTTGGCATCTTCCCAGGACCCCCAGATGCTATCTACTTAAAGCCTATGGCATTAATTATAAAATTATGGAACATGTTTTAGCCAAATTTAATGCAGAACCTTTAGTCGTAGGTAGGTATAATACAAAAGTGAAATTATCCCTAGTAAAATGCATTAAGAAAAACTCAACGCTTAGTGCCCCAAAAACCAGTGTCGAAGAAGGCGCATGATCAGAAAAGCTGTGTGATCGGAGTGTTGGAAAAGTTGCGTGATCGGAGTGTCAGAAAAGGCGCATGATCAGAATGTCGAAAAAGGCGCGTGATCGGAGTGTCGAAAAAGGCGCGTGATCAGAGTGTCGAAAAAGGTGCGTGATCGTAGTGTCGGAAAAGGCGCGTCATTGGGGTGTCGGAAAAGGGGCATGATTGGAGTCGGAAAAGGCGTGTGTTTGGAGAGTTCGAAAGGGCACGTGATCGGAGTGTCAGAAAAGGCGTGTGATGGGAGTTGGAAAAGGTGCGTTATCAGAGTTTCGGAAAAGGGGCATGATCAGAGTGTCGAAAAAGGTGGTTATCAGAGTTTCGGAAAAGGCGCATGATCGGAGTGCCAAAAAAGGCGCGTGCTCAGAGAGTCGGAAAAGGCGCATGATTGGAGTGCCAAAAAAGGCGTGTGATCGGGAGTGTCGGCAGAGGTGCGTGATCGGAGTGTTGGAAAACGCGCGTGATTGGAGTGTCAGGAAAGGCGCTTGATCGGAGTGTCAGAAAAGGTGCGTTATCAGAGTTTCGGAAAAGGCGCATGATCGGAGTGCCAAAAAAGGCGCGTGCTCAGAGAGTCGGAAAAGGCGCATGATTGGAGTGCCAAAAAAGGCGTGTGATCGGGAGTGTCGGCAGAGGTGCGTGATCGGAGTGTTGGAAAACGCGCGTGATTGGAGTGTCAGGAAAGGCGCTTGATCGGAGTGTCAGAAAAGGTGCGTTATCAGAGTTTCGGAAAAGGCGCATGATCGGAGTGCCAAAAAAGGCGCGTGATCAGAGTGTCGAAAAAGGTGCGTGATCGTAGTGTCGGAAAAGGCGCGTCATTGGGGTGTCGGAAAAGGGGCATGATTGGAGTCGGAAAAGGCGTGTGTTTGGAGAGTTCGAAAGGGCACGTGATCGGAGTGTCAGAAAAGGCGTGTGATGGGAGTTGGAAAAGGTGCGTTATCAGAGTTTCGGAAAAGGTGCATGATCAGAGTGTCGAAAAAGGTGGTTATCAGAGTTTCGGAAAAGGCGCATGATCGGAGTGCCAAAAAAGGCGCGTGCTCAGAGAGTCGGAAAAGGCGAATGATCGGAGTGCCAAAAAAGGCGCGTGATCGGGAGTGTCGGCAGAGGTGCGTGATCTGAGTGTTGGAAAACGCGCGTGATTGGAGTGTCAGGAAAGGCGCTTGATCGGAGTGTCAGAAAAGGTGCGTTATCAGAGTTTCGGAAAAGGCGCATGATCGGAGTGCCAAAAAAGGCGCGTGCTCAGAGAGTCGGAAAAGGTGCATGATCGGAGTGCCAAAAAAGGCGCGTGATCGGAGTGTCAGCAGAGGTGCGTGATCTGAGTGTTGGAAAACGCGTTGGAAACCTAAAAAATCTCATGGTTTTTACTTAATAGCTTTCCCAATTTTGATTTATATTTTCAATAATGAACCTTTGGAATGGAGCGGAAAAAAAGGTTGTTTTCTTGGTACGTAGAATCCGACGAAAATGGCGTACTTTGCTCTGTTCCAGTGGACCAACATTGATAAAGTTCAGTGATTTTGGTATTTTTCTTGTAAAGCGAATTTAGCTCACCCAGCTGATCAAGGACGAGCTCATTGTGTCATTCCACAGTCTCAGATAGTCTCTGTCAAATTGATTGGGAATGGGTTCTACAGGGATAAAACTCCTTTGATTTGTTACCCAGTGAACATCACACCAGCGGCTGATCAGCTGTAGCCGAGCGAGCTACGGCATGTGTCTCTGGAGACGATACTCGGACCGGTTGCAGGGGCCGTGAGTTCGGGGCTCGCCTCGGGAGAATATTTTCGGGTGAGTCGGTCGCAGTTCCCCCTCGTCCCTGCCCAGGGCGGTGAGGCCAATGGGAAGCCATGAGCGAAATCATCAGAACAAATTCTGATCTTCCCTTTGGAAGCCAGCTGATGACGTCCGCGACGCCAGGAATGGCAGTCGGACGAAAATCCAACCTGAAATGGTTGTTTACTTTACTTTTACTTTACTCTTTGCATCACACCAGCGTCTCTCAACAACCAAGTAGTTAAAGATGCCATAACTGGTGGGAAATGATGATTCAGAGCCATTGCAGGTAATATGCAAACAGGGGGAAAAAATATGTTATCATAAGAATGATATCAAAGGTTCGCTCCAAGCTGTGGATCCTCACATTTTTGACTTCAGATTTATTTGTGGAAATGATGATTTAAATTTCTTCCCTTTTTAATTTTACCTGCCATAGCTCCTAATCTTCAGTTCCCACCAGTTATGGTGGCATCTTTACCTACTTGGTTGTTGATTGACGCTGGTGTGATGAATGTACGGTAACACGTCCTTCGAGCCCTGAGGAAGGCGATACATTTACCGAAAGCTTGGCAAAGAAGGAGTTTTATTACTCCCCATTCGCGGTATTTGCTGTTCAGACAGTCTCCTGTGAAATGTTAGCTTCATAGGACTAGAAGCGAATTTAGCTCTCCCAGCTGATCAGGGACGTGTGTTGAATCATCAAAAATTAACTTCCCTCGATCGATCTCCTATCATTCCGATTCTGAATCGGAGCTCCTACCACATGAGCTAAGGAAGCGAATGGACAGAAATTCGAAGAGGTCGCTGATCACAACATCTCCCCCCCCCCCCCATTAGGAAATCTTAGGTACTCCGTTACCTAGTCAGGGAGGCTGCTTTGGCAGGCGTTTTACAACCCATTGAGAACGCGTATTTTTGACTGGCTTCGGAGTTTTTCGTTATTGTTCCTTATTGACGGGGCGGGGGATCTGCTGACCTCAACATTTGTCCGAATAGGCGGTGGCTCGACTCGTGTCTTGGGAGGGAGTTGTTTTGATGACCTAATCTTAATGAATTATCGTTTCTCTGAGAAATGCTGAGGAGACCATTCGGGTCTGATACGACTGCGCCATTCTGTTGAATCATCAAAAATTCCAGGGATCAATCTCCCATCATTCCGATTCTGAATTGGAGCTCCTACCACTGAGCTAAGGAAGCGAATGGACAGAAATGCAAAGAGGTCGCTGATCACAACACGTGTTCAGTTTGCCATTCTTCGTTCTCAGTCAATCTCCTGTGAAATGAGGAATTTCACCATGTCGGAATTTCCTATTTTTGACCCCAAAATCGGATTCAGCACCTCGAAAAACCTCCTAAGGCAAACTTTCAGCCCGAACTTCCTAATTTACGAATAAACAAAACAGTGTAGAAAATACGAATGTTTAAAAAAAAGGAAAATGACGTCATCCTGGAATAGTTCATTTATGGCCGCTGAAGCGCTGAGATCGAGAAATCTATAGTCCCCAGATGCAAAATTTCACGAAACAGTAAAGTTCGAAATCGAAAAACTGAAGAAAAAAATAGAAACATATTGTTTAGTAATGCATGCATTCCAGGGGACGTCCCATTGGATAGGCATTAGATCATTTTAACCAGTTGAAGACCACAGGGGAAGAACGCACCAAGTCGATTTTTTTGCGAAAAATAGGTTATGACGGTTTCTTATAGATTTTTTCACGGCGGACTCGATGGTGACAACCAAAATGGGCAAAAACGATCCAATATAGAAGAAAAATGCGAGAAACGAAACACCGTACAGGGGAAGAACGCACCAAGCCGAGCGCAACCGGGGAAGAACGTGCCAACTTTCGGGCTCCCTCCTCCAGGTCGTATTCCCCTACCTGATGGATCTCTGTGATTCACGCATTCATGTGGTTTTTCCTGGGTTTCACAGTATTATTTTCGATTGTTAGCGGCGATCATTATTATTTTCTTCATACCAATAAGTTTATTTGAGGTAGATACTAGTGTTTGTTTTCTTGAAAACGGTGAAAATGTTTTTGTTTTTGTTAGCGAAAACTGTTTTGTTTTCGTGGAAGTGAATATGAAACAGGAAAGCGAGGAAGATGGGATTAATCTTGTTACCACCAAGAAGAGAAAATCTACTGGAAGGATGCGAGATGTGGCTCAGTCCTATTTCAAGAAGTTGAAGATCAAAAAAAATGAAAATACATGTCTTGAGTTTCTTGGTAATTTTTTCAGAACAAAGGGTTTTTCTTGATTTTTAAAAATACAAACATCAGTTTCCTCAAATTTCATTAAACGAACAACTTTTTCAAAATCAATGTTAATGTCCTTAATTTTTTTTGTAATACTTACCTACTCCTTTTTTGCAAGAACAAAAATGAATTTCCTGGATTTTATTCTATTAAAATATTTTGCAAAAATATTCTGCTTCTTCGTGAGTGAACTTTCGAAAATACCAAATCATTATACATATTATTAAAATATCACGAAACCGTTATGCCCTGATAAAGATAGAAATCTTATGGTAGGATACTATGAATAAAACCAGCAATACACGTTCATGGTGCGTTCTTCCCCTGTACAGATGGACCTTTGCAACTTTGGATAGCAATATGGAGTTTTAAAATACTTTTTGCAGTAGTTTTGATTATACCACCGCATTCTACAGTACGCTGAGATACAAATTCCATTTTTTTAAAAATTGTATCGACCAAATTCGAACTAATATTGGGTTTTTGCCGGAAAAAATGATCTCCTGAAAAGTTTACAAAATGGGACATGGTGCGTTCTTCCCCTGTAGTCTTCAGTTGTTAAGTGATAAAACTGTTTCACTCGATGTAATTTATTTATTACTTTAGGCAAGAAATACTGACCCCCCTCCCCCACCATCATCCACCTTAACATTTCTAGCGGCATGGGAGCCTCGAATCTGAAGAGCATTTTAAAATCCATGATCTACGATACCCAACATGCGAATTCGAGTTCCCCCCCACCACCACCTCCCCAACGCCAACAATGGTGAATACGTCGTAACATTGATCTTTCATCTGTTAGTTTTGGTAGGCAGTCCGTCGAAGTTCACATCCGTATTCAAGGTGAACCACAAAAAAAAACACGAAATAAGCGGTTTATGGCACCATGTCCTGGCACCATGGTGGCACCACTATTAGTTCCATGGTGGTACAGAGAATAATTAATGAAAATCCGGAGGTATAATGAGAATTTTTCCTCAATTTCAAAGCTTGGGTACAATTAGTAAGCAGTAAAGGAACCAAAATATTGAAAAATCGGATATTTTGTGAATATTATCCCCCCACTCACCCCCTCCCCTTGCGAATTTTGGTACTCTGGTAAAATCATGTACAACTCGGAAGTTATTTGAGTCAATCAAAAAAAGAAACACGCAAATCGGTTGGAAATTGAGGCCTGGGCAGAGTTTACAAGATTATGCACGCAAACGCACGTTTTTAAAGCTTAACCCCCCCTTTCCCCCTCTTAAAAAGCAAAATCCAAAATTCCGGCGCCGTAGTGCACAACTAGATAGTATTCCGCGTCAAACGAAAAAAGAACCAGGAAAATCGGTTGAGAACTAAGGCCTGTGCAGAGTACACAAGATTTTGTTACACACACACACACACACACACACAGACAGACATACACCTATGGTTTTTTTTCGTGGATTTGGATTCAGAATGGTCCAAAACGGATTACTGTGTGGTTATTTTTTTTCTTCTGTAGAGTGTTGTCCTCCTTCACCCCAGATCGATCGCATAAGGACGCCCAAGTCTTACTGTGGGACGTCCTAAAAAGCAAGATGGGGAAAATTAGGTTTCCCCTGTTTTTGTTTGATAACTTTTCTCTTAGAAAACACGATTTCGTCGTCCCAATGGGCAACACTGGGAGGAGACGGGGATCCGAACAGCCAATCAGCAAGCGTTCCCGCTTCACGTCCGTTTTCCCGGTTAGTTTTGAAATCAAAAATTTTGATTGTCTCCCAAAAATAACCGGAGACTTATTTTCCGAAATCAGCCCGATTTTCATCTATCTCACACCATTAACTATTCAGGAAAAATGCAAACAGAATTCGGTGAAATTCCTCATTTTGGCTTGATAGCACCACCAGAAACGAATTTGGCTCGTCCAGATTATCAGAGAGGATGCGTCATTCGTACTCAGCGGTCTCGCTCAGGCTCCATGTGAAATTCCTATTTCAAAAGGACAACTGAAGCGAATTCAGCTTAGAATCTTGACGAACAGTTAACAAAATTTGTCTAGTTAAGCATTTCTCGAATAAGTAGATGCTCTGAATGTCGAGACATTCACATCAACAAACTTATAAATGCAGAATTAACATAATGAACTGTAACGTTCCTCATTGTTGTTTTGAAATTGATTTTACAGAAAACACCCGGAAAATACGACAGATGAGAATAAGACTGAAGAACTTAGCATCCCTGAGCTTCCACCTGTGGGTCCTGTAGACGATCAGGATTTTAAACCTTTCGTTGCTGACCCGTCAAAGCAGGCCCGTTATGAGAAATATCTGCAGCTGGTTAAAATCGGCGCTAAAGGTGAGTACTTCGCAAGTTTTTCTCAGTTCATTGAATATTACGTATCTTATTCAACAACGTAAATTCCTTGCAACTTGAATGATTTATCGTACCTGTTTGTCTTTTCTCAGATGCTTTCTCTTCACTTCAGCCAAAAAACATGAGCGAGTGGGAGAAAGAAAGAGAACGAACTGAATTTGAACAGGCTGCCAAACTCTACCGCCCTCTTTCTGGTAATCAAATCATTCATTTGCTTGTAATAGTTGGACTCCTCACTAATATTTATGAAGTTCAGGTTATCTTGCTCTTTCGAAAATATGCATGCCTGAAATTGATGGTTTTGTGGATCACAGGATTGAATGAAACCGCGCATATTGGGACGCAGGGAACCGTAGGCAGATCTGTACCCCACTCGCCTACTTGACACTAGAAGGGATACAGCTAAATAAAAAGGGATCGTTGGTTTTTTTTGTTGTATAGCATTAGCAAACTGAATTAAACCTTTAGCAAACCGAATTAAACCTTTAACAAACTGAATTAAACCTTTAGCAAACTGAATTAACCCATTAACGCCCTAAACTTTTTTCTACATATTTTGAAAATAGATTTGATATTCCGTCCCCCAAATTAGTCTTTAGAACACGGGAAAAGAAAGTTTTTCAATCTCCTGGTCGAATTTCATGGGTTTACGTTGCCATATCGTACCGCTGGGCGCACAAGAACTGAATTTTTATTTTCAAAACTGAGATTTAGTGGATCGTATTGTGATCTCACCGGATCGACTAGAAATTTTCGTTGAATATTCGATGCGGAATACATCTAATATTAAGTGAGTAATACATCAACTCATAGACAAATTCATAATTAGTCAAAACAGAACACTAAAGGGGGCTTTAGATGAAGTATCGTTGCCCTGATGATGACATCATCTGGTTGGGAACTTGTTAGGTAGTTCTTACAACCTCTAGCCAGGTCAAGTACCCAATCAACTTGAAGATGACGCATCGTGATTCGTGAGCATCTAATGAGCTATGTACAACACCCACTTGGCAAACTTCTTCGATTTACCTCGTACTTGGTAGGATAATTGATGGTTCCGATAACATTCAATCAGGGCATTTACCCACTAAAGTTGTAGGTGAAGCTTCGTGCTATGTGCTTCACCCTCATGGAGATAAAAAATTATTCATCACTATGATCAGACAGATCAGGAGAAAAGGATCCCCAGGATCCAGGTCTTCTAAATGACTCAGAAAGGTGCCCAGCAGCCTCCAAACAGAATGCCCCTCTATGTTGCCATATGGCTACAATGGGCGTTAATAGGTTAATCCTTTCACAAAATGAATTAATCCTTTCGCAAACTGAATTATACTTTTTGCAATTAGAATTAACCCTTTCACAAATAGAATTAAACCTTTCGCATACTTAATTAAACTTTTCGCAATAAGCAAACAATTTAATAAATTTTTAATAAACAAAAATAATAATAAATAAATACGTTAAACTATCCATACATAAATCAATGTTCTAAAGTAAACTATCACATGAATAGTCCGATTTTTCAAGAAAGGGGAAGGTCAGTGGAGGGGTTGGCCTGTAGCTGCAGCAGGAAGTACGAGATACATGTCCACTTTCAACGGGATTTTCAAGAAATTCGACCGTCCCTCCTTCGAACGTTCAGCAATACTCACTGAACTAATATTTGAATCGCTGTCGCTCATTACCACAACAATGTTCCTCACAGAACCAAAAAAAGAGGAAAAACCTACGAAACTTTTATGACGAGAATGTTGACGGAAAGGGAAGGGTGACTCTACACAGTGAAGGTCAATGAAAGTTTGCCAGTCCACAGGGGAGTAATTGACCATCCACAGGGAAGATATTGATCGTCCACAGATTAGGTATTGTTTTGGGGACTTCACTCACTCTTATGTCTTCTGATCATGTTTGACAAAGAGGATTAATTTCATGAATGGGTTCACTTGTAATTGGGAAAGGTTTAATTCAGTTTGCGAAAGGTTTAATTCCAACTGTGAAAGGGTTAATTCAGTTTGAGAAAAGTTGAATTCTAATTGTGAAAGGTTTAATTTAGTTTGCAAAAAGTTTAAATCAAATTGCGAAAAGTTTAATTCAGTTTGCGAAAGGTTTAATTCCAATTGTGAAAGGGTTAATTCAGTTTGAGAAAAGTTGAATTCTAATTGTGAAAGGTTTAATTCAGTTTGCAAAAAGTTTAAATCAAATTGCGAAAAGTTTAATTCAGTTTGCGAAAGGATTAATTCAGTTTGCTAATGCTATATAATTGTTAGCTACAGTTTCGCTTGAACAACCCGCCAGCATCTTCAGACTCAAAATATTCTTAATGTCTTGTATGCTTCCAGTCATCTCTATCGGCTTATTCATAATTTCAATTGCTTCATTTCGGATTATGAAAATCCAAAACTAGAATTTATTGATCGTGGTAGACTCAACTTCAAAAATGTACACAATACAGTCGAAAAAAACATACAATTCCCTCCTTCCGACCCGAGAAGATTTATTAAGGGTGTCTCTGTCGGTCGCGCGTTCCGATTAGTATTTTCCGAAATTACCGGAGCTCAAAAAGTTTACTCCGATTTTCGGAATAAAACTTCATCTGGCTTACAGATTATTTTATTGGGAATGATGTTGATACTCGCGGTGGTGCTATTTGCGTTATTTAGAAGATCTGCGGTTCCAAAAAGATGAAGCAAAAAATGCTTCGATGTGAAGGTAATCATTATTGTTACGAAATGAAACAATAACCCCCTCCTACCTCCTACTCCTTTTACTTAGAGCATTTACGTCCAAAGCAAATGCTTTTATTTTGAAGCATTTGCTTTTTCAACGAAAAGTATTTGCTTCGGAAGAAAAATCTTTTGCTTTTCCTTCGAGCATTTGCTCTCGTTTTATTCATACCGCTGAATGTGTTGCTTGCTCTGCAGGTATGATGGCCGATAGATTCGCGCGGGCTGAGCTGCCAGATGAGTCGCTGGACCCGTTGGCTCCAGTTGCCAAGATGTCCCACGGAGTTTCCGCCGACATGGCGGCTGCCGCTGCCTCCAAGATGTT
Source organism: Apolygus lucorum (assembly GCA_009739505.2). Classification (NCBI taxonomy): domain Eukaryota; kingdom Metazoa; phylum Arthropoda; class Insecta; order Hemiptera; family Miridae; genus Apolygus; species Apolygus lucorum. Next base: position 39,660,842 of record CM019169.2, read on the forward strand.
CGGGAAGCTGACGAGGATCGTCGAGGACTGGGCGCCTGTGTCCCTCGTGTGCAAGCGGATGAACATTGCTGAACCATTGAATCGGTGAGTGCTAATCACTTGCGCCTTAGGAGACTAAAAACGAGAGTTAACCCACAATTTCTGTTGCAAAAGATGCTACTTTGAACGCTTTGTACCGTGTTTCTTACTTTTAAGACAATTTCATAAAATCTTTGCCAAGCGGATGAGGCACATATCCTCCTCGTATCAATTACATGAGTGTGTGAACGCTCCTACCAAGTACACACCAAATTTGGTGATAAGATCTTCGTACCTTATCGGAAAATGGGGTATTTCAGTCAATTAAAAAAAAAAAAAAATTTTCAAAAGAGTATGGCTCAGGAATGACGGTAATTGGGTCTGTTTGTCGAGAAAATGTTTTTAAAAAATCAGAGAAGCTAAGACAAGTTGAAGATTTGAACGGTGTGACGTAGCTAGCCAATCGTGACGTAGCTACCCAACAGTCTTTGAAAAAAGTATCCATGCACAGAGAAGCGATGAAACCCTTGGAGGACCTCTTGGATACTACAAAATACTACTCACACACGCGCGCGGCATAAGTGTGTGAGCGTTAAGGGAGGCCTGCCTTTTTTTCAAACGTGTGATCTCTAATTAATTTTTCTACCACATGTTATAGTATCATTGGGCTTAAAGTTGTAGTATATAGGTTTTCAAGGGTGCTGAATCCAAATTTGAGGTCATAAACCTGAATTTCCGACCCACCGAAATACCCCATTCTGTTGTAGCCGGCAAGTTGAGCCAGGAGAAGAGCACTTTCGATGAAAGGACGTCATCATCAGGCCTTAGAGAGACTACTTGAGTCTGTCAGTCAGTTAATTGTGGGGGGTTTTTTCGTTTAGTATGTAAAAGTAAAGTAAGTAAAGTAAACAACCATTTCAGGTTGAATTTTAGTCCGATTTTTGTTCTGATGATTTCGCTCATTGCTTTCCATTGCCTCACCCTCCTGGGTTGAGAGCCCCAGCCGCCGAAAAACTCACGCTGTCGGCGATGAGCCCTGAACCCACGACCCCCGCAGAAGTCGGTTTAAAGTCCACCGCCTAACAACGACCGTAGCCACACCGGCCCACTCGTTTTGTATGAATTTGTCCAGTCAAATCCTAAAACGAAAACCCCCCATAGGCAGATTTAATTACATCCTAAACATCTAAAGCAATGAACAGACACTCTAATAGCTCCCTACGAACGCAAACAGCATCCAAATCCGCTAACTTCCAAACGACTTAGATACTCATAGTTTCAATCAATAAATAGTTGCGCATGTGTAGAGGATTTTCGCATAGACTCAGAACGACTAATAGGCACACCGTCAGACAGACCAGTGGCGTCTCCTTCAGGCAAACATAGCAAACACTGTTTACCTTAATAAAATTATGCAAAATGTATAAAATTAATTGTTATTGAGATTCTCCTATATTTCCATTTTTCGCAAATACCTAATATTTAGCTGATTTGGGAAAATGTTTTTAAAATTTAGGGACTATTTCATGATTACCAAGAAAGTTAGATGAAATAGGAGAATGAAACAAGTACGTATTTTCCTTTGGATACTAGCCCGCAACACACCAGGTCGGTAACTACGATTGGGTTTGGATGAAACACCAACTAGCGTGGGGCCTGGCGATGCAAGGCAAACAGTTGAAAAAAGAAGAATTTTGCGAGACTGTTTCGGATGACAGGCGACGATCAGCAGGCAGCGGTGGGTCAGCGCAGGGGCCTAGTATTGCTATACCCCCACTTCCACAGCATCAGCCAAGGCAAACAATCGAGGAGCTGTTTCGTGACCTTGAAAGCCGACAAACTTGGAAGATGAGCTATGGATACTAATTAACCCCCGTATGGCTAGACATGAAATATCCATTCACCCACATTATCTCACCACCATTCAGAAATTCAAACCATTCCTTAGCAACCAGTAATCATATTTCTTGATGGAGGAATTCTTTATTTCTTCGAATGGAGTGTGAAGCGTTTATTTCATCTAAATGAAGTCGATTATGAAGCAAAAACATTGTTGTTAGTTAGTGAATATGGCAAGGCTGTGTTCTTTGCTGGCGAGTGATCTATACAGAAAAATAATAATCCTTTGTGTAATAATTTTCTGCGTTTTTCATTATTTTTGTTGTTCCTCAACTGGCCCAGCTGTTTGCCTGACGAATATTCTCACCTGACGCCCCTTAGACAGACATGGTAACACAATTGTTCACGAAAGTGATTCGTGAAATACTAGTGAGCTTTTCGATTATGGAGCACATTTTTGGTTCATCCTCAAAAAGTCCAGACATGACAATGCTTTCGTTGTCTTTGTAGACTTGGAAGCAAAAGTATTCAGTCATCCAACTGTTTTCTTAAATTTTCGAATCTGATTGCGATTTTGTTAATTGAATAGGTGGCTGGAGCAACTTTCAATGTTAAAAAAACTCTACTTTTCAGGAACGCTGATTAATGAAAATTTCCTTTTAATTTCAAAATTTTCTTTTAATTTCGCCATGAAACCAGCTGTCTGCGCAGTGTATCGGACATTGTCGGAACTAATATTCTTACATATTCTGATCCTCCTTTTCACAATAAACGTTGTTCAACCAAAAACCGATTTTGCCTGGAAGTTACATTGAACGTTGCTCCAGCCACCTATTCAATTGTACTTGGCGCCCTTGCTGGCCAAGAGCCACTTTGTCAAAAGAGCCCCACTAGAAGACTCCAGAGTTAACTTACTTGAAGTACACTTTCCTATTCTGTTTCAGAGGTGGGAAAAGCCTGTGCGAGATTGCCAAAGACCGTGCTCAGCCCAAAAGCCGCTTCTCAGTGTTTGATATCCTAGTCAACTCAGACGACCCCTTTAGTCGTTTCAACAAAACTGCTGATTCGGACAAGAGAACGTCCTCATCAACAGCAGGAGAACCCGTGGAAAAAGAAGTCCTGGATGAACCATCAGGAGCTGAAGTAGCAAAGTCCTCCGCTTCAGAGGAGCTAATCGATCCATTCGAGGTAATAATAAGCTCCATTTCCAGGCGTAATAGTTGAATGCGTTATGAAAGAAAATGTTTTGTAGATATTAACGACAATACTTACCAGCTCAGCACATAAATGAACAGGCATTGAATTTAACTACTTTCTGCATAGATTAGAGGAGCATTTAGGATGAGAAGTTGGTGGGACGGCATCAGCGCTGCCTGGCAACGATTATATGAACCTTCCGGAACTCAAAACCTACGTTATCACACTTATCAATCGGCCGATGTGATGACAGCTCGGTACATCGTTGACACATTTTACCGTAGTTTCTCCTTGCTGATTTTCCGCGTGTGTTATGCCTGATTTCGCGAATCTCCCAGTGCGAGAATCTGGATGAAGAGTAAAAAAAAGTAAAGTAAAGTAAGCAACCATTTCAGGTTGAATTTTCGTCCGACTGCCATTCTTGGCGTCGCGGACGTCATCAGCTGTCTCCCTAAGGGGAGATCAGAATTTGATCTGATGATTTCGCTCTTGGCTTCCCAAACATCACCGCCCTGGGTTGGAACGAGAGATTTGCCGATCGTCTAATAGACAGAAAACTCCCCGCGACGACCAGACTCGAACGCGCGTCCCCGCTAGACGGTTCTCATCTTATCACCGCAGTCGGGTACACTGTCCACTAGACCACCGACGCCCACTTTTCTCCTTGCTGATTTTCCGCGTGTGTTATGCCTGATTTCGCGAATCTCCCAGTGCGAGAATCTGGATGAAGAGTTCTCTGTATATTACCTCGCTGTGACAAAGTGCTTGCCCTCAACAAAGTCGTACAACAAAATAATTAATAGTACTAGTGCTATTCCCCCAAGAACTAGAACAGTTCCACTTCCACAATGCCATAACTGTGCATACAGTGAGTGCAATAGCGACATGTTGAATGCTATTATGCTATGAATCCTATAAAGAACTGCGGAACCCAGCTTTAGGAACACGGCACACGATACCTGCTTCACAAATCACATCGGCCGATTGATAAGTGTGATAACGTAGGTTTTGAGTTCCGGAAGGTTCATCTAATCGTCGCCAGGCAGCGCTTCCAACTTCTCACCCTAGATGCTCCTATAGATTAGAGACAGGTAGTCGCCACGCTTGCTTCTCAACTAACCCCAATCAATCAGTTAATGTTGAAGATCATAATATGTGAGAGGAAGCGCTAGTGTTTTGAAGTAACGATCAAATCCTAGATTTTCGACCGAATCTAAAACCGCCGTAGGCGCCAAGGAGGAGGTTCTCTTTTTGGTGTGTCACAATCAGAGTTGGGCATTAGCTAACTAATTTATTAGCTAGTTAATTTTTCAACTAATACCTAAATTAGCTTATAGCTTTTTTTAATAGCTGAAAGATAAATTTAGCTATTAGCTGTTGAGGAACAGCTAAAATTTCCAGCTAAATTAGCTGTTAGTCGAAAACTTATTGCTAATAGTTTTGGCTGGCATCAGAATTAGTTTTGGAACATTTTATCGAATGAATTTGGCCTTTTATAAAGCTCAACCCTTATTTTTCTACCCTTAGAAGTGACTGACATCAACCAAAAGCTTCGGGGCACAACTAGACCCCAAAATGAGCACATATACCAAATTTCATCAAAATTGGTCCTTGGTAACTTAGTTGTTTGTGACCTGTTACCTGATTAAAGTAGTTCAAAACATGTATGAGACGCACAAGAAAATATTTTTTTAGGATCAAATAAATCAAAATTCAAACAATGAATTAAAAATTTAAAACACTGATTTTTAACAAAACTTCTCTCAAGGTGATCGAGAATGGGGTCACCCATAAAAGTAATACCGAAAAAAAAGTTATATTTCAGATTTGGTTTTTAAGTGGCCAGAGAAGAGAAAAGGTCAAATTGGGTTTGTGGTAATATCAGTGGAATTCATTCGATAAAATGTTCAAAAGCTAATTCTGATGCCAGCTAAAACTGAAATGGTTAGATTAAATAATAGCTGTTCGTGTGGAGAAATAATTTTTTTTTCAGCGTTAGCTATTAGCTATTAGTTGTCAGCTACAGCTGTCGAGGAACAGCTAAATCTCCGCCGCAAAATCTGTTAGCTATAAGTTTTCGACTAAAAGCTAATTTAGTTGGAAATTTTAGCAGTTCCTCAACAGCTAATAGCTAAATATTTAGCTGTAGCATTTAGCTGTTAGCTATAGCTAATTTTTGCCCAACACTGGTCACAATACGACGATTTTAAACATTTTTGTACGTCTGAACACCTTGCATTTCTTTATTTTGGTACCAATCTGCCTGATTCTTTTCGAAATGTGTTCTACTAGTATCTGTGGTGGTCCCATTTCAAACGGATTTCGTTTTGCTTTGTTATATTTAGGAGGATATCTGGGCTTGCAAAGTTCTGGCTCCGCCAACCTGTTAAATTGTTTATGTTTTACAAAAAAGATACCTACCTTAAAAAAGTTGGCATTTTCCGGTTTAGGTTGTCAGCAGGACCTCTATGAATTTCATCGAGTATTATTATTTTCTTTTTTATTACAGAAAATAAAATTTGATGACCCAGCTGAGAAAAAGGATCTGTTCAAGGCCATTTTCTGTGACAGTGAAGACGAAGAAGAGGAAGAAACACCACCTCCTCCTAAACTAGCGCCTCATAAACCCTCCGAAGCGAGTCAGCAGAATGTTCTGCGAAACACTTCACCGCCCAGGGGAATTTTTGCGAATCTCAATTTGGACAAGCTGAACGAGAAGAAACCAGTCATCTCTGGTTCTGATGGGAAGAAGGAAGAATCTTCGGCCGATACTGGTCTCCCTTTGACACATGATCGCCTCAACGATTCAGGTGGGGTTGGTTCAGTTGGTGGCCATGACGTCGCTGAACCTCCTAACCAAGACATGTACGGACCTGCTCTCCCGAATCGGCCCATGTTCGTTCAGAGACACAAAATTCCGCCAAAGCCCGTCGTCGTTTCGTCCTCGGATTCATCGTCTTCATCTTCAGACGAGGAGAGATGGGTCGAGAAAGACTCCAGTTCGACCAAAAAGAAAAAGAAGAAGAAGAAAGAACGCAAAAAGGAAAAGAAACGAAGAAAGAGTAAAAAGCACAAGGAACACAAGAGAAAACACAAGGATAAGAAAAAGTGAAAATGGACTTCTTGGTGTGTACGAATACGATTTTATACGATCGTGTAAGTACAACTTTTTTGTATAAATAAATAGGTAGTTCCAGAATTTATCATTGTAAATTTGTAAATACTCCCAGTACATTAAATCCATTTCATTACTACTGATCTAATTGAATCAGACTTACTGAGTAATATTTCCCCAAATTTTCTGTCCAGAAATAATTTATGATCCAAATTCGCCCTTGAAGTGAAACTACCTAACGGATAATGAGTGGGCTGCCAAATTCGTCCTCTGTTGAGAGGTTTTAAAAGAGGGATTACATGTAAATAGGATGAATGATTACTGGAAATAGTGTAAATAGGTTTCATTCAGCTTCGTGAATGAAGTTGGCGTCAATCATCATCGAGTTCACCTGTTTTTATCGTTTTCAATTCTCATTGTCTTTTCATTGTTTAATGAAAACTTTCCTGATTCTCCATCAAATTATCATAATATTCTTCACTTCGTTTCGGGAAAGATTTTAAAAGAAAGTATGAGTAGGTGTGAATAATTTTTATTGTGAAAGTGGATTTTTCGAAGAAAACCTTCATTTTTCGCACATAATATACGCATTATTCGTAGTGAGCATAAAGTAACACCTTTCTACTCAATAAAAACATCATCTTATCTGTCTCATGTTGAAAGACGTTTGAGACTCAAACAACATTAAGGTTCAGTAGACAAAACGTTGCAGATCCAGTAATTCAATACTTTTTAAATTTGGTGAAAAAACGATACCTTTATTTCGAGAGTTTTCGAGCTAGGGGACTTTTGAAAATTTCAACTCTTAAGGTGGCCATTCACTACCGCTCCAAATGGCGTGGCGCGCCAAAGTGGTTGTGACCACCGCGATTTCAATGGAGCGGTCGGCTGGGTCGGATATCCGGGCCGGCCAAAATCCACCGCCCCACGCCATTTGGAGCGGTAGTGAATGGCCACCTGTAATTTTCATCCCTTAGAAGTGACTGACATCAAACAAAAGCTTCGGGGCACAACTAGACCCCAAATGGAGCCCACATACGAAATTTCATCAAAATCGGTTCATGGGAACTAAGGAAAGTGCCGCGTACGGCGGACTGACGGAAAATTTTTATTCGATTTTCGGATTCTACGTACCTACGTTGTAACTGAGGGGGGGGGGGGGGTTAAATTTTTTTTGGGGTCGATTCCAAAGGTATGAACCTTTGCAAATAATAACTTCCACGTGGTTTTTCACGTACCTCAACACCAAAAACTCAGCTTTCCAATGGTGTAATCAAAAAATGTTTTACTATTGGAGTTAGGGAAGAAAATTGTGTTTAAACACGGAAAAACGTGAATTTTTTAACCCATTCAAAGAAGGCGACGCTTTGCTTGTGGGATTGCAGGGATTTCTCCTCCACCAATGCTCCTCACCAGATTCTAAACCACAGCAACAGCATTAGTTTATGAATCCTCCGCTAGGGATAATAAAGAAACCCGTTCCTTTGAAACCCTGTTCCTGTCCCTGTTCCCTGTTCCCTTTGAAACCCTGTTGCTTGACCCTGTTCCCCTGTTCCTTTGAGTCATAATATGATTAGAGATAAGCTTAGTTACCTATTTTGGTAAAGCTTGAGATAATGCGATGCAGGTGATTCAAGGTAAAAATGCTTTACTATCCCTAGCGGAGGATACATGAACTAATGCTCTAGGTTTGATTTAGACGTTTGACTCCCACTCTTCATCAAACCAAACGAATACTTTCAATCAGGGGTTGATACTAGAAGAAATTCGCTATCTTAAAAACAAAATCTTGTATTGTACATTGTACCAAATAAATGTCAATTACAACCAACATTATTAAATTATATATAATTAAAATTATTTCCTGGATAATATAGTCAAAAGTGTAGTTTTTAACACGATTTTGACCTGTTTTTGAGTTTGATCGAAAGGTTTGAATGGGAGGAGTGAATCACTTAGATACCTTTCCACTGGTATGAGCAAGTGATATTCAACTCCAGGAATAATGAGGGCACAAACAATTCCAAAAATAACCTGGAATATTCCATTATTTGTCAATATTTGAATGTAAAAATAGAAAACTGATCATTTGACTAAATAAGAGTGAACATTGTAGGAAATTAAAGTGAGATCTGATTGAATGTTTTCATTAGGTCAACTTTCCACAATATCCTCCACATTTTCCGGTGAGTAGACAACAAAGTGGTACTACTGCTCCCTGGTGGAAAACATTGGAATAAATGTTATTGAAACTTGTTGAGTCCTGTTGGATGTTCGCACGATGTCTCACTGGGGTGATACACAGGGTAGGAAAGCCTTTCAAGCTGGAATGGGCTCCTCTTGCGTGATCATTTCCTTCCTTTTGATGAAGCAGAGGATGTTGACCCAAAGGAAGGAGCAAGACGCCACGTAAACGACGCGCGCCATCGGCGGGATCAGCAGGAAGTTGACTGCCTGAGCTGGAAGCCAGAAGCAGCAGCTCGTCTGGAAAGTGGGCACGAATTTCTGCTTGAGCTCAGCCAAGAGGTCGTCCTTCCCTTCCATGATGCTCATGCCTGAAACGATTAAATGCTCATTCAGTTAGGATACCTACGTAGTACAGGGGCAGGGAGGAACTCGACAATCTTTTTTGAAGATTTTACATAGCTACCTAGAATAACGAAACTATGAAAAACGCTGCAAGTTATTACACAAATAACCGCAAGTTTATTTATTTTTTCTGTATGGATCACTCGCCTGCAAAGCTTAGCTTTGCCATTGCCACTACCTACCAACCATATTTGGACCGTGTTAAGCAATAACCATCCAAGTTCAAAAAAGCTGATTTTGGGAAACGCATTTTTTCCTAAAATGCTGCCTCCACTTTACATAGTACTATTTTACTGCAATTTTTGTATTTTTATAGAACCAGTACGGTCTGTTTTCATTGAAAAATCAAAATTAAATCCTCTCCAATGAAAGTTTGAGTCCTTAACATTGATAAATAGGTTATTGCATAAATGATTTTATAGAGAGGTCCATTTAAGCGATAAAAGAGGCTCTTCTTTCCCCTCCTGCCTGGAGATTATGATTGCCGAATTAATGACATCATAATTTCTTTAATGTTTTGTTTTTATTGAAAATCATAAAATTGTAATTTAAGAAAGAAACATAATCGTACAACTTTCTGGAACTCAGATAGGAAACATTTTGCTCCTCGCTCTTCCATGTCTTCTAAACCGTACCTATCCTTCGATGACGACAGACAGTCTTTCTTCTCGATCTTGTTTACTATAAATTTGTTTTTCTTTCTGCAAGCCTTCAATACATTAACATAATAGTCAAAAGTGTATAGTCTGACTTGGTATTTTAATAAGCACTCCACATCTCCGAATTCGGAGTCATTCGGCAGGAAACGATGACCTGAGAGTAAATATTTTAATGTAATGATATTTAACTAAACTCCTCCGAGTGAAGAATGTGAAGCAAAATTACGACCGTCCTAATGCTCCGATTTTGCAAAACTAACTATTTTGCACATGATCTAATAAAATTAGATCGTCGACGCATGAAGTTAAGTGAATCCCATCCCACTTCCTGGGAGATTTGCGTTTATTGCAAAACATGGTAGGTACACTAGATCAAACAAATGAAATAAGCAGCCAATAGATGATAAACGCCTACTGCGAATTTTTACTGTGACAAACAACGAAACAGTCACCTATCACGACTCCGACGCTTTTAGCGAAAATCTAACTCAGAGAAAACTACCATCCAAGTCGACTTAGACGGTTGTTGCATAGCTGGAATCTTAGCTTGTAAGTCCCACCCAGAGTTAGATGGTTATTGCGAAACAGGGATGTGAGTGATGAAACTGTTATGAAATAACAAATTGTCGATAATTCTTGGGCCATGAGCTGAAATTTTTCAGTAATAACAACTGGAGGTTATAAAGATACCTCCAGAGAAGAGAAATCTGAAGTTATCTCAGTTTGACCAAAATTCGACTTGGATGGTTGTTGCATAACACGGTCCATTTTACCTTCACAATCAAGTTTATTTTGAAGAAATAAACGCTTCATACTAAATGGGAAGAAATAGGAGTGCCTTCATTAGGAAATTTGAATACTGGTTGCTAAGGACGCAAAACAAATCAAAGAAACGAACAACGATCGCATTTTGGACAGCTAAAATTAGAACGAAAATTAGAACTCTTTCGCGATTCACACTCGTGTTTCTGATTTATGGGAGCGAATGGTTGGTCCCACAGAGCTCTGGGTGGTCTCATTCGATTCTAAAAATTCAAAACTATTTTAAATTGTTGAAAATCAAAACTTTTGTATCCAAAGTTTTTGAGCTAGGGCGTTTTGAAAAATGCAGCCCTTATTTTTCAACCTTTAACTTAGATTGACATCAACTTCGAGGCACAACTAAACCCAATAAATACTGAGGGACAACTAACCCAATAAATTTTGAGGGAGGTTAAAATCCTACTAACTTCTAACCCACCGAAAATCCACCGGAAAGAACGAACTGGAATCAATCTCCTCCTCCTCCTCTCCCTATGGAAAATTATATGAAGATGGTACTAAATAGTGCAGGATTGTAGCCCACAAGTGCTAGGAGAGTAGAATCACCGGGGAAGAGCTTCATTAAGATTTGTACAATGGCCGGCCTGGCAGTGATTAGACGATCTCTCAGGGGTTCCTGAGCTCCTGGTAGGAGGGTAGCCATGTTTTGACTACGTGGCCCCTCTGTCGAAACTCGCGCTGTCGAGCGGGAAACTTTCCAAGTTGGAAGGAGTTGGAGAGCAAGCTGCACAGCAAGGAACCGGCTCTCTTTTGGGAGGTGTCGTAGAAAGTACATCAAAAGGATGTGGCACATAGCCAGAGATGGGCGAATTCTTATTCATAAATATTATAAATAGGTACAAAATAATGAACATTTTATTAAATAATTTTTATATAAATTTTATATAATATAAACATATTATAAAATATTATAAATATTATGAATACAAATCATATTTGCGACTTTACGATTATGAATACGAATACAGGTATGAATATGAATACGAATACGAATACAATCGTATTCACACTTTGAATACGATTTTTCCCCATATTCGTATTTTGAATACGATTTTATGATTTTTTCTGAATTCCCCAAAAATCAATTTTTTTACGATTTCTCCTGAAAATCATAATTTTTTTAATGATTTTCTCCCGAACTCTGGACATATTTACCTAACATTGTCAAAATAATCAATAGAAATTCGCAACGCTCACCAATTCTTATAGGATTTTTCACGCGTAATCGAATGAGACCAATACCAGGTCGCTACGACCAACTGAATAGAAAGTACGAGGAAATATCTGGTAAAAATCATAATTTTTTAATGATTTCCAGTGCTAATCGTGTAAAAAATACGATTTTCTGCGGAAATTTCGTCGTACTTTTTATTTGGTTGGTCGTAGCGACCTGGAGTTGGTCTCATTCGATTCTGCGTGAAAAATCCCATATGAATTTGTGAGCATTTCGATTGATTATTTTGACAATGTTAGGTTATAAAATTTATAACATTTATGGACATATTTAATATGTCCAGAGTTCGGGAGAAAATCATTAAAAAAAGCATGATTTTCAGGGAAAATCGTTGAAAAAAATTCGATTTTCGGGGAAATCATAGAAAAAATCATAAAATCGTATTCAAAATACGAATACGGGGGAAAATCGTATTCAAAGTGTGAATACGATTGTATTCGTATTCATATTCATACCTGTATTCGTATTCATAATCATAAAGTCGCAGATATGATTTGTATTCATAATCGTATTTATGAATAAGAATTCGCCCATTTCTGCACATAGCATCGTCGATTATGATCCGATAGGCCTGATTAATATATCAAGCCATAAAATTCCCCCAAGAGAAATGTTAGAATTTGGTAGAGGACATGGAATTTGGAGGTATTTTCGTTTACACTTGCGCTTTGAATATTGGGCTAAGAAGCAAAAATTCGCTTGTTCAAAATTCACACAAAAACTACTCTAAAGTGGGTGTGGCACATAACTTTCTCGTTTCCAAAACCGGATTGTATAGAAGATCCGATGCATAGTAGTTGATCTCAAAACATAAATTTCTAAATACCTCGCACTATCCTCATTGGGGACTCAATACACTGCCGTGCTAAGCCAGAAAGTCGTAACGTGAAAATTTGACCAAATTGAGTTATTGGTACCCGAGGGTTTTGGGTGTCGATTTCTATCGATTTTCGGAGTTTCAGGGTCGTATCTCTACTAGAAATGCCTCAAACAAGCCTCCCGACTTTCGTGTTAAGTCGTGTTAACTTGATTTTGCTAAGAAACTAGTATCAGAGCGATTCAGAAGAAGAAAACTCGCATCTTGACACTGATACGGGAATCTGCCTATTTCGACGAAACGACTTCTTGCATTAAATCGGCATGATACGACTTTTTGCCTCTGAAAACTCAACATTTAGTGGTGACTACGTTTATACTCTTAAGTGAATAAACGTTTATTTTTATTGATTCAGCAGTTTTTTCTTACACTCTGAACAGAGATATGAAATACGATTGACTTTGAGCCAAGTAGGATGACAAAATAATCAATGTGAAATGGTTTCTTGAATTAAAATGTTAATTCAAATGAATTAATGTATCAAGAATTAAAATGAACAGAATAATCGTAACTTCGGGTTTACGACAGCGTAATCTCGTATCATCGTTTTTTGACATTTTACACTCGAAAATGTTTAATTTTGACTCCAGAAATCGATTGGGCTACTAATTTATTTCAAGAAAAACCTATACTTGTGGTAAAAGGAGGAAAAATAATCCCACGAAAGAATTATTTCGCCACGAAACCTATTAGGTCGTTTTCCCGAAAGTTGGGTGAAGTCAAGATACGACTTTCTGGCTTAGCACGGCAGTATACACGTCAACCGGCACAATCTCTGAATATTGTTGAAAAATGTGGAAGTAATGGGTGTAACAAGGCACTATACTTTTGGGCATGCGCAGTGGCTACTATCAGTCCGGGGGCGATGATTTTCATAGGGGACCATCTACACGCCAAGCCGCACAATCCCCGAAAATTTCATCGAAATCGGATAAGGAATATAGAAGTTATGGCTGTGGTAAGGATTTCATGACAGAAGACACACGGAACCAAAATTGTTCAGGAAGGTCTAAAACATGAAACGCGAGTAATTTTGATTTTGAAGATCTTTTTTTTCAACCTTGCAAAGTGAAAAGAAAGCTTCCGCTACCTTGGTAGACTCGAAAGCAAAATTGGGAATGAAAATTCGCGTTATTTTTTAGAATTTATACACATAAAATTTTTTTTTATTCGGATTTTTATTAGTCACGCATACAGACTTATTTATTCTGTGTTTCCTTCCTCTTCTTTTGTTCAGTGAATGGTGAACCGTGCTGTATCGATTATTGCCCATCTATCTGTAATAGACGTAGTAGGTGTAGTACCTGTTCGGTGCTATTTGTTACTTAAGATATTGTTTAGTAGCGGTTAGAAGTAGGTACCTACTTATCAAGAGTGCTGTTAGTGAATTCTGAGAAGGTACCGACGTGCTGTGCACCAGCTGATATCTCAGCTAACAAGATCGGTCGTGCTCGCGGACAATTAGATCCGTTGACTCTTAATTTCTTCAAAATTTTGTATTGAAGAATAATTTTTAAAAAAATAAAAATAAATGAATAGGCCGAGTTGATTGTGATCATTTTTGGCCGCGTACTCACTAATGAAGAAGGCGGCTATCATTGGTGGCCCGAGCCCAAAATGAGTTAGGAGTACCTTGTAGGACACGGGTTTCTTAAGGGTGCCGGGAAATCGAGCCTCTAGCCACGAAAACCTGAGGTGAAATCCAGGGCAGAAACATGAGACCAAAAATATTCATACTAAAAGTTCATTCTTACAAATAACAATAACATCCTTATTTCGATTACACTATGGATATACTTATACAGTATGTTATACTTATACAAACTTATACTTGTACAGGGTGTCCCAGAAGTTATGGTCCACCCTCCAGCATTTCCGTATTTAATTACGTAATAAAATGGGCCCAACGCCATTTTTCATATTTTTTTGTAAAAAATTCAGGAAAAATACTTTCGCGCAAAAAAATTGCGCGCAATCGTGCGCAATTGACACTAACTTCGTTTTTTCAGATGGGAAAAATTTCATGAGAAATTCATACCCGAACCGATTTTTAGGACGTCCCACAGTAAGACTTGGGCGTCCTTATGCGATCGATCTGGGGTGAAGTTGGACAACACTCAACAGAAAAAAAAAAATAACCACACAGTAATCCGTTTTAGACCATTCTGAATCCAAATCCGCGAAAAAAACCATAGGTGTATGTCTGTAGTGTGTGTGTGTGTGTGTGTGTGTGTGTGTGTGTGTATGTGTGTGTGTGTGTGTGACAAAATCTTGTGTCGTCTGCACAGCCCTTAGTTCTCAACCGATTTTCCTGGTTCTTTTTTTGTTCGACGCGGAAAACTATCTAGTTGTGCACTACGTCGCCGGAATTTCGAATTTTGCCTTTTAAGGGGGGAAAGGGGGGGTTAATGCTCAAAAAACGTGCGTTTTTGGGCATAATCTTGTGTCGTCTGCCCAGGCCTTAGTTCTCAACCGATTTTCGTGGTTCTTTTCTTCTTCGACGCGAAAAACTATCTAGTTGTGCACTACGGCGTCGGAGTTTTGAATTTTGCTTTTTAAGGGGGGGAAAGGGGGGGTTAATGCTTAAAAAACGTGCGTTTGCGGGGGTAATCTTGTAAAATCTGCCCAGGCCTCAATTTCCAACTGATTTGCGTGTTTCTTTTTTGTTTCACTCAAATAACTTCCGAGTAGTACATGATTTCACCAGAGTACCAAAATTTGCAAGGAGAGGGGATGGGTGGGGTATAATATTCACAAAATATCCGATTTTTCAATATTTCGGTTCCTTTACTGCTTACTAATTGTATCTAAGCTTTGAAATCGAGGAAAAATTCTCATTATACCTCTGGATTTTCATGAATTATTCTCTGTGCCACCATGGAACTAATAGTGGTGCCACCATGGTGCCAGGACACCATAAACCGCATATTTCGTGGGTTTTTTTTTGTGTTTCACCTTGAATACGGACGTTAACCTCGACGGACTGCCTATTAAAACTAATAGATGAAACTTCAATGTTAAGACGTATTTCCGCTTTGGTGCCAGACTGGCACCATTGGTGAGTGGAAGGGGGGGGGGGAGGTGAACTCGAATTCGCATGTTGGGTATCGTAGATCATGGATTTTAAAATGCTCTTCAGATTCGAGGCTCGGCTCCCACGCCGCTAGAAATGTTATGGTGGATAAGGGTGAGGGGGGAGGGGGGGTCACTATTTCTTATCTAAAATAATAAATAAATTACATCGAGTGAAACAGTTTTATCGCTTACCAGCTGGTTAAACTTATCTAATGCTTATCCAATGGGACGTCCCCTGGAATGCATGCATTACTAAACAATATGTTTTTCATTGCGTGCAACTGGTACTTTTAGCGCGCAAAGTGACCAGGGTGCACAAAAGTGATTTTTTTTTTAACCGCAAGTGTGGCACATATTTTTTCATTATTTTTGACGCTGAATCACGTGGTGAGGTCCTTTCTTCAATTTTATCGTTATTTTTCCAAATTTAGAAGGAAAAATAATGTTTTTGGACTTTATTTTTCCTCATCCTATCGCAATACTGGGTGGGTGGGAACCTGGCTAGATTAAAAATAAATTCCTCACTTCTAAATAAAAAAAATTAAAAAAATATTGGAAAATAGGTAGGTACTTACCTACTTTAATGTAAAAATCAAAAAGCTTCTCTCCCATCTCAAAATTTTCAAAAAAAAAAAATTAAAAGTTACAAATATCCGAAAAAAGTAGTAATAAAAAACGAAGATAGTAATAAAAGAAATTAAAAAATCACAGCAACTGCTCGAAATTACCTCCTTTTGCCTGCAGACAGGTAACAAGTAACTTTTAATTTTTTTAGGGTTTTTAGATGAGAAGCTTTTTGATTTTTTTTTCATTAAAGTAGGTAAGTACCTACCTACTTTCCAACATTTTTTAAAATTTAGAAGTGAGGAATTTAGTTTTAACCCTGCCATAGCCGGTCGCCAGCCCGTGACGCGAAAGGGGGAGGGAAAATAAAGTCCAAAAACATAATTTTTCTTTCTAAATTTGGAAAAATAACGATGAAATCGAAGAAAGGACCTCACCACGTGATTCAGCGTCAAAAATAATTTAAAAAAAAATGTGCCACACTTGGGGTTTAAAAAATTCACTTTTGCGCACCCTGGTCACTTTGCGCGCGAAAAGTACCAGTTGCACGCAATGAAAAAAATCGGTTCGGGTATGAATTTCTCATGAAATTTGACGTAGAATCTGAATCTGCAATAAAAAATGGGGGTTCCCATTTGAAAAAACGAAGTTAGTGTCATTTGCTCGCAATTTTTTTGCGCTAAAGTTTTTTTCCTAAATTGTTTACAAAAAAATATGAAAAATGGCGTTGGGCCCATTTTTTTACGCAATTAATCCCATAACATCTGGAACACCCTGTATAGTATCCACGCACTTACCTTCTAAAAAAACCTCTTCATGTATTTCATGGGGTCGCAAAAGATTCCATAATTTTAGTAAAATTAATTTAACACT
This sequence comes from Apolygus lucorum, assembly GCA_009739505.2. Lineage (NCBI taxonomy): Eukaryota > Metazoa > Arthropoda > Insecta > Hemiptera > Miridae > Apolygus > Apolygus lucorum. The sequence continues at coordinate 39,677,704 of CM019169.2, forward strand.
ACCTTTTACTTTTTTTTTGTAATAACATTTGATCCAAAATGTTGGTAGGGAAATGACGTTTTAAGATGATTTTTCGCATCAGAACTCAGTAAGCCTCCAGTGGAAAACTTATTCAAAAGAATATTTCCTAGATATTCTAATTAGTTTTTCTTTTCAAAGACAAAACATCCAATCCTGGTAACCCAAATTTTACTGAAAACGTCAAACAAATTCACTTTTCAAAAATCAATGCGGAGTAAATCTGGTTAATTACTCACTTATATAGAAGACTCCCAGAAGTTGGGGCGTGAGGAGGAATTGGTCAAGCAGTAATTTCTTGACGACGATCTTGGAGGATTTGCCAACGAAGTTGGCGTCCAGCCATTTGTACCTGAATCAAGCTCTGCCTTTTCATATTCAAAAATGATAAAAATTCGAAAAAAATTATAGTGCTGGATAAAACAAATTTTGGCCGATTTTATGCGAGACTAAATAATTTTGGTGGCTTCAGTACGAGAGATTAATCACTGCGTGAGTGAGAAATTTATTAATGGTACCATGATAAAGCAAGCTAGGTATGTAATTTACGCAATTTTTACCTGTTAGTTTTTTGCTTCCGAGTCTACCAAGGTACGGAAGCTTTGTTTTCACTTTTCAAGGACGAAAAAAAAAGTTCTCCAAAATCAAAATTTCCACTCGCGTTTTACGTTTCAGACCTTCCTGAACAATTATGGTTCCGTGTCTGTCTGTCTGTGTATCTGTCATGAAATCCTTGTAACGCGCATAACTATACGAAGTTATTGTCCGATTTCTATGAAATTTCCAGGGATTGTGCGGGTTGGTGTGTAGACGGTCCCCTATGAAAATCATCATCCCCGGACTGATAGAAGTGACTGCGCATGCGCAAACGTGAATTCCTTGTAACGGCCTTAACTTCTACATTTTCAATCCGATTTCAATGATATTTTCAGGGATGTTACAAATTAGTATTTAGATGGTTTCCTATGAAAATTACCACCTTCGGACTGATAGCAGCCACTGCGCATGCGCAAACGTGAATTTCCTTGCAATAGCCATAACTTCTACATTTTCCATCCGATTTCAATGACATTTTCAGGGATGTTACAGATTAACTTGTTTTGATGTTTTGAGATTAACTACTATGCATCGGATCATCTATACAATCGGGTTATGGATACGAGGAAGCTATGTGCCACACCCACTTGGCAGACATTTTTTAATGATTATTTTAGATTTGTAGGACCCAATTGTCACAGTAGTTACCTACCAGTGCCAACATGGATTTGTACGTATCTGATGTGAATTCTGACAGCTTTTTTCGCATCATGTCAAGGATTTTTCTCCTGTATTGACGATAATAAAAAAACCCGGTGCGGAATTCTTACCGTTTTACAAATAAACGTCGCTGTTGATACCTACCCGTTATTTTATAAAAATGGGTGTAGTTAAGTGAGTAGGAAACTATGAAGAAATGGAGCTTTAATTTTTTTAAAAAGGGTGTAATAAACTCGAAATGGTGAATGAGGAAAAGTTAATAAAGGTTTCTGGCAAACACGTTGCAGGGCAACAGTAGCTACAAGAAGGTAAATTTCAAGCTACAATAATTCTATAATTCTCCCTAAAAACCTGTAAGGGATTTGATAACTCCTTCCCACATTGATCCCTTAAGTTTCATAAACTGCACAATAAATATTGGAAAATCATTACATACAGCAAAAGTTTGTTATTATTGATTAAATAAAGGTAAGCGGGATGTAACAGTTACGTCCCGCTAACAGTTACTGTTATGCTCAACATGCTCAACAACATTGTCAAATCCACCATGCCATTAGAAATTACTGCTCGACATCAAAAATCAGGTGAATGCATGCATCGTAGCCTCTAGTCTGAGTGCCGTAAGCCCCAAAAGTGAAATAATCTAAGGTAGCAAAATCACAAAATAATAAGAAAATTTGTTCATATGAACACTGCGAGTTATTAGACAATGTTTTATCATTTTGGTTTATTATTTTCAATAATGAACCTTTGGAATCGACCAAGAAAAAACAATTTTTATCACCCCCTCAAAATTTGATGGTTTACGTTTCAAGGTACGTAGAATCCAAAAAACGAATAAAAATTTGGCCGTCCGTCCGCCATACGCGGCACTTTTGCCACATAGCATTGACCGATTTTGATGAAATTTGGTATGTAGGATCCATCTGGGGTCTAGTTGTGCCCCGAAGATTTTGGTTGATGTAGGTTCAAAATGATTCATCAAAATGAATTTTGAAATTTTGAAAACGCCATAACTCAAAAAATTACGATATAAAGGTATTGTTTTTCCTTCAATTTAAGATAGTATAGAATTTTTAGAATTTTTTGAGACCACGCGGAGCTCTGTAGGACAAACCGTTCGCTCCCTACGAGAATTTAAGTGTTGGACGTACAATAAATCAGAAACACGAGTGTGAATCGCAAAATAGGCCTAATCTCCGTTCAAATTTTAGCTGACCGAAATGCGATCGATGTTTTTCTTCATGTTGGATGATTGGTGGCTTTGCAGACGAGTGATCAATATACAAAAATAATAAACCATTGTGTAATAATTTGCAGCGTTTTCTGTTTAGATCAACCACCTGAAAAATTTCCTCCATACATAGTTCACTCATTAATCCTTGAAAAATGCATCAAATTTGGATTGAAACCGTACATGTTATGCTTGATATGTTTCTGCAAACTGCTCTCGATCTAAAGACCAGATCCTTCTAACCTTAACTTTCCAATAATGGCTCCCAGGAGAGCCACTGGCAGGGATATTATATCTAATTAGAATCACACGTGGAGGACGGTTGATCTCTTCAGAGCTCTTCAGGTCTCATTCGATTCTAAACGTTGAACACTTATCTTAAATTGATGGAAACATTCGTTCTTCAATGAACATACTAATTAATAATCAATTATCCCTGTTTCAATGATCCTCATAGGAAGCGAATGGTTGGTCCTACAGATCTCTGGGTGGTCTCATTCGATTCTAAAAAGTCGTACCTATCAGAAATTAAAGAAAAAAAATTTATTTATATCAAAAGTTGTCGAGATTTAGGGCATTTTGAAAATTTCAATCATTAATTTTACCCCCCCCCCCTCTTTAAATTTACCTATTTTTGCCAGTAGCGTCTGGGCACAACTAGACCCCATATATGAAATTTCATCAAAATCGGTCGATAGGAACTAGGGAAAGTGACGCTTTCCGTATAAGGCGGATGAACGGAAATTTTTTTTAATTCAATCTTTGGATTCCAATCACCTTAAAACCTATCAAATTTTGAGGAACCTTAACCCATCAAATGTTAATTTTTTTGCTCGATTCCGAAGGTTTATAATTGAAAAATGATAAACCAAAGTGGAGGTTCGGGAACATTTTGTTGAGATACGTCCTCAGTAAACAAATTCATCTGGTTCATACCGTAGAACTCAATGAGGGGGGGGGGGGGAATAAGGTTCGTACTCATATCATAATCACCAGGGAATAACCTGGCTGATTAGTATTAAGTACATTGCAATTTATTATTGTTATATCTAGGTACCTACCTAATATCTCTCATACCAGTAAAATAAGTAGTAATTTTTGAAATTCCTACCTAATTAGTATCATTCTCAGAGATCTTAAGCACCATTCGAACTAACCCTATTATTTATAGTCCATTATTGGGAAAAGTAATACAAAATTTAAAGTGACGACCTCTAGCTCTTACGGCATAACTAGCGGCTCCACAACCAACCGGATTCCAGCTTCAAGGCTATGTTTTCCTTGCATGAGTATTTTTTGATTATATAAAGACTTATCGTGAGTGTTATAGGTACCTACTCCGTATACTCCTTATCACAATATCAACAATATAAATTTCGATGGAGAGGCACTTTTATACTCATGCAAAAACAACATGTACCTACCTAATTATTAATCTTATCCGGTCTTTTTTTTGCGGAATCTACAAAATACGGTTTTTGTCGAATTTATAATTTTTTTCTTTAAATTTATACACAATTTATTTTAGCTACTTAGAAGGAAATTAAATCAACTTAGAAGAAATTTTAATTAATTTAATTTCTTGAAAACCTCACATTTACAACAAGTAGCTTGGATGAGCTTCATTAGTTTTGTCTCATTAATTAATCTAATTACTTAAATAACAAACAGTTTCTTATTATCATGGAACTTTAAGAGTGATATGGGCGTGGCAAAATCTGTGTCGATTCTTCTCATCGATAGGATATCAATATCGACCTGCGATATCGACTGATTACTTCAATGATGGCGTCAGTCTGTCTCCCGCTTTGCCTCGACCTCCATGTGGAAACCATCGTCTCATCTCATCGCTATATTTTTCCGAACATTTTCCAACGGATTTTTCTGACGTCGTGTGCGCCCGTCTTGACAGTTCGATCAAACGTTTCGATCGGTGGCGGTAGTACTCCGCGTGTTGTACAAATATTATTTGCATTTACTGGGTACCCAGGTAGGAAGTGCCGGTTTAGTTCTACCAGCTTCGCGCTCCGCCATCGTCCTCAACAGGTGACTCGATTTATCTATTTTCAATAGCATACCTAGTACCTAAGTATTACCTACATAAATTACCACCCCACAGTCCACTTATAATAATCCCTGAGTTAGCATTGGTCCTACTCGAACCGCATTGATTCCAATAATTAATTGTAATAATTTTGTCGATAGGTAATAGGTATTTGAAAACTTGCATTTGAAACTTGCACTTTGATTATCAAAGCAGATCTAAATTCTTGATTTAACGTCTTGTTCTTTCTTGTATCTGTTTATCCAACTCGAACGCTTTAACATGCCAAACGACGATCCCGCAGTCAATGTTGCTGTTCGAGGCATTCATAAACTCAAGAGAAAATTGAATGCAGTCGCTTCAGAGGTCACCGCCATTCGAAACAAGGGCTTCGCAGCTGTCACTGTTCCATCAGAACGTACCATTTTTCGTGGAATGTTCAACACTCTCGATCAACAATATCGTGAACTCCGTAAGTTATTTGATGAGTGTATAGAATATTCTGAAGAACATAATTTAGAACCACCTTTTCCCTCATATGATGATACAGCTGCATTTGAGCAAGTCAAATCGTATTATTATGAAGCTCACGGATATTATGTTCAGCTTTCAGCTAAAACCCAACCTTCTCCTTCAGCTTCTAGTACTCTCAACTCCACGGATGTGTCATCTGCTAATATTTTGAATCGCTCTAGGGCTATCTTACCAAAAATCAATATCAAACCATTCAATGGTGACTTATCGAGTTGGCCTACATTCAAGGAGTTATTCACCGCATTAATCAAGGACGAGCAAAGTCTCAGTGATGCTGAACGTTTTCAATTTCTTGTATCCTACCTTGAGGGTCCAGCTCATGACGCTATAAAACATATACGAATAATAGATGTGAACTTTACCCAAGCTTGGGAGACACTTTGTAAACTTTATGATAACAAAAGGAAATTAGCATCTTCCTATCTAGATCGGCTCCTAAATTTCAAACCTGCTAGTGGTAAGCCAACAGCTGACTCTCTTCAACTTTATTTATCTACTGTTACAGAATCTGTTGCTTCATTAAGAAATCTTGGTGTTCCGCAATTGGGTGATTATCTACTGTGCGAGCTTGCTGTCAAGAGTCTTGACAGTTCAACAAGAGAAGCCTTCGAGTTATCCGTGGTGAATTCAAATTCTACGTTCCCTTCGTTCGACACACTTCGTGAGTTCGTCGAAAAACGTTGTCTGGCGTTCAGGATGTCCGAAGAATCATCATGTAAGTCGTTTCTCAAGTCTCCTAGTTCTCCCTCTTATCGGAACACACCCAAATCACCCAATTCGTATTCTTCTAAGTCTTTGGAAAGTTCAGCATTGTTGGCGCATACTCCTGGAGATCAACTTAACAATACAACCACTAGTATGGTTTCTCTATCTACTGAACCAGTTACTTCGCAACGTTCTGCTATCCGCTGTTTCATTTGTAAGGGTGGGCACATCATTGCAGATTGTAAGGTCTTCAAAAATAACTCACCATCTCAGCGTCTTGAGCTCCTAAGGGATTTCACAGGATGTCGTAATTGTTTGTACCCTTTCCATAAAACAAAGGAATGTAATTCCAAGTTTCACTGCAGGCACTGCAAGGGCAGACATCACTCGTATCTACATCTATCTGATAAATCTAGTCAAGATTCTAGAACTAAGGAATCTAAATCTATATCATCTAGTTCTCCATCCGGAACTTCTGGGCAATCTTTATCTAATACTACCTTTTCTGGTGCCAGTACCGCATCTTCTCATCAACAGGGTGTCTTGTTAGGTACCATCAGAGCGCAGATTCTGGATTCAAAGGGACAGCCCCATGTGTTCAGAGGGATTCTCGATCCCGGTAGTCAATTTTCATTTCTTACCAAGGATTGTGCTACTTCCTTGGGAAAATCTACTAGGCCCTACCATGGCATTATATCAGGTGTAAATTCAGCACATCTTAAAAACATCAGCGGCAAGGTCAACGTTTCCTTTCTACCTAAACCACCTGCATCTATCTTGGAAACCGAGGCTGTTGTTGTTCCACAAATCACTCCTCCTTTGCCACAAGCATCTTTGCAGTCAGCAATGTGGCAAGATTATCTATCTTACGATCTCAGCGATCCTGAATTTACCACTTCATTACCTATATCTTTTTTGATCGGAGCTGATCTTTTCACTGAGGTTGTTACTGGATCCCCTATCGTCATCCATAACCAAGGTCCTCGACTTATCGATACTGTATTTGGTTTTACAGTTATGGGAAGATTCTCCAGCCCGATCGAATCATCTGTATCTCTGCTGTCACTTTCCGACACAACCAGTATCATTCAGCGCTTCTGGGAAGTTGAAGAGCCTATCGACCAGTCACCACGTATCTCACCTGAGGAGGCCGAATGTGAGGAACACTTCTCCCGTACTCATTATCGTACCGAGGAAGGGAGGTATGTTGTCTTCTTACCTTTTAAGTCTTCGTCTACATCTGTTGTTCCGCATACCAGTAAGGCTATCCAACGATTTTATTCCTTGGAGTCTAAGTTTGCCAAAAATGAACAACTTCGTATCCAGTATTCTGACTTTATGAAGGAATACCTCGCACTAGGTCACATGCGGGTCGCTACATCATCTCCATCTTTCGTGATTCCTCACCACCCTGTGTTCAAAACTGATGCTGAGGGAAATGAGAAAATTAGGGTGGTTTTTGACGCGAGCTTCCGCTCAGCTTCTGGGCCCCTTAATGAACATTTACACGCTGGTCCAAAACTACAATCGGACATTTGCTCTATAGTTCTCAACTTCAGGCGCTTTGATTTTGTCATAACTTGTGATATTGTTAAGATGTTCAGACAAATCTTAGTTGACCCCATTGACCGCAAGTATCAACAAATCGTATGGAGATTTAACCCTGATGATCCTCTAACATTCTATGAACTTAATACTGTCACTTATGGTCTCCGTAGTTCACCTTATCAATCTATACGTGTTCTTCGACAATTGGCTCAGGACGAGGGCCATCTATACCCTGCCGCAGCTAAGGCTCTCCTTGACTGTGCCTATGTAGATGACCTTGGAATCGGCGCAGATAGTGTGGAAGAACTTCAACAACTGAAATCGGATCTTGTAAGCCTTCTAGCTAGGGGTGGATTTGCCCTTAGTAAATGGAATACCAACCATCCTCCATTGCTCGAATCTGAACTCATTTCTCAGGATTCTAAACCTATCTGCCCTGAGGAAGGTGTACCTACCAAGATTCTAGGAATGAAATGGGACCCAGTATCTGACTCATTTTCCTATGAGGTTGATACACCTCTGGTAGGATTTACTAAACGTAGCATATTATCTGTAATCGCAAGACTCTTCGACCCGTTGGGCTATCTGGCTCCTGTCGTATTTTATGCTAAACGAATTCTCCAAGAAACATGGAAGGCTGGTATAGACTGGGATGAAATAGTTCCAGACATCGTTAAACATCAATGGAGTATGTTCATCCAGGAATTTTCTCTTCTGTCCATGGTGTCTATACCTCGAGTTCTTGTAAAATCCGCCACATCGTATGAATTGCTATGTTTTTGTGACGCATCTGAGCATGGGTACTGCGCAGTAGTATACCTTAGGGGTACTCAACATTCTTGTTCATCTTTATCCTTGCTGAAGGCCAAAACTCGCCTCGCACCCCTTAAAGCCCTTACCATTCCACGTCTGGAATTATGTGGCGCGCTCTTGCTATCACAAGTCATACAATCACTTGATGCATTTACCAAGAAGATGAACATCTCTCAAACGTTTTGTTTTACCGATTCCACAGTTGTGCTGGCATGGTTAAGAACACCCACTCATCAACTTCAGACCTTCGTCGCAAATCGGGTGGAGCAGATCACGAAAATTGTTCCATCAGAGTCCTGGTACCACATCAGAGGTGTAGAAAATCCTGCCGACGTGGGTTCTAGAGGCATCCTCCCGTCTGCTCTTCCTCAACACTCCCTCTGGTGGTCTGGGCCATCTTGGTGCTGCAAGCCGTTAGCTGAGTGGCCTCTCTCCAAAGATTCAACTTGCATGGAAGTACCTGAGATGAAACCATCTAAACCTATCGCATTAGCTACTGTTGGAGGTAACACTGAATTTGTTGATTTCACTAATCGTTACTCATCTTATACTCGTCTCATCAGAATCTTGGCTTACTTGAGACGCTTTATCCATAATGCTAAAATACCTAAATGGAGGAAGAAGAAACGTCGTAAGGGCCTTATAACATCGTCTGAATTTCACGATGCCAATTACCAGTGCATCATACTGCTACAGCATCACTTTTACCCTGAAGCGTTCTTCAAATCCAAAGAGTCCTTGCCTTTTGAGTTAAAGCAGCTTGATACCTTTATTGACCATACCGGTGTAGTTAGGGTGGGAGGACGTCTGATCAACGCACCCATTCCAATCGATCATAAACACCCAGTGCTCCTACCGTCCAGGTGTCACTTCACAAATCTTATCATCATGCATTACCATCGAAGAAACCACCATGCTGGTCCAGCTAGCCTACTTGCATTCTTGAGGCAGAGATATTGGTTGCCCCGAGCGAGAAATATCATTCGAATGAATCTATCTAAGTGTATCCGTTGTTTAAGATGGTCTAGATCAGAGAATGTTCAGTTTATGGGTAATCTCCCTTCATCTCGTTTTGGTACTGTACGACCATTTTTGAATTGTGGCGTAGATTTCGCCGGTCCGTTTGTATGTCATCAGTCACCAAGTCGACGAAGTAAAACTCACAAAGTATACCTTTGTTTATTCATCTGTCTTTCCTCTCGTGCTGTGCATCTGGAATTGGCCACATCATTGACCGTTGAGGGCTTTCTCGATGTTTTCGATCGTTTTTCTTCAAGAAGGGGCCTGCCAGCCAATGTACACTCTGATTGTGGCACAAACTTCCGAGGTACTGCTGGATATCTACAGGAACTCTTCGATTGGTTCAACAATGATGATCATCAGGATGTCATCATGAGCCATACAGCGCATCTTGAAGTACGTTGGCACTTTAACCCTCCTGCTTCCCCTCATATGGGTGGTAGTTGGGAATCAAATATCAAATTGGTCAAGAATCTTCTAATCAAGGAATTTGGGAACCGCCCTTACACTGAACATGAGCTTACCACCATGTTCACAAAAGTTGAAGCCATAATAAATTCTAGACCATTGCTCCCTTTATCTGTGTCGCCAAGTGATGAAGAAGTTCTAACTCCGGGGCACTTTCTCATTGGTCAACCTATCAATATGTTGCCGGAACATGACCTTCAAGATGTACCTGTCAACCGACTCAACAGATGGCAACTTCTGAGAGAGCGCGTCCAACACTTCTGGGATCGATGGAGGATAGAGTACTTGAGCTCCCTTCAGCTACGGTCAAAGTGGTCTACAAGAAAACCAAATATCTGCGTTGGTGACGTCGTTCTTCTGAAGGAGACCAACATCCCTCCTGCCGTCTGGCCTCTTGGTAGAATTGTCCAGGTGCATCCTGGCGCTGATGAGCTGGTCAGAGTGGTTACAGTCAAAACTGCAAAAGGTATGTATAAGCGTTCTATCATCAACATCATTCCCTTGCCTGTAAACTCACAATGATCAAATGCAATTTTTCGTAATATTAGTTAATTTTCTCATTGCCTGTACCTGAATTGTTTGTATTGTTCTCGTTTTTTTTCTGTTTGCCTGTAACGGCATTTGTTGGAGGTACAGTCTTGTACAAAAGTGTACCAACCTTAAAATATTTTTGAAACATCTTGTTTGTACTCTACCTTAGAAAAATTATATCCACCATTGCAGTGACCTACTTACTGTTTTCAGGGATCACTCACTTTATGCTCTGCATCCGCCATATTGTTTTTGGATGTTTTTTCTTGTGTTCGAGCCAAAACTGGGGGGGAGTATGGATGAGCTTCATTAGTTTTGTCTCATTAATTAATCTAATTACTTAAATAACAAACAGTTTCTTATTATCATGGAACTTTAAGAGTGATATGGGCGTGGCAAAATCTGTGTCGATTCTTCTCATCGATAGGATATCAATATCGACCTGCGATATCGACTGATTACTTCAATGATGGCGTCAGTCTGTCTCCCGCTTTGCCTCGACCTCCATGTGGAAACCATCGTCTCATCTCATCGCTATATTTTTCCGAACATTTTCCAACGGATTTTTCTGACGTCGTGTGCGCCCGTCTTGACAGTTCGATCAAACGTTTCGATCGGTGGCGGTAGTACTCCGCGTGTTGTACAAATATTATTTGCATTTACTGGGTACCCAGGTAGGAAGTGCCGGTTTAGTTCTACCAGCTTCGCGCTCCGCCATCGTCCTCAACAGGTGACTCGATTTATCTATTTTCAATAGCATACCTAGTACCTAAGTATTACCAACATAAATTACCACCCCACAGTCCACTTATAATAATCCCTGAGTTAACATAGCTAGTTACAGTTTAGTCGTATACGTCTCCATCATCTCCTTCAAAAACCTAATTTTCTGGGTTTCAACACTCTTTGAATGCCCAGACCGCACCTGATCTTTTAACCGCAATTGCGGAGAATGATGGAGACGTACACGATTCCACTGTTACTAGCTACTTGTTGTAGATGTGAGGTTTTCAAGAAATTAAATTAATTAAAATTTCTTCTAAGTTGATTTAATTTCCTTAAGGATTAAAGAGGCAGATGGGTAAACTGAATTCTAAAATTCGAAGTCGACCAAAACGTCAAACAAATTTTTCTAAAATGGGAAGTCCCAAATCGTTATATCACAAATCTATGCTTTGTTGGTCACCTATACCAATCCACCTTATATTATATCGGGGGCGTTTCATAGCAAAATGACCTGGATTGAATAAAACAAATTAAAGGCTGAACCATGAAAGCATTTATTTTGCTTTTGAGTTTATTGTGATAGAAAAAAGTCTTCCGTAGCTACAATTTCCACTCGCTTTCTTTCATTGTCGATTAAAATTTCACTTTATGTATTGAAACGTCTGCCAAGTTGGGTGCTCAGTAAAGCTTCCTCACATGGAATTTTATTGACGAATAGGATTGCTTGGTGCACAGAGAAAAAAGTTTTTTTAGGAGGTCAGTAGAAACAGATTTACCAGTGAAAAAAAAAAAAAAAAAAAAAAAAAAAAAAAAAAAAAAAAAAAACGAAAAAACCGTGAATCAATTGATTTAACGTGAAAAAAAGAATTCCGGTTGATACAGCAGCGAAAAAAATGTAAACAACCAGGACCAAAATTGCCACCCACTAATTATGAAAAAATTTCAACCTGGACCAAATGTTTTGACCTAGAAAAGAAAAGTTTTAAACCGTGATATTTATAATTTATCCTTGACTTTTAAGTGGGGTTAACCGAGATCGAAATGATTTGTCCTTCCATTTAATTCCCCCTTATTAAAGTCACGGTTGCTTCAAAGAAATTAACCGAGCAATTAAATAAAAGCAACCGTTACTTTAAACATATGCCCTAGAGAAAATTATGGTGACTTTCAGTCTCGGTTAAAACCAATTCAGTTTCACGGTTATTTCAAAGATTACTAGGCTGAAACAACCGCGATGGAAATTTGAAATTGCTCTCAATTATTATAATTACGTATAATAAGTACGTCTCGGTTAAAACAACGTGGAACTGATAGATGAACTATCAGATCACGGTTAATTTACCCATGACTATTAATTAGCCCGGCATCATTACTTTACTTCTCGGTCGAAACAACCTGAAATTTTTGCATTTGCAATAGTTTGTTAGGTTGAATGAACAGTGATATTTAATCCATACAATAAAATGCCGGCTGATTCAACCAATAACTCGAATAATTCTGGACTAGGTTTTAATCCTGCTTGGATAATTTTAGTCTCGGTCGTATCAGCAATAGTTTGTTAGGTTGAATGAACAGTGATATGTTCATGAACATTCTTGATTGCACCACTATTGCAAAGTAAATTACTCAGAATTGAACTTGGCTGTAAAGTCGTTCGCATAATTGATGAGTTTTCACTTCTGCTTCCGATTCTACCAAGGTAGCAGAAGCATTGTTTTCACTTTTTAAAGTTAAAAAACGGTTTTTCAAAACAGAAACTTTCTCACGCGTCTGTGTGTTTGTCTGTCCGTGTGTCGGTCTGTCTTGTTTATCCCGCCTGCCAGGCCCTATAGTGGAAGTATGAGGAACCTGGGGTTGATAAAATAAAAGTTTCGTGGTGAGAGAAACTAAAAGGAGCTGTTTTATTAAGAGTAGGAATGTATCCCTACCTACTCAAAATCGGTAATAGGAAAACATATAAATGGTGGACCTCCGAAAGGTTGTATAAAAAAAATAAAGTTTTTTCTAAATGGTTCGATCTCACCGTTTCGAAGCTGCCAGCAGAACAAACAGGGGGAACAAACTTTCCGAGTCAATCTACCGCACGATACTGAAGACCTCTCGGTCCGACACGTGGACCCAGTCCGGATCCGAGTCTGTGAGATTAGGGAAAGGGTCGACGTGTCAGAACGGGCGTGACATGTTTTATGTACGCAAATCCTTATAACGGGCAAAACTATACGAAGTTATAGTCGATTTCGATGAAATTTTCAGATGGTGCAGGTTGGAGTGTAGCATGGTCCCCTATGAAAACCATCGCCTCTAGATAGATACATCATGCCTCTGCGCATGCACAATCGTAAAAACCTTGTAACAGCCATAACGTCTACATTTTCCACCCAAACTTTATGAAATTTTCTATGAGGGTAGTGCATGGTACTTGGAAGATGTTTCGAGATTAGGTACTATGGATCGGAGTCTACAAAATCGTGTTATGGATACGAGGAAGCTATGTGCCACACCCACTTGGCAGACATTTTTTGCCTACATCTACTTACAGTGGCTCCTACTGTAAGAATATCAACATGAAATCAACGTGCATTCTTTTTGGTCCAGCCCTAACAGCCCTCCATATTTTAGAAAAATTAAACCACCAGATCGTTAAAAATCAAGGTTTAAGTATAAATCACACTAATTTTTGCCGGATGTAAATTAAATTTGTATGGCCGTCGATAGGATAACCATCCTTAATAATATCATAAGTGAATATTCCATCATGATCAACGTTAACTTCTTCACGACCGATACATAGGGAGGTTTGAACTACATTGTTCAAACTCTTAAACGTAAAATGCAACTAAAAATTTCGGTTTACCTAGTTGAAACTAATTTTGTTGACCTGTTGCGCGAGGTCTACTTTTTCCGACAGTGAGGAAGCAAAATAGTCAGTAGGTACGTAAATCAAAATGAGACAAATTACAGTGCACTGCGATGATTTATTTACGATTATGTTCCTCTCACTTTCCAAAAAAGGGTCAGAAACACGATAGCGAATCGCACAACTTTTTGTAAGAACCTTTTGATGAAGCCGTTGAAGATTTCACAATTATGTTTTTGAGTGTTTTTAAAGAAAATGGTGAGATCACGGTCGTGAATTTATGTTCAAAAACAATGCAAATTATCAAGATTAACTACGTACTATATCGTAAATAAAATACTGATACCTCCTAGTCCACATTTTGCCTAAATAAGGTTATTACGTTTTCCAACACGTTTCACTCTAGTGTGAATAAAACCATGAAACCAAATCATCAAATGAAACCCTTTCCAAGTCAAATGAAACCTTTTCCAAGTCAAATAAAACCTTTTCCAAACCAAATGAAACCTTTTCCAAGTCAAATGAAACCTTTTCCAAGTCAAATGAAACCTTTTCCAAGTCAAATGAAACCTTTTCCAAGTCAAATGAAACCTTTTCCAAGTCAAATGAAACCTTTTCCAAGTCAAATGAAACCTTTTCCAAGTCAAATGAAACCTTTTCCAAACCAAATGAAACCTTTTCCAAACCAAATGAAACCTTTTCCAAGTCAAATGAAACCTTTTCCAAACCAAATGAAACCTTTTCCAAGTCAAATGAAACCTTTTCCAAGTCAAATGAAACCTTTTCCAAACCAAATGAAACCTTTTCCAAGTCAAATGAAACCTTTTCCAAGTCAAATGAAACCTTTTCCAAACCAAATGAAACCTTTTCCAAGTCAAATGAAACCTTTTCCAAGTCAAATGAAACCTTTTCCATGTCAAATGAAACCTTTTCCAAACCAAATGAAACCTTTTCCAAGTCAAATGAAACCTTTTCCAAACCAAATGAAACCTTTTCCAAACCAAATGAAACCTTTTCCAAACCAAATGAAACCTTTTCCAAGTCAAATGAAACCTTTTCCAAACCAAATGAAACCTTTTCCAAGTCAAATGAAACCTTTTCCAAGTCAAATAAAACCTTTTCCAAACCAAATGAAACCTTTTCCAAACCAAATGAAATCATTTCCAAGTCAAATGAAACCTTTTCCAAGTCAAATGAAACCTTTTCCAAACCAAATGAAACCTTTTCCAAGTCAAATGAAACCTTTTCCAAGTCAAATGAAACCTTTCCCAAACCAAATGAAACCTTTTCCAAGTCAAATGAAATCTTTTCCAAGTCAAATGAAACCTTTTCCATAGTGTATTTCTGTAAAGTAAACAATCGTAGATGAATAATATATTACAAAATTTCAGAAATTCAGTCTTAGCGGTTCAATCAGTCAATGTAAGTATTGGTGACTCCTCTTATTTATAGGTTTCTCCGTGTGGGCGTGGCGAGTAGGTACCCAACTCACATTCAACAGTCAGAAATTTCTCAAACTTACTTGTTTCCTATTCTACTAAGGTGAGATTTACTTCGATCGTATGTCTAAAATTCATTGAATTTTCATTTTGGCAACTTCATTGTACGATAGGTACAATTGCATCGATCTGAAATTTGCAGAGTATCTACCTATCTAGGTACCTCATTTCACTCATTTTTTCAATAGGTTTCATTTGATTTGGAAAAAGTTTCATTTGGTTTGGAAAAGGTTTCATTTGGTTTGGAAAAGGTTTCGTTTGACTTGGAAATGCTATATTCCAACAACGGAACATTTAAACAGAAAATTGCATTGAGGTAAAGTAACCGCGGGTAGTTACTTTATGTCAGGAACAGTTGTGTCCCTAGGCCCTTTGCTATGAAACACCTCGTAATAATTGTGGGCTTAGTGGGAAAACTGCCCAAGAGATTACCGTATTCAAGATATTTTTTGCAGTACTTACCAGAAATAAAGGATGTTGGAGTTGATGCAAGAGCCGACCACAGCGTATCGAGCCAAACTCGCCTTGTCGATAGGCTCCGGTGGTATTTTAGGGTCCTGTAAAAGTCAACATAGCATTGCACTACCTAATTGTCAAGTTTTGTTTCACTTTGAAAGTAAGCACCTACACGATCATGCATATAGATTGGATTTTGGTAAATCTTGATTTTCGTTGTTAAGAAATGTGACTAAGTGCTGCCTACACTTACCAGATATCTTTTGTTGATGAACTGTTGACTAAATTCTGCTGTAACGCACATTGTGCCGTATACTGTAGAGTTGGCTAGGAGGGGGTATTTCTTGAATAGAGATCTAATCCTGGAGAACGACATGTCTGAAATATACAAACATCTTGTAAGATAAACATCAAGTATGTCATAGAAGTTGGCAATTTCAATCTTGGTCATCCAGCCTTAAAAAACCTTTTTAATGTCTTTTTTCAGTGAGATTTTAAGTGAAAAAGTCGCCCAAGTGGGTGTGGCACATAGCTTCCTCGTATCCATAACACGATTGTATAGATGATCCGATCCATAATACCTAATCTCAAAACATCCATCTCCAAGTACCTTCCACTACCCTCATAGAGTCTATACTTTACTGCCGTGCTAAGCCAGAAAGTCGTATCTTGACTTCACCCAACTTTCGAGAAAACGACCTAATAGGTTTCGTGGCGAAATAACTCTTTCGAGGGATTATTTTTCCTTCTTTTACCACAAGTATAGGTTTTTCTTAAAGGAAATTAGTGGCCGAATCGATTTCTGGAGTCAAAATTAAACATTTTTGAGTGTAAATTGTCAAAAAAACGGTGATACGAGTTTACGCTCTCTTAAACCTGAAGTTACGACTATTCTGTTCTGAATACGCAACCATGAGACTTTGGAATGCTAAGCACATTTTAATTCCTGAAGCTTTATAATTATCTTCAAATCAAGAAACCATTTCACCTCAATTATTTTGTCATCCTTCTTGGCTCAAAGTCAATCGTATTTCATATCTGTGTTCAGAGTGTAAGAAAAAACAGCTGAATCAATAAAAATAAACGCTTATTTACGTAAAGTATGAAAGTAAAGTCACCACGAAATTCCGAGTTTTTGAGAGGCAAAAAGTCGTATCATGCTGATTCAGAATGCAAGAAGTCGTATCGTCGAAATACTAAGGCCGATTCCCTTATCAGGGTCAAGATACGAGTTTTCTTCTTCTAAATCGCTCTGATACGACTAGTTTCTTAGCAGAATCAAGTTAACACGCCTTAACGCGAAAATCGGGAGACTTGTTTGAGGCATTTCTAGTAGAGATACGACTCTAAAACTCCGAAAATCGATAGAAATCGACCCCCGAAACCAATAACTCAATTTGGTCAAATTTTCACGTTACGACTTTCTGGCTTAGCACGGCAGTTTAACCAGCACAATCTCTGAAATTTTCATCGAAATAGGACAATAACTTCTTACATTTTTTCCCGTAACACGGAAATTGATGACAGACGAAACCAAAATTGTTTAGAATAGTCCGAGTGAGTGAATTGTTGATATTGGAGGACATTTTTTTCAACTTGAAAACAATCCTTCCTCTAACTTGGTAGAGTTGGAAGCAACAATTCCAGTTGTAATGTGAGCTTTTGAACCAATTTTTTCAACCAATTTTCGAACTATCACAATTATTTTAATTAGAAATTTTGCTCTATTTCCTTATAGCTACACCGCATTATATTGAAATTATTATAATAAAATGGCACTTTTGACCTGACACTACAATGGCACGTTTTGAAAAGCGATTTGTGACCTATTTATCAAAATTTGACCCCATTATAGTAGGTATGCTCAATACATCGGACCAACTACACTAACCTGCTCCTTTTCCTATTTCCTATAGAAATTTTGTCACCATTTTGGATTTTGGGCGGATGTAGATCGATCTATAATCCTAGCATAATAGAGGTCTATAAGCACTCACATTCAAAGCTAATCAAACAAAAAGCACTTACATTCAAGTCAAAATATAACTCCGAACTGTATTACCTTCGTTACATCATTTCTATTTTGCTTCCTCACTACCGAAGGTAGGTAAGCTTTGTATTCGTGAAAGAAGTGAAAAAAAAAAATGTCCTCCAAAATCAAAATTTCCACTTGCTTTTTGCGTTTTAGAGCTTCCCGAACAATTTTGGTTCCGTGTCTGTCTGTCTGTCTGTCTGTCTGTCGGTCTGTCGGTCTGTCTGTCTGTCGGTCGGTCTGTCTGTCTGTCGGTCTGTCTGTGGTCAATCCTTGTCCCGGGCAAAACTATACTAACCTGTGGTCCGATTTTGATGAAATTTTCAGGGATTGTGCGGATTAGGTCCTAGACGGTCCCCTATAAATTTCAGCACCTTCGGACCAATAGGAGCGAGTGCGCATGCGCAAACGTGAATTTCCTGGAACCTCGGTTTCTCGGTTTCTAATGAACCGATTTTGCTCAAATTTGAAGGTTAGTTAGGGACTAACTTCTAAGAGACACCCTATAAGTTTCAATCAAATTGGTCAAGCAATAGCCGCTGCGCATGCAATGGAGAATGCTGAAGGCGCCTGAGTGATCACTGATCAGCTGAGTGAGCTCCAAGGCCATTTTCTCTCCTGTTGAACGCAGAAAGCTGAAATTGGAGAGGCAGGGTCAATGGAGAATGCTGAGGGTGCCTGAGTGGTCACTGATCAGCTGAGTGAGCTCCAAGGCCATTTCCTCTCCTGTTGAACGCAGGAAGCTGAAATTTGAGAGGGCGGGTCAATGGAGAATGCTGAAGGCGCCTGAGTGATCACTGATCAGCTGAGTGAGCTCCAAGGCCATTTTCTCTCCTGTTGAACGCAGGAAGCTGAAATTTGAGAGGCAGGGTCAATGGAGAATGCTGAAGGTGCCTGAGTGGTCACTGATCAGCTGAGTGAGCTTAAATATTACAGTGGAAGAAAGATAAAGAGGGAGAGGGAGCAAAAACCTTTTCAAGGTATGTCACATTTTAGCCATTAGGCTCTAAGCGGAAATCATCCGGGGGTGCAGGGGGCGAAGCCCCCGCCGAGGCGCGCAGCGCCGAGTTTTCGCCAACTGATTCTATACGTCCATGTTACAATGAGTGAGGAAGCTATACTGCCCACCCAACTTGGCAGACGTTTTGTTGTTTATAAGGTACTAAGCTAAACCCTAAAAGTAATGTTGATGCTTTACAGGTAGTTTAACCCATTTCCGGCCACTGATGCGTTTTCGCATCGTCATATTACGATTTTTTTTTAAATATTTAAAATAGAGGAAAATTTTTGCAGAATAATTTTTTCTCGTTCAAACTGTTCCTAAAATTATCAGAAAACATTTTCTTTGACGTTCGGAAACTGAAAGCGATTTTGGAAATTTTTCGAAATTGAGGCCTTTTGGCCAAAGGCATGATTATTGTGGCTCAAATTCGATTCTGGGCGAGTGAGCGTCCTGGGCCATGAGTTGAAACAGATTACGATCCTCAGACTTTTCCATTTAACCAAAAACAATAAACTGGATAAATCATATCGCTTTGGGAAACTCTCAAATCTCATTAAAAAGTAAAATTCATAAAATATCGAGTATTTTTGCTCTCGATTGGTGAGCAAATAATGATGCTTTATTTCGGCCGGCATTCTGTAAAACGGTTCATCCTCCTCTCCTCATTATTTCTACCCTTGGCTTGAAATGGGTTAATATCAGCTCATTAGAATCTAGATTGGTCAAAAAAATTTAAATTTGAAATTTTGGTCAATGACTAAATTAATGTTTTTTTAAAGTCAATTGAAACGAAAGTTATTTAACTTCTCTAATTCATTTAGCGTTGAGCAATTTTTCACATTTAAATTAGTTAATTCTTGATGCAGTTTGAGTGTTTCTTCCTGATTTTCTAGGGGCAGCATTTATTAAATTTTATGTGGTTTCAGATTTGAATTTCAAATAATATCGTCACCAATATGGCAGACTATCGAACTTTTTTTCACTCGAAACTATCAAATTGGCGATTTTACAAGTTTTTTAGCAGAGCATAATTACAGTTTGATTCGATTTTTTTTCCAGCTGGCAGGTGAGAAAATCTTTAAGATCCATAGGTGGAGTTGGATCTCGTAAGATACCTGGAAGGGTCCGCGTCTTCCGGTTGTGTGGTATTGAAACCCACTAAAAAAACCACCTCCTTTTCTCCCACGTTGGAACTCAGCCCGTAACCGTTTAACATTACTTCGGGATTACTGGGTGAGGGGGCGGACACACTCTATCTTCCTTGTCAGGATGCTTTCTGTGTACTTTGCCACAGCAATCCAGCTCCTTTCACCTTCCAGCATCCTTCTGACAACATCCTCTGATGTTGAACTCTGGGGAGCTAACTCCAGGTCTGCCATCGGCTGGTTTCTTTCAGGCGCCCATTTGACTCGACCTTTAAAATTCTTTGCAAGATGTTTGCAAAATTCGATCCAATAGAAATTTTCCGAATTTGACTAATTTTGAGCTTCAAAACATGAAAACAGCGAGCGTTGTTTTGTTTCGATTACAGCAACACTCTATTAAGTTTATTTTGGATTATTCAGATACACTTATAATAAAACATTAGAAGAAAATAAATACAATAATGAGATTGGCTAGTTTGTTATTGTTGGAAATGGCCCTTATATGGAAATTCGTAAATTATTACCAAGCTGTAGTTGGAAAACTGTGCAAGACTATGAGGCAGGACTGGGACAGTTGATAGGCCTTCCCAGTACCATTATCACGGCCGCTAAAACAAAAATCCGTGAAACTCGCCGATTCGATAGTTCTCTGGAGTGTAAAAAATTCGATAGTTTGCTGTAGAGGTGACGATATGTACATATTTCTAAGTTCACGTTGAAGTTGTTCAAATACAAGGAAAATTCTTCAAACCGTATCGAAACATGGCAAAAATTTGCTGAGTTGATTTGAAAAGTTAATGATAAATTACGAGTGATAAATCTGTGCCCTCTTAAGAAAGTTGAAAGGCGATATTGAAGCATTAAAGGTTCCTAGTAATTTATAAATGTCTTCATAACTACATCTTCATACTCATTACGAGTTAAGTAGGCACCTCATATGGTCAGAGATAGGTATAAGTTGTTAGTCAGCTGACAATACAGGAGGAGTTTTCTAATTCACGATCAAGGATTTTTTCAGGGTAATATCCCCTACAGACCTATCTAATTTAGAGGTCTTATATGTAATAACTCTTCAAGGATTTGGCACTAACCACATAATGTCAGGTAACTAGGTATTCTAAATAAGCTGATAATAAAGACCCTTATTAGGCAGGTATCATCAAATAATGATCCGCACTCCGCACTAATAACCTTCTGATAAAGTTCACGAATTTGTGTGGAACAAATCGTCTATTTTGGATTTCTATCGGATATTTTGTGAATATCATCCCCACCCATCCCTTCCCCTTGCGAATTTTGAAACTCTGGTAAAATAGTGTGCAATTTGGAAGATTTATGAGTCGAACAAAAGAAACACTCAAAACAGTTGGAAATTGAGGCCTGGGCAAATTTTACAGGTTTATGCCTGCAAACGCACGTTTTTTGAGAATTAACCCCCCCTTCCCCCCTTAAAATTCAAAATTCGAAATTCCGGCGACGTAGTGCACAACTAGATAGGTTTCCGCGTCGAATAAAAAAAGAACCACGAAAATCGTTTGGAAATTGAGGCTGGGTAGAGTACACAAATTTAGACCCAAAAACGCACGTTTTTTGAGCATTAACCACCCCTTCCCCCCCCCTTAAAGAGCAAAATTTGAAATTCCGGCGACGAAAATTACGAGTGATACATCTGTGCCAACCTAAGACGGTTGAAAGGCGACATTGAAGCATTAAAGGTTCCTATTAATTTATAAATGTCTTCATAACTCCATCTTCATAACTCATGACGGATAGGTAGGCACCTCATACGGTCAGAGATAGGTATAAGTTGTTATTCAGCTGACAGTACAGGACGAGTTTTCTAATTCACGATCAAGGACTTGTTAAGGGTAATATCCCCTACAGACCTCTCTAATTTAGAGTTCTCATATTTAATAACTCTTCAAGGATCAACCACATAATTTCAGGTAACTAGGTATTCCAAATAAGCTGATAACAAAGACCCTTATTAGGCAGATATCATCAAATAATGATCCGCACTCCGCACTAATAACCTTCTGATAAAGTTCACGAACTTGTTTGGAACAAATCGTATTTACCATCAGTAAGGTATTTGGAGCTTACATAACTTTTCGATCCAAAGACAAAAGATTCCCAGATTACGCAACCTCTCTCAACCTCAAGTTGACCGCAGATGACAACGAATATTTGCCACGCGTATCGATTAATTTTCATTATTCATAATGAATTCGGCGGATGTTGCCAAATGTTCTACAGTCAATTTAGGTCATCCGGTTTCCTTGTTAGGTCGTCCTTAATCGACATCAAAGCTCAAACTACGACATCGTCTGTCGGAAACTACGAGTTACAGTTTAGCGTTTTAACTGGACCTTTTTGCCGACAGAAGTGTCCTGAACCTCAAATCTCTACAAATGGTTTGGCATCCTCTTTTCAACCCCGCTTGCAGTATCATATATTGATCAATTTACAGGGAGCAATCATTAACATGATGAAGAACTCACCTCTATTAGAAATGTTAGGTAAGTTAGGTGGGCTGAATCGTTTTCTCATACATGCGTTTAGAATCTGTTAGTGTAAAAATGATTGAATTCCGCGTTATATAACATGATATTCACAATTGAGAATTCTTCCCAATTAAGATCAATTTGTTGATAACCTACACTCACATACCTGAGCGATTTCAGAATATATTATATATATATATACTAAGGAAGTTTGCGTTGGTCAGATGGCAATGAAACTAAATAGTACAGTCAAAATAGGCTCAATAAGAGGTTGAGATCGGAACTAATTCGTCTAACGTTGAAACTTGGTGGAGATGTGCCTTATGGCATCATATTGTACTAAAAAAAAGTCTCTAGCGATTGGTGGGGTGGAAGGGGGTGGAATTTCGGAAAAACCACGAAATTTGGCCCTTTTTTCAATTTTTGGCTTACAGCTCCATAACGGTGCATCTGACAGAAAAAGTTATCAATACACAAATTAAAGATCATTAAATTATGCTTCCAATGAGCTACTTAAACATTAAAATTGGTTCAGCGGTTTAGCCGCAATCGCTCGTCAAAGATCGGCGATTTTTAGGAACTTGGCTGAAAAGTGGTGATTGCTCACGTTCAACCGCTTCTAACTCAAAAACCGCTGCTCCAAATTAAAATTGTCACTGAATCAAAGTGGTACTACATCAAATTCTGCAATAAATGGGCTCTTATTATTTTAGTATCCCCGTTCCTGAGAAGAGATACAAGCGAAAACCCCAAAGTAGTCATAGCGTCAAGTTCCGCTGATAGCTGATTTTGGAGGTATAGGAATTTCAAACTTCTCTAAAGCCTAATTGTGCGAGATAAATTGTTGATTTAGAGGACCCAAATTTTTCATATTTAGCATATACCATTGGTAGTGTTAAAGTAATAGTTATCACAGAAACCCAATAAAAGATATCTACTATTATAGTAGATAATAGAACCTTGGGTGTCTTTAATGACTCCCCAATGGAGCTCAGAACTCATTGGGAGAAACATTTTCATGAATTCAGATGATACGTACCTATTTACTGTATTTGCTTTTCGAATTAGGTGAATTCTTTCTAAAATGAATACAACTTATAACCGGAACAATTTCCAAAATTTGTTTAAAACAATTTACCATAATAGTTTCACCATAACATCAAATAATAAAACTTGAAGCGAAAAATGAAATTAGAAACGACTTAAACTGGCATAGAAGCAGTTGATAAGGTCCCTTCTGAGTGATAAAGGATTATATCGATACCTTAAAGCACAAAGAAGCTATGTCCATCCACCTTCCACATTTTTTATTTTTTTAATTTCAGAAAAACTGAAATTCAACAAAACAATTATTGAGTTTTCTTGACGATAATAGCTTGAAAATTTATTGAGGTAATTAAAGAGTTTAGTGTAATAAGCCATTATTTTAGGAATTGTGCATTGGTGATAATTTATCTTGCGTTTTTCTCAAAACTCCGTTTTTGGACATAGCACCTTTGTGCTTTAAGGTATCGATATCTTCTCTGTGTCGTGAACGAGGTGCCTACTTCGCTGACAACTCCTAAAAAGGCATTTGAATCCTTATTTATTTAATCCTAATTTAAAGGCACTATAAATCTAGAAAAACGAGCTTCAAGAGACGAACTTCAGTTATACTTCTATATTTTATGTGTGATGCGAAATAAAGATCAAAATATCACTTCCCTATGACGTTTTTAACGTGGAAAACCACTAATTCTGAGTATTTTGGATGAATTTTTTCTTCAGTCGAGTTTGATTTTTGAGAATTATTGGAGGAGTAGAAGAGTAAGGGCGGAATTCATAGTCAAGGCTTAAATGTGAGCGAGCCCTCAATTATCTGAGTTGAGGGTCGGCCTCGACTCAACAGTCCGTATTCATAGTTGATTGAGACGGTGTTGTGGTCGCCTGAGTGCACACTGAGCCTGAGGGAACGCTCAGGGGCTACTCAACTCATTTTCACCTTTAAGTTGGCAGCCTTGGTGGGGATATTTCCCTGTTTCAAGGATATTTTGGGTAAAAAGCACGGGGCAATTTTCCTCTCGTATTCTGCACTGACCATGAGTTATAACCTTGTCACCGGTCCTCTGTGGTTATAACAGTAATGAAAAGCTTCTTATTGCATTTTCGTTACTGTGGATGTGCAAGCTAATTTCTCTATTTTGTCCGATTTCCTACAAGTAACCATTAATTTTGAGTTATTAGCAGTGGTGAATCAATCAAATTGAAGTCTGTTCAATTATATGAGGGTGCTGACATTTTGTCGGAGGTTTGTAACTTGATTTCTACCTCCGCAATTTCATCAGTGGGAATGAATTTGCTGCTATTGGATTCGACTATATTGCTCTGAAGAAGGTAAGAAATTATGATTTCCTTAAATTAGCAGTAAAAGTATGTATCTATATGTAGGTACGATACGAAAGAACCACAAAAAGACATTTTGGTGTCCTTTTTATGAGTGTTCTTAGGCATCATTTAACCAAATCAACCCATTGATTGTTTCAGACAAATTAACTTCTCCCGGCCGAATGAAGAAGGTTTATCCACAAGCAAATGTACGAATATTTATGACGTTTGGAACCCTTCAAAACCTTTACCTACCTACTTATTTATTTACCTGTGTGAAACAATATAAAGCCCGAAAAAAACTCGTACCTGTATCGATGTTTTTTATTCAACTTGTACTTTATTACCAACCCATATAATTTTCTACAAGTATTTTCTACTTAATAATTTCACTATATCATAAAACAAGAATGAGTATTGAGAATGAAGGCGAGAATGTTTGACAACTTCAAGAAAGAAACTCACAATCTCGGAAGATTTCACCGAGTTCGGGAAGAAAATATTGAAAAGACTGTTACAAGGAAATTCAAGTTTGCGATGATCTTCATTGGATATTTTTGACGGAAAAACTTGTCTAATCGCCTTATTTTAGACAAACAACACTATTTTCAGTAAGAAAATCTGATAATAACTGTGGCTGAGGGGCACTTAAGGTACCTCCGGCAAGCACTCAGGATTTTGCCCCATTGAGTCGAGGGTGGGCCTCAACTGAGTTTGGTTTATGAATACCGTTGAGTCCGCCCTTAGAATTCGCACTGAGTGCTCCCTCATGGCGCCCTCAAATCTTGTCTATGAAAACAAATGAGTGCCCGCCAACCCTTATCGATGCAATTGAGGGTGCACTCAGACTTAAGTAATGACTATGAATTCCGCCCTAAAACTATGAGTGAATGGCAGGACAACTTCAAATTGCCTGGAGTCGTGTAAAACGAAAAGAAACATTGTTAAAGTTACAAAGTACCTACGTAATTCGGTCATCTTCAATAAGAACTGTTTTATCGTTGAGAAATAAAAAAACGGTTAGAATTCAAGATTTGAAAAAAAAGGGAAAATTCGCATTGTAAAATATCTATTACGATACTAATAATTGACTTTCTGGTTAAAAGTCGATAATAAAGTACCTACCCATTGTCGTTTTCTTTCTCATTGGATAAGGAAGAGCAGTGAGGAAATTTGTCGGCAATATTGTACGAAATTACGGTTTGATTAGCCTCTTGGTGGTCCCTGAGAATAATTTTGTTATCAAAACGATTGTATGGTGGCCGAAGTGTTTTTGAACTCCATGATTCGTGGATGTGGGGGGTCAAATTGGTTTATCTAAAAGATGTTTTCTTTCAATAAACGTCAAAGAATGTCTTTTGTAGCTAAACTATTTCGACCCTTGCGGTTTCCTCAAACTTTACAATCGTGTCTCGCAATCTAAATCTAATCAGCTGTTTTTGCTTTAACTTAGAGAGTAGTTTGAGGGGATAAAGATGTTTGTTTTTGGATTTTATCACAACCACATCAGTTGCGGTCACGGTACGAGTAAAACTGCGAAAAAATCATCAACATAATCGGGATCAAATTCTCAGAAAACCTTCAACATGATCGTTTGGTTACGTTTCATATCAAGTTTGTACAAAACAAAATTGAGTCAACTAAAATTTTGCATACCTATGTATTTAGATATCTACGTTTTTCAGCTTTCTGAGCAATTTTGGTTTCGTGTCAGTATGTTTGTGCTCGAAAATTCGTCTACCTCGCCTAAGGCAAAATTTGAAGACAAAATGGTTCAATTCAGATGACATTAAGGGGGTCTCAGTCGTTCGCCGTTCTTTCTTTGTATTTCACGAAATCGAAGGTGCAAAAACATAAAAAAGTGTATCTAAATTTGAAATTTTAAAGGATTTTAGAAATTCATCAGTGCACGGCCCTAGGGAATTGAAAAACTGAAATATTGCCGATGGAATCATCAAATTGATCAATAATTGCCAAAGAAAAATGGGAAAAACTTCTGAATAAACAGGTTTTCCCATGTTTTCCCCTTATTTCTCTGGCAATTATTGTTCGATTTGGGTGATTCTTGAGGCAATATTTCAGTTTTTCAATTCCCTAGGTCCGAGCACTAATGAATTTCTAAAATCCTTCAAAATTTCAAATTTAGGTACAACTGTTGCTTCCGAGTCTACCAAGGTAGCGGAAGCTTTGTTTTCACTTTTCAAGGATGAAAAAAAAAGTTCTCCAAAATCAAAATTTTCACTCGCGTTTTGCGTTTTAGAACTTTCTGAACAATTTTGGTTCCGTGTCTGTCTGTCTGTCATGAATTCCTTGTAACGCGCATAACTATACGAAGTTATTGTCCGATTTCGATGAAATTTTCAGGGATTGTGCGGGTTGGTGTGTAGACGGTTCCCTATGAAAATCACAGAGAATTGTTTTTCATAGAGGGATTCATTCATAGAGGGATGGTCTCCTGTGAGAATCTCAAATCCTATTAATTGCAGGTCATCGGTAGCTCAGAGGAAAAAGTCTTGATTTTGGGCTCCTAAGGTCGCGGGTTCGAAACCCAGCCGAGGCTATGTATTTTTTTGATCCAATCACATGCATCTACTCACTTAATTTTTCATCCGAATTTGATGAAATTTTCTAGGATTGTCCAGATTAGCGTGTAGATGGTTCCCTATGAGGGTAGTGAAAGGTACTTAGAGATTGGTGTTTTGAGATTAACTACTATGCATCGGATCATCTATACAATCGGGTTATGGATACGAGGAAGCTATGTGCCACACCCACTTGGTTATGTTTTTGCGCCTTCGATTTCGTGAAATACTAACCCGGAACGAGGAACGAACGGCAACCGACTGAGACCCCTTAACCCCTTGTTTTTTTCAAATTGAAGAGTTTCACATGGAACATGCTTTAGCCTTGACCTAACCTAATTTAAGCGGGTTTATGTTACCAAGAGGGTCCTACGGGTAGTTCAAGGTAATCAGACCAACAGTAGGTACCTACATTCCGTCTGCCACTAGCAAACGAGATTTTCCCTGAATTCGGCTCAGAGTCGGAGGTTAGGTAGTTGGGGACTGGCTCCAGGAAGATCGTCCATCAATTTCACTCTGAGGCACACTGCTTAGTATGAAAATTTGTCAAAATAATCGGGAACACTTTTCAAACCACATTTCTGCTCAGCAATATTGCTATAAATCACTTTTACACCAACTAATTCGGTTATGTCTTTGTAATTCCAAGGAAGCTGTACTGCCCACCCAACTTGGCTGAAGTTTTTGAGTTGAAATCATTTCTGAATACGATGAGCAGGCGAGTAAATTTGCAAAAATTTTTGACCTTGAATATCTTAATAAGATCAAAAACACGAAAAGAATCTTGAAGATCAAAAACGTTGGATTTGAAGTGGAGTAGAAGAACATTATTCAAGGTCAAAATATTTTGCAAATTTACTCGCCTGCTCATCATAATCAGAAATGATTTCAACTCAAAAACTTCAGCCAAGTTGTGACTAGGGCTCGGCATTTTGCATATTTGCATTTTTTTTGCGATTTGCCCAAGCTGTAAGGAGCCCAAATATGCCATATTCAAGCCATTTTGTCGCTCCAAATTTAAATTTATCGTGTATATACTTGCATATATTCGCAGTTTTTGGTATAAGTGCATATAATGGGCATTTCTTGACAAAAGCCATATTTTCCAGTTTTAACACAGAAAGTGTTTTTGCGATGACCTACCGAAAAAAAATCGTCACGAAAAAGCGACAGAAAAAACCGTTACGCGCCTTTTATAATGATTTTCACGTGCAATCAAGCCATTGGTAAGGAAATAGAACTCCCGCAGTGAAATTTGAGAGGGTGGGTCAATGGAGAATGCTGAAGGCGCCTGAGTGGTCACTGATCAGCTGAGTGAGCTCCAAGGCCATTTTCTCTCCTGTTGAACGCAGGAAGCTGAAATTTTAGAGGGCGGGTCAATGGAGAATGCTGAAGGCGCCTGAGTGGTCACTGATCAGCTGAGTGAGCTCCAAGGCCATTTTCTCTCCTGTTGAACGCAGGAAGCTGAAATTTTAGAGGGCGGGTCAATGGAGAATGCTGAAGGCGCATGAGTGATCACTGATCAGCTGAGTGAGCTCCAAGGCCATTTTCTCTCCTGTTGAACGCAGGAAGCTGAAATTTTAGAGGGCGGGTCAATGGAGAATGCTGAAGGCGCCTGAGTGGTCACTGATCAGCTGAGTGTGCTCCAAGGCCAACGAATCGTTAATCAAACGTTGAAAGTCGTTCAGAAAACAATTAATTTACGTGTTCATTATTTAAATGTTTCAAGGTTTTCTGATGTCGTGGAAGGTTAGACTTATCAACCAATGAGTTACAAACGCTACATAACGTTTTTGGCCTACATTTAATATCTACTCCCCCACTTACATTTTCTTTATTTTCTTTTGAAGGAATGGTGGATTGTTTTGTATGAGCTTTACTCCTAAGGTGCGTGGGATATCCTGCTTTGTGGATGCGCACATTTATAGGGTTTTAGACCAAATTAAATGTCTAACAATTATTTATTTTATTATTGCCAAAGACTCCACATATATTATTGTTGTTTTTTATTTAACGGATGACTAGCATCGCAAAAACACATTCTGTGTTCCTATGATTTCATACAGAGTATTGAAAAAGAAATAAACCGGGGGGTGCAGGGGGGCGGAGTTTTTTTTTCAGCTATTTCCTCTAATGAGGAGGCGCTATCATGGCCCGGAAAAACAGGTGAAACCGTTCGAGAAAAATTAGAGTGTGTACTCAAACGAAATCCTGGCTGGAAAACTGTCGTTGTGTTGGCGAAAGTGTTGGAAGGCGACTCACCCAACACCAGCAATTGGTCATACACTCCTCAAGAAGTGGCGTCTTTCAAATATCTACCAATTGTCTCAGCAGATGTGGAGCGGTCATTCTCCCGTTTGAAACTATTATTGCACGATTTGAGGAAATCTTTTGCAACTGAAAATTTGGAAAAGCACTTGGTAGTACAAGCTAACAAATTTTAACAATTAAATGTTTTGTCTAAAAACTGAGTAAAACTATTGTAAAAATTGTATAAAATGATTTTGAATAAAAATGTACATACAAAAAAGTCTGCCAAGTGGGTGTGGCACATAGCTTCCTCGTATCCATAACCCGATTATTGAGATGATCGGATGCATAGTAGTTAATCTGAAAACACCAATCTCTAAGTACCTTTCACTACCCTCATAGGGAACCATCTACACGCTAATCTGGACAATTCTAGAAAATTTAATCAAATTCGGATGAAAAATGTAAGTGAGTAGATGTATGTGATTGGATCAAAAAAATGCTTGGCCTCGGCTGGGATTCAAACCCGGGACCCCTGGGGGAAATTCTGTGTGCTACCTCTGAGCTATTGAGGCCTAGTAATGCAATGAATAGGATTTGAGATTCTCAAAGGGGACCATCCCTCTATGAATGAATCCCTCTATGAAAAACCATTCTCTATGATTTTCATAGGGGACCATCTAAACAGTACTCTGTAACATCCCTGAAAATTTCATTGAAATCGGATGAAAAATATAGAAGTTATGGCCATTACAAGGAATTCGCGTTTGCGCTTGCGCAGTCGCTTCTATCAGTCCGAGGATGATGATTTTCATAGGGGACCGTCTACACACCAACCCGCACAATCCCTGAAAATTTCATAGAAATCGGACAATAACTTCGTATAGTTATGCGCGTTACAAGGAATTCATGACAGACAGACAGACAGACAGACAGATACGGAAGCAAAATTGTTCAGAAAGGTCTAAAACGCAAAACGCGAGTGGAAATTTTGATTTTGGAGAACTTTTTTTTTCGTCCTTGAAAAGTGAAAACAAAGCTTCCGC
This sequence comes from Apolygus lucorum, assembly GCA_009739505.2. Taxonomy (NCBI): domain Eukaryota; kingdom Metazoa; phylum Arthropoda; class Insecta; order Hemiptera; family Miridae; genus Apolygus; species Apolygus lucorum. The sequence goes on from CM019169.2 coordinate 39,708,340, forward strand.
TACCTTGGTAGACACGGAAGCAAAAATTGAATAAATACAAGTAACTATGTAGGTACTGAAAAGTCTTTGTTTCCCACTTATTATTCAATTGTTCAACTATCTTGCGCATATTTTGTAGGCATATTTTCAGATTTTTTCGCGCATATGTACAAATGCATATATTGGGCATCTACGAGCATATTTTGAGGTTTTATTTCGCATATATTGCCGAGCTCTACTCATGACATAATATGTCAATAAAATGGTCATAACTCTCTGGTAAACATGATGCACTCAAATATGAGGATACCGTTGGAAAGATCGGTAAATTCCTTTTTGAATTATGGAATTTGCATTCGAAGATATGGTTTTTACAAGGATTTTACGTTCGCGCATGCTCACAGGCTACTATCTATCAGGGGGCGATGTTATCATAGGGGACCATCTACACGCCAACCTGCACAGTCCCTGAAAATGTCATCGAAATCGGACAATAACTTTGTATAGTTTTGTCCGTACATGGAACTTGATGAAAATTTTGGTTTATTATTTTCAATAATGAACCTTTGGAATCGACCAAGAAAACAAATTTTTTAACACCCCCTCAAAATTTGATGGTTTACGTTTCAAGGTACGTAGAATCCAAAAATCGAATAAAAATTTGGCCGTCCGTCCGCCGTACGCGGCACTTTTGCCACTTAGCATTGACCGATTTTGATGAAATTTGGTATGTAGGCTCCATTTGGGGTCTAGTTGTGCCCCAAAGATTTTGGTTGATGTAGGTCACTTCTAAGGGTTCCAAAATCAATTTTGAAATTTTGAAAACGCCCTAACTCAAAAAAATTTTGATATAAAGGTATTGTTTTTCCTTCAATTTAAGATTCTATAGAATTTTTAGAATTTTTTGAGACCACCCGGAGCTCTGTAAGACATACCGTTCGCTCCCTACGAGAATTAAAGGGTTGGAGGTACGATAAATCAGAAACACGAGTGTGAATCGCAAAAGAGGCCTAATCTCCGTTCAAATTAAAGCTGACCGAAATTCGATCGATGTTTTTCTTCATGTTGGATGGTTGTTGGCTTTGCTGACGAGTGATCTATATAGAAAAATAAAAAATAATAAACCATTGTGCAATAATTTGCAGCATTTTAACCTTGACAAGTGAAAACAATGCTTCCTCGGAAGCTACGCATGTTGTGGTAAAAAAGTTGATGCAAATTTGCTGCTGAATCGATCACTGAATTTTCGTCGTTCTCATATAATAATAATGTGAGATTCGAATTTTAAGGGCTGGTGTGGGTTACGTAACAAGAAATACCTGTTGTGCGTGAATGTGCGTGACGAACTGGACCAGCCGACCGGTGCCGGCGAATGAAGCGCTGGGTTGTCAAGGAAACGGCGGAACAGGAAAACACGCTCGTCGGACGACCTTCTGGTAATCGCTTGACCACTGGACGACACTTTGAAAACAACGACTCGGTCTTTCGTCGACAGATAGGGCTTTCTTGGAAAAACTGTATTAATTCGACTCTAACGTCAGAGTATTCCGTGACAACGACGAGCGATAACTGGATAAGGCCCGCTTGGTGGGTTCGGTGTTTCTCCCACTTGAGATTGGGGGTCTCCCCTCTTCCCTGTCTCTTCAATGATCATCGCGGTCGCCTCTTCAATGAAATCAGGGTCCTCTGTTCTTCAAGGCTACCAACTTGCCCGGTTACCTTCCTAGTAAAGTACCAACACAATTTCCACAAATATTCACAGGGATTTGCTGGCATTTCAAATGATTTTTACAGGGTGTCCCAGATGTTATCCACCAAACTTTGGGAGTCGATTCCACAACTAATTTGCAACAACAAATGTCTCTTAGCAATTTTTTTAAACCCCTTTAAAATACGACTTTTTTGACTTTTAAGATTTTTTTCATGTTTTCGACCTTACACCTTTAAAACGGTCATAACTCCCTTGAATTGCACTCAAAAATTAATAATAAGGATACCGTTGGAAAGAGCGTGAAATTTCGTTGACAAATTGAGAAAAACTGAACGCTAGAGTAGTTTTTTTTACCTCGAACTTTAAAATTAGTCAATTTTTGTTTTTTTCAAAAATTTTGATGATTTTTCCCCATGGAAACAAGGTATTTGCCAGAGAGGCTCAAAAGTCTAAAAACTTCTCCATTTCATCAGCTTTCCAACGGTCATCCAATTTTTAGTATCACTGTGGAATTAGAGGGAGAAAATGGTATTTCAATGCGAAGAAACGTGCATTTTTTTCAACTAAATTGTCGGTTGGACGGGAGGAGTCCGGGGTCCGCCCCACGTCACCACGTCAAACCGTCGATTTCGTTGAAAAAAACGCTGCAAATTATTACACAACGGTTTATTATTTTTATATAGATCACTCGTCTACAAAATCACAAACCATCCAATATGGAGGGAAAAAAAAAAAAATTAAAAATAAAAAAATAAAAAAAAATAAAAAAATCAAAAAAAAATTAAAATCACCAACCATCGATCGCATTTCGGTCAGCTCTAATTTGAACGGAGATTAGGCCTCTTTTGCTATTTACACTCGTGTTTTGATTTATACATATATATATTTCAATATAAACCCTTAAATGGGGGGTGCGCCTTGATTTTTTTTAGATTTTTAATCGAAAGTAGACTACATCCTGAGAATTTTGGCACCAACCGCGACCTTCTAGCGTGAGTAGATCTTTTCCTATGATTTTTCAAAGTTTCGACCGATTATGACGTCACGCGCCCCTCTCGCCTGGGCGGGACCCCCCAGCCCACTGTGACGTCATAATCGGTCGAAACTTTGAAAAATCATAGGAAAAGATCTACTCACGCTAGAAGGTCGCGGTTGGTGCCAAAATTCTCAGAATGAGGTCTAGTTTGGATTAAAAATAACAATAAACAGTTTTTCCTACCAAGGCGCACACCCCATTTCCGTAGGGAGCGAACGGTTTGTCCTACAGAGCTCCGCGTGGTCTCAAAAAATTCTAAAAATTCTATAGAATCTTAATTTGAAGGAAAAACAATACCTTTATATCGAAATTTTTTGAGTTAGGGCGTTTTCAAAATTTCAAAATTGATTTTGGAACCCTTAGGAGTGACCTACATCAACCAAAAGCTTCGGGGCACAACTAGACCCCAAATGGAGCCTACATACCAAATTTCATCAAAATCGGTCAATGCTAAGTGGCAAAAGTGCCGCGTACGGCGTACGGCGGACGGACGGCCAAATTTTTATTCGATTTTTGGATTCTACGTACCTTGAAACGTAAACCATCAAATTTTGAGGGGGTGTTAAAATTTTTTTTTCTTGGTCGATTCCAAAGGTTCATTATTGAAAATAATAAACCAAAATACACGTGACCGTTGGAAAGCTGATGAAATGGAACGGCTTTTGAGCTCCTCTGGCAAATACCTTGTTCCAATGAGGAAAAATTAACATTTTCACAAAAAACAGTAATTTACTATTTTTCAAGTTTGAGGTAAAAATACTACTCTAGCGTTTTGTTTTTCTCGACTGGTCAACGGCTCATGTATCGAGAAATTTTACGCTCTTTCCAACGATATCCTTATTTTTAATTTTTTAATCTAATTTAAGGGAGTTACGACCGTTTGAATGGTGTGAGGTCGAAAACACGAAAAAAATCTTAAAAGTCAAAAAAGTCGGATTTTAAGGGGGTTAAAAGAAAATTTCTAAGAGACACTTTTTGTTGCAAATTAGTTGTAGAAACTACTCCCGAAGTTTGGTGGATAACATATCGTCGCTCCTCTGCCAAAACTACGAAACTTAAAAACTATCCTCTGCCAAAACCGCGAAACTGAAAATTTATTGTTTTTCAGTAGAGGCTTTCAAACTTACTCCGTAACTTATTATCGTTACGGATTATCAATACTCCGGTTGTTGCACTGTTTTCCTTACCTTACAACATGACACAATAAGTATAAACAGATTTCACTCCATCAAATCATCATGAACAACCTAGATGTCCTCACAATGTCCTAAAAAACGCAGATTCGTGGTTTTGGTGGAGTGGGTCCGCAAACGGTAAATCCTTACAATGGCCATAAATTCTACAATGTCCATCCGAAGTTGACGATATTTTCAGGGATTGTTTGGATTGGGGTGTAGATGGCCCCCTATGAGTTTCATCATCCCCGGATTGATGGTATCCTCTGCAAACGTGACGTTCTAGTAACAGCCATAACTTCAACAATTTCCATCCGAATAAGATGAAACTTTCAGGAATTGTTCGGGTTGGAGTGTAAATGGTCTAAATGGTGTAAATGGGTATATGGTGTATAAACTGTGAAACGAATATAATAAACAATAGCTTAGCAATAGTTCATGATTTCACTCTCTATAGTAAGTATACATTTTATTCATTCTATAGCGATTGGACTGAGGGAGAATTGAGTCAATACATTGGTTTTAAAAAGTGAATTTCATTCAAATTTAAATAAAATTTTAATAATAATACAATGGTTATTGAAATATCATTTCCCGAGGTTACTACGCAACTATCGCGAATCTCGTACTTGTGATGATGAGGACTACGCCAAACTCACGAATCTGTCAGATTCGCGAAAATGCAGAGGAGAAAAAAATCTTTCAGCAGATTCGTGGGACAGATACCTCTCAAATAACCACGTTCTGGTGGCGTTAGAAAATTGAAATTTCTGGAGGAGATTCTTGACCAAGTCACAATTCAAAGAAACGCTTAGCCCTATTTTCGAATTTTTGCAGTTTCACGGTTTTGGCAGAGGGTAGTTTTAAAGTTTCGTGGTTTTGGCAGAGGAGCGACGATATGGGACACCCTGTATAGCATTTTCCAATCAAACTGAGCCTTTTTCCAACAAATGAAACCTTGTTCCGATCAAAAGAAACCTCGTACCTACTAAATGAAACCATGTAGGTACCAATACCAATCAAATGAAACCTTGTTCCAATCAAAAGAAACCTCGTACCTGCCAAATGAAACCATGTAGGTACTACCAATCACATGAAATCTTGTTCCAATCAAAAGAAATCTCGTACCTGCCAAATGAAACCATGTAGGTACCAATACCAATCAAATGAAACCTTGTTCCAATCAAAAGAAACCTCGTACCTGCCAAATGAAACCATGTAGACGCTGTCGCCACAACATGAAATTTGGTAGGTATGTGGGCTCCATTTGGGGTCTAGTTGTGCCCCGAAGCTTTTGGTTGATGTCAATATCTCCTAAAGGGTGAAAAATAAGGGTTGAAAGTTTCAAAAGTGCCCTAGTTCGAAAATTCTCGAAATAAAGGTATAGTTTTTTCACCAATTTTAAATAATATTGAATTGAGGCCACGTGGAGTTCTGTATGACAAAATTTTCACTACCTACGGGAACTTAAGGGTTGGACTTGCGATAAATCAGAAACACGAGGCCTTATCTCCGTTAAAATTTTAGCTGACCAAATGCGATCGCTGTTCGTTTCTTCGAGTTGTACTAAGTTTTGCGTCCTTAGCAACCAGTAACCAAAATTCTAATGAAGGAATTCTTTATTACTTCGAATGGAGTGTGAAGCTTCTATTTCATCTAAATAAACTTAATTATGAAGTGAAAACTTAGTTGGTAGGTAGTGACAATGGCAAAGCTGTGTTCTTTGCTGGCGAGTCATCTGTACAGAAAAATAATAAACCTTTGTGTAATAATTTGCAGCGTTTTTTATTCGATTTTCGGATTTTACGTACTTTGAAACGTAAACCATCAAAATTTGAGGGGCGGGGGGGGGGGGGTGGTTGAAAACTTTTTTGATCGTTTTTAGTGGTTCATTATTGAAAATAATTAACAAAAATAAGGTCGCCAATCGGTTCGTCACGTCAATTTGCATCGCATGGTGGTCAATCACGATATGCCCATATATATATATATATATGGTCAAACGACATGTTGTGGTGACATCGACGATGTTTGAACTTCAATTGTTGGTTCCCCAAATATGCTCCCTTCATTTATGTTGTTGCTGTACGTTACGACCTAGTCAGACGATACGAATGCTCCAGTTTTGGTCGGTAGAAAAACAAAGTGAGGAACAAGGTCGGTTGATTGACCTTCCCTCGCAATTGAGAGGCAACTCAGACACGCGTTATACAAATAACGACGTCATCGTTGAGTGGACTCGTGGCTGTACAGTCGCGAACAACGTAATTATGCAGGTTGTCTCGGTGAATAATCTTCCCACCTGTAGTAGGTAATGAGCGATTTCGAAAGACTTTTAAACTAAAACATCCCTAGAGTAGGCGTGGAAAATGTATGCCTTATGAAGCTTCACTTGACATTTGATTTTCACGATTGAGTTGATATTTTCCGAATAGACGAAAACCAAAAATATCGAAATTGTTTCTGATCATGTTGATGATTTTTTTGTGCTTGTAGCACAAATTGTGATGAAATCAATAAACAAACAATTAAAAACGTCTGCCAAGTGGGTGGGCACATAGCTTCCTCGTATCCATAGCACGATTGTATAGATGATCCGATGCATAGTACCTAGTTGATCTCAAAACATCAGTAAGTAAACATTGCAGTACCCTCATAGGGGACTCTACACATCAACCTGTACTATCTCTAAATATTGATGGAAAATGTAGAAATTGTTGCTGTTACAAGGATTTAACGTTTGCGGATGCACACAAAATACTTTCAATTTGGGGCCATGATTGTCATAGGGGACCATCTCCATCCCAACTCCCATCATTCCTGAAAATTCCATCGAAATCGGGTGAGAAATGTAGAAGTTATGGCTGTAACGTGGAAATACACATTTGCGCATGCGCAGTGGGTAATATCAGTCTAGTGGCAACGATTTTCATAGGGGACCATCTACAAAAAAACCCGCAAAATCCTGAAAATTCCATCGAAATCGGGTGAGAAATGTAGAAGTTGAGGCTGTAACAAAGCAATACACATTTGCGCCTGCGCAGTGGGTACTATCAATCTGGTGGCAATGATTTTCGTAGGGGACCATCTACACGCCAACCCGCACTGAAAATCAAACTGAAATAAACTATGAAACCGAAACAAACTATGAACTGAAATAAACCCTGAAAATAAACCGGGTGAGAATTGTACAAGTTAGCTGTGGCAGGGATTTCAGGACAGACAGACAGACACGGAACCAAAATTGTTCAGAAAGGTCTGAAACGTAAAACGCGAGTGGAAATATTGATTTTGGAGAAACTTTTCTTTTTTTTACTTCTTCTTTTCTTTTAACTTTTTTTAACCTTGAAAAGTGGAAACAAAGCTTCCGCTACCTTGGCAGACTCGGAAGCAAGAACGTGTTAATTCAGCAAAATTGAGAATTTTTCTCATTTCTAGGTTAATAATTAAACTTTCAATTAAAAATTCTCGTACAATTATTGTACTTACCTAATAATTGTCTCAAACGAAATCAAAACTTGAATTGGAAAGGCCTGAGGCGGTCCCCCACAAATTTTGAAGCCATTTAACCAATTATATCAGAAACGTTTGATATTTGAAACAATTGTTGATTTTGATTGTTCCAATGATTATAACTCCAGTATTATTTCAACAGAAAATCAACAAGACTTTGTTTAGAGGTTTACAAGTGTATTTTTTCTTCTTCGTTTGATTCAGGCAAAACCAGAGAACTTCATGAAAATTGAGTAGGTTGGAATACTATAATTTAAACAACTCAATTGTGCTAGACACACACTCCAGTACAAATCTGATAAATGCATTTTAATTTATTTTCAGTTTCTTTTTCCACTCTACTCTCTCACTCACGTTTCTGACAAAAAATGCATGATGAGTGCAATACGATCTCTAAAACGAAGGAATGAAATAATAATATATCACTGTTCGAAGCATTTATTGCTTCCGAGTCTACAAAGGTAATGGAAGCTTTGTTTTCACTTTTCAAGGTTGAAAAAAAAGTTCTCCAAAATCAAAATTTCTACTCACGTTTTACGTTTCAGACCTTCCTGAACAATTTTGGTTCCGTGACTGTCTGTTATGAAATCCTTGCCACAGCCATAACTTCTACATACCTTATCCGATTTTGATGAAATTTGTTCATCAAAAACACAAGGGATTGTGCGGGTAGGCATGTTCATGGTCCCCTATGTAAATCATCACCACCGGACTGATAATACCCACTGCGCATGCGCAAACGGATATTTCCTCGTTATTGTCATAACTTCTACAGTTTCCAACAATATTCAGAGATTTTGCGGGTTGACATGAACCCCGGTTGTTGTTGTTTGTTGTTGTTCCCTATGAGGGTAGTGGAAGGATTATCTATTCATCGGATCATCTATATAATCGGGTTATGGATACGAGGAAGCTATGTGCCGCACCCACTTGGCAGACGTTTTCACCATGCCGAAAACAATCTCATTTTTGTCTCTTTGAAATTAATAAGATTACGCTGAGAACTAAGTAATCATAGAAGTGCTTGTTAACCCTGTCGAGTTGTCTGTCTTTTTATCGGTAAAAATTATGAATAAATGTTTTTCTCAATAAATTTTGTTTTTTTTCTCAATATATGATTTTCTCTCCCAAAAATTGGTAACTACCTGGAATACATAGTAATGTTTCTTCTTGCCATTCAAAATTGGCTCTTTCAATTCATGCCTCCCTCTAGGAGAATGCAGCAAATAATATTATCCTCTCACTTCGAACAGAGCAGACGGGTTTGATATTCAAGTGTAGTATTGTGATCGGATGGACCACTCTGAATTTATTAGTATTAAACTTACAGCGTCCTCTAGCGGATTCGTATACGAACTATACGTCCCGTAAAGAAATGTTTCGATGCGCCGCCAGGGAGCAGACCTCTTCCGTTCCTCTGGTATGTGAACAAAAACTTGAATAAAGTCACAATATGTACGTAAAACATTCATTTATCATCATTATCAATTCACTGAAGAGTTTTTTCTAGTTGATTATAGGCGTTTCAAAACAAAAAATTGTCGATTTATAACGCTGACAGGCATTTCAATACGTGAAAAAGAACTGGTGTAGCTCCTGGTAGCTTATAGGCTCCTAACAGGCGAACGTTATATTGTGGGGTAACAGGTGTTGTTGGGTCGCCGCTAGAGTCCGTTCCAAACGGTTAGTAGCAGAGAACTGACTGCAGAAGAGTGGAAGGCCGCAGGGATGCCTACCGTTTACAGTGTCAAATTTTACAAGACCAATGAGGCCAAGATACGCGCTGGGATCCAATTTATAACGACCTACGACTAATAAAAAACGGAGTTGAGAAGAACGTTGTCTATTTCCACGAAAATAATGAGTTACGAGTTAAATCGATTCAGAGATAGAGAAGTTACTGAACCAGTGGGATTCTCCTTTCACTAATATCTGCTTCAATCTGATTGGGGGACTTTCACTTTCTCGACCAATGGGATTCAAGCTCCCTTTCACTCGTGACTACATAAGCTATGTGATGTACCTTCAGTTATTGTTTATTACTGATAGTGACGATTCGATGTACCTTTCGATGCGATATTTAACATCGGAATAATATCGGAAGAAAAATATCGATATCACTAATATCGATAGAGTATCGAAAGAAAAATTTTGATGTGACATAGTCACTGATATCGAATATGTTTTTGCATCTTTTTTATCAATATCAGTGATATCGATAGAATATCGAAAGAAAAATACTGATTTCACCATGGACCTTGGATTTCACTGAAATCAAATGTTATCGGATTTTTTTAATTTTTTTTTTTATCGATTTTGAAGATATTGATAGAATATCGTAAGAAAAATACTGATTTCACTGCTACCTATCGAATATGTTTTTGCATCGCTTTTAAAAAATAAATATCAGTGATATCGCTAGAATATCGAAAGAAAAATACTAATTCCACTGATATTGAATATGTTTTTGCATATTTTTAAATTAATATCAGTGATATCGATAAATTATCGAAATAACAATATTGATTTCACTGGTATCGAATATGTTTTGCATCTTTTTTATCAATATTAGTGATATCGATAGAAAATCATAAGAAAAATATTGATTTCACTGATATCGAATGTATGTTATTGCATCGTTTTTAATCGATATAATGCCAGTTTAAATTTTTCTCGTTAAAAGTTGTATCAATTCGTAATATAATACATTCAGCTCCCATTTCTATTCATTTTGGTGTTTTATTATTTTGCTTCCGAGTCTACCAAGGTAGCGGAAGCTTTGTTTTCACTTTTCAAGGACGAAAAAAAAAGTTCTCCAAAATCAAAATTTTCACTCGCGTTTTGCGTTTTAGACCTTTCTGAACAATTTTGGTTCCGTGTCTGTCTGTGTGTCTGTGTGTCTGTCCGTCTGTCATCAATTCCTTGTAACGCGCATAACTATACGAAGTTATTGTCCGATTTCTATGAAATTTTCAGGGATTGTGCGGGTTGGTGTGCAGACGGTTCCCTACGAAAATCATCATCCCCGGACTGATAGAAGCGACTGCGCATGCGCAAGCGTGAATTCCTTGTAACGGCCATAACTTCTACATTTTCCATCCGATTTCGATGAAATTTTCAAGGATGTTACAGATTAGTATTTAGATGGTCCCCTATGAAAATCACCACCTTCGGACTGATAGTAGCCACTGCGCATGCGCAAACGTGAATTCCTTGTAACGGCCATAACTTCTACATTTTCCGTACGATTTCAATGAAATTTTCAGAGATGTTACAGATTAACTTGTTTTGTTGTTTTGAGATTAACTACTATGCATCGGATCATCTATACAATCGGGTTATGGATACGAGGAAGCTATGTGCCACACCCACTGGCAGACGTTTTTTATATTTTAGGAGAAATTGATAAATTACAGAAGGAAGGAATATAACCATCACACCCGATAATTTTTTTCTTTCGATACCAATATTTTCCTTTCGATATTCGATAATATCGCAAGAAAAATATCGATACAAATATCGGAAATATTGAAACAAAATATCGATATCAATAAATATCGAAAGTATCGAATCATCACTAATTACTGATGATGACCTTATAGCCCAGTAAATAGAGGATCCAAACTGGGGTCGAGCTTGCAAAATATGGAACAAGAGATATTTTTTTCTAGGATCGTTTGGTATTGTGTGCGTATGGAGAAACCAAGTTTTCGACCTCGAAACCCCTTGGGATAACTTTTGGTGGGCTAAAAACCACGAAATTTTCGGACTTTTTTCAGTTTTTCTCTTTTTACGTCTGAACTGAATGAAAGATCATTAAATTCTGCTTTGAATGAACTGGTCAAACTTTAAATTGGGAATTGTTCAATTGACATTCAAAAAACATCGATTTTTTCCAAAATTTCTAAAAACCGTGAAACTCCCACTTTGAATGTGGGGTCCCCCATTGCAGCATCAATATTAATCGGAACCCTTCTCCCTAAAAGTTGTAGAGCATCTATCAAACAGTTCAAAAAGCACAAACAATATACAATTCGTTCAATTTTGAAATATTTTAACACTAAAAAACCAAATTTTGGGAAATTCAATATTCTAACAAAACTCATTTTTGCGTTTTTTTGTTGCCCAAATTGCTTTTTATGCGAGTATAAGTGAATGACATGTCATTTCCCTCCGTTCATTTTTCCATCCGTTTTGGTTTATTATTTTCAATAATGAACCTTTGGAATCGACCAAGAAAAAAAAAAAATTTAACACCCCCTCAAAATTTGATGGTTTACGTTTCAAGGTCATTTGTTGATCAATATTTTGATTCGAGGGTGAGGGGAAATTGTGACAATCCTCTTGTTCTTCATAGCTCAGCGCTTTCGTTTTTATTCAAAAACATCTTCAGGGTTTTTTTTTGCACAGAGGAGAGCACCAGTTAAGGTTTTAATTCGTCAACCATTTGCGTATTTGTATCATATATTTTCTCTTCATTCATATTTAGGGTAGTGTTTCTCCGTCCTCTTCTATTCAGCAAGCAGGTAACATATAATAAGGAAATGGTTCAACTTTTGGTTTATTATTTTCAACGATCCACCTCTGGAATCGACCAAGAAAAAACATTTTTTAACACCCCCTCAAAATTTGTTGGTTTACGTTTCAAGGTACGTAGAATCCAAAAATCGAATAAAAATTTGGCCGTCCGTCCGCCGTCCGCCGTACGCGGCACTTTCCCCACTTAGCATTGACCGATTTTGATGAAATTTGGTATGTAGGCTCCATTTGGGGTCTAGTTGTGCCCCGAAGATTTTGATTGAGGTAGGTCACTTCTAAGGGTCCAAAAATCAATTTTGAAAATTTTTAAAACGCCCTAGCTACAAAATTTTTGATATAAAGGTATTGTTTTTCCTTCAATTTAAGATTCTATAGAATTTTTAGAATTTTGTGACCACAGCAAACCTGTGTTCTTTGCAGGCGAGTGATCTGAGTAGAAAATAATAAACCTTTGTGTAATAATTTGCAGCGTTCTATTTGATTTTTGGATTCTACATACCTAGAAACGTAAACCAACAAATTTTGAGGGGGGTTGAAATTTTTTTCTTGGTCGATTCCAAAGGTTCATTATTGAAAATAGTGAATCAAAATACCAGATAATATAGAAAAATATTAGAGCACCATACAGCCATTACTACTACGCCAATTCTACTGGTCACTCAGCTGATGACGGGCCGTCTAACTAGATTTTTCCTAGTTGGATTGTGTTTTCTACCTCGACGAAAGACAAGCAATCGGATCCATCTCGACGCACGTTTTCCGAACTGATTGTTCCACACTCTCCCGAAAGCCTAATTATCCGACTGTGGTGCTTGCATTTCCATATCGTTGCTCATTCGGAGTATTAGAACTAGAACGCGTCAGATCCGAATCGACTTCCTTTCTCACAGGAGCGAGTAGGTAAATAAGCTTTCACTGCAGTGACGAATGGATAGAGGAATATTCATTAGAATTTGAAAACTGAGTCTTCAGACTAATTGCACGAGAAACGTTATAGCACTATCAAATCACCCTCTGATATTACAATGTACTTCACTCAAATTTTGTGTAAAACTTGTACGTAGAGTTATGATAATACTTAATGTCTCTTCCAAACTTGAAATGTATGTTTTCGCTTCCCAATCAAGTTTAATTTGAAGAAATAACGCTTCACACTCAATTCGAAGAAATAAAGAGCTGTGGGTACCTCCATTAACCCTAATTGGACCATGGTATCACTAGTGTCACTGAAAACATCTCAGGGACACCACAGATGCCCCATAGGGTCACCGGAGTAACCAAAATTAAATTGCAATTTTAAATTTAATGGACAGCAGACTTTTTTATGGGTGATTGGAAGTGCCAAATAAAGCAAATGTGACCAAAATAACCACAATTTTCGATGTAAAAAAATTTCAAATTTTTTGTCATGACATTATTTTTTGACCTCTAATAACTAACAAAAGATGGTTAAAAAAATTCGGCTCTGCCCATTAATTTTTAAATTGGATTTTAAATCTAGTTAATTTGGTGACACCTTGGGACTGCTGTGGAATTCCCAAGATGTTTTCAGAGACACTAGTGACACCATGGTCCAATTAGGGTTGAAAATTTGATTACTGGTTGCAAAGGACGCAAAACTGAGTACAACTCGAAGAAACGAACATCGATCGCATTTCGGTCAGCTAAAATTTGAACGGGGATTAGGCCTCTTTTGCGATTCACATTCGTGTTTCTGATTTATCGTAAGTCCAACCCTTAAATTCTCGTAGGGAACGAACGGTTTGTCCCTTAGAGCTCCGCTAGTCTCGAGAAATTCTATAAATTCTATGGAATCTTAAATTGAAGGAAAAATAATACCTTTATATAAAAATTTTTGAGTTGGGGCGTTTTTAAAATTTCAAAATTCTTTTTTTGACCCTTAGAAGTGACCAACGTCAAATAAAATCTTCGGGGCACAACTAGACCCCAAATGGAGCCTACATACCAAATTTCATCAAAATCGGTCAATACTAAGTGGGGAAAGTGCAGCGTACGGCGGACAGACGGCCAAATTTGTATTAGATTTTTGGATTCTACGTTTTTGGATTCTACCTTGAAACGTAAACCAACAAATTTGTGGGGAAGTTAAAATATTTTTTTTCTTGGTCGATTCCAAAGGTTCATTATTGAAAATAATAAACCAAAACACATTTCCTTGCATTAAAACTTGATTTACTCTTCCAATTTGAATTTCAAAAAGAAAGATTGATATACCGTTGAAAAGCTGATAATTTAAGCATGTTTTTTCCGAAGAGCGCCATCGAAATGGGCAGGCGTCCACAGTGCAAACGTTGAAAAGAAAAAATCAAATTTCGAAAAAAATTTAAAGTTTGCTTTTGGTTTATTATTTTCAATAATGAACCTTTGGAATCGACCAAGAAAAAAAATTTTAACACCCCCTCAAAATTTGATGATTTGACGTTTCAAGGTACGTAGAATCCAAAAATCGAATAAAAATTTGGCCGTCCGTCCGCCGTACGCGGCACTTTTGCCACTTAGCATTGACCGATTTTGATGAAATTTGGTATGTAGGCTCCATTTGGGGTCTAGTTGTGCCCCGAAGCTTTTGGTTGATGTAGGTCACTCCTAAGGGTTCCAAAATCAATTTTGAAATTTTGAAAACGCCCTAACTCAAAAAATTTTGATATAAAGGTATTGTTTTTCCTTCAATTTAAGATTCTATAGAATTTTTAGAATTGTTTGAGACCACGCGGAGCTCTGTAGGACAAACCGTTCGCTCCCTACGAAAATGTAAGGGTTTATATTGAAATATATATGTATATATAAATCAAAACACGAGTGTGAATCGCAAAAGAGGCCTAATCTCCGTTCAAATTTTAGCTGACCAAAATGCGATCAATGGTTGGTGATTTTGATTTTTTTTTTATTAAAAAAAATTTTTTTTTTGTTTTTTCTTTCTTTTTTCTTCATATTGGATGGTTGGTGATTTTGTAGACGAGTGATCTATATAAAAATAATAAACCGTTGTGTAATAATTTGCAGCGTTTTGACTAGCTTTTTTAGAAATGGTTTATTGCTAAAAGATTTTGGTTTTAAACTAGGTAGCTTGGAAATTTAACGCTTTTTTCAACGATATCCTCAAATTTTAAATTACTAGGTAAATAACAGGAGTTATGATAGTTTTAATGACGTAAGGTTGAAAACGCGAAAAAAAACTTCGAAGCGAAAAAAAAGGCATTTTGAGTAGGTAAGAAAATTTGAAAAAAAAAAAAAGTCTGCCAAGTGGGTGTGGCACATAGCTTCCTCGCGTCCATAACCCGATTATATAGATGATCCGATGCATAGTAGTTAATCTCAAAACACCAATCTCTAAGTACCTTCCACTACCCTCATAGGGGACCATCTACACGCTAATCTGCACAATCCTAGAAAACTTCATACAATTTGGATGAAAATGTGAGTAGATGTATGTGATTGGATCAAAAAAAAACTTAGCCTCAGCTGGGATTCGAACCCAGGACCCCTGGGGGATAATTCTATGTGCTGTCTCTGAGCTGTTGAGGCCTAGTGATGCAATGAATAGGATTTGAGATTCTCACAGGGGACCATCCCTCTATGAAAAACCATTCTCTATGATTTTCATAGGGGACCATCTAAACACTACTCAGTAACATCCCTTGAAATTTCATTGAAATCGGACCATAACTTCGTATAGTTATGCGCGTTTACAGACACACAGACAGACCGACACGGAACCAAAATTGTTCAGAAAGGTTTAAAACGCAAAAGGCGAGTGAAAATTTTGATTTTGGAGAACTTTTTTTTTTCGTCCTTGAAAAGTGAAAACAAAGCTTCCTCTACCTTGGTAAACTCGGAAGCAAAATTATTTGTAGGATCGATCCCTGAAGTTAGGCCGAATCTCCGTTCAAATTTTAGCTGAACAAAATGCAATCGTTGTTCGTTTCTTTGAGTTGTGCTCAGTTTTCCCCCCAATTTTTTAGAATTGAGTGTGAAGCGTTCATTTCTTCAAAATAAACTTGATTGTGAAGTAGGTAGGTAGTGACCATAGCAAACCTGTGTTCTTTGCAGATAAGTGATCTATATAGAAAAATAATGAACCTTTGTGTAATAATTTGCAGCGTTTTATTCGATTTTCGGATTCTACGTACCTTGGAACGTGAACCAACAAATATTGAGGGGGGTTAAAAAAAATTCTTAGTCAAAACTAAAATTGTTCAAAAAATCCAACTTTGTCCATTAATTTTAAAATTGCTATTTGAATCGAGTTACAAATCTGGTGACACTTTGAGACGGATGTGGAATTTCCAAGATGTTTAGGTGACACTAGTGACACCATGGCCCGACTAGGTTCGATTGAAGGGGCTCTTCACCGGGGAGAAGGCGCTGCCCGTCCGAGGCGACAGGCGCCCGCAGGCGTCGCGGCAGTCCGTCCCGAGCTCTCGCCCCGATCACTCCGCGGACCCTCGCGTTCGCTCCCCCACATTTCGCGCGCGTCGTCCCTCGAAAACCCCCTTCCGTCGATTTCGCGCGTGACCCCTCGACTTTTGTGTTGAATTTTGTGTTTGTGCTCCACAAGTTTTGGATTAATTCGACGTCTATTCGAGGAACTTCAGTGCAATCCTTCCGTGTAAGTTCCTACAAAATCACTATTTATTTACTTGTTACAAGTATTTATTCATATCTTAAACATTAATAGGTAATTATTTAATACGCAATAATCATGGTTATCGCAGTTTCTTCCAATCTTTAAACGGACGTCGACCAATTAAGACTTGAAAAAGACTTTCAGCAATCAGTGGATAATATTCTGTCATAATTAGGGATCGGATTCACATGTTTTTACATATTCTTTTCTAGGCAATCTATTGGCAATATTGAAGAAGTGCTCAAGAAGGAACTTTTTTAGCCGGTTAAGCCTACTTTTATTTTACATATTTTCACATCTATCTATTATCTATCTATTATCAGACTGAAAAACCACTTATTTTTTCATAATTTTGAGGAAGAGTCCTTCGTTTGAAAGATGACAATTTGTAGAGAGTGCACGGAAGGTTGTCACAGCTGAGAATCACAGACAGACCAGTGGCGTCTCCTCCAGGCGAACAGCAAACACCGTTTGTTTTAATAGAAATATGCAAAATGTATAAATTAATTGTTACTGAAATTCTCCTATATTTCAATTTTGGTTTATTATTTTCAATAATGAACCTTTGGAATAGACCAAGAAATTTTGTTAACACCCCGTCAAAATTTGTTGGTTTTTGTTTCAAGGTACGTAGAATCCGAAAATCGAATAAAAATTTGGCCGTCCGCCCGCGGCACTTTCCTTAGCATTGACCGATTTTGATGAAATTTGGTATGTAGGCTCCATTCGGGGTCTAGTTGTGCCCCGAAGATTTTGGTTGATTTCAGTCACTTCTAAGGGTTGAAAAATAAGGGTTGGAATTTTGAAAAAGCCCTAGCAAAAAAATGTCGACATAAAAGTATTGTTTCTCCTTCAATTTAAGATTCTATAGAATTTTTAGAATTTTTTGAGACCACCCGGAGCTCTGTAGGACAAACCGTTCGCTTCCTACGAGAACTCAAGGGTTGGGCTTACGATAAATCAGAAACACGAGTGTGAATCGCAAAAGAGGCCTAATCTCCGTTCAAATTTTAGCTGACCGAAATGCGATCGCTGTAGGTACGTGGTAGGTAGGTAGAACTATGGTTGGTAGGTGGTGAAAATGGCAAAGCCGTGTTCTTTGCAGACGAGTGATCTATATATAGATAATAATCTATATATTTCTATATATAGAAATATAATAAGCCTTTGTGTAATAATTTCCAGCGTTTTTTCTTTTGAACAACTGTTCATTTTGAGCTTACATATTTACATTCTTACATATTTACCGCATATTATAGAAAAATAAATACATTTGTATAATATATAAATATATAATATATAAATATTTAACATATTATGTTAAAGTAATTAATATTATGTAGACTATCAGAAATGACTCGGGATCGGATTTTTTTTTAATGCAAAATATTTACCTAACATATTATGTTAAATATTTTGCATTAAAAAAAAATCCGATCCCGAGTCATTTCTGATAGTCTAGTCAAAATGTTTGGAAACAAATTATTAAAAAATATTCTTTAAGCACAATGTGCTTAAAGAATATTTTTTAATGCTTTGTTTCCATGTTCAGAACATGTCATGTTCTCAAAAGTTGGGTTTTTGGATGTGCCTCGCTATTATTCGGAACGTGTAAAATATCCTTAAAATCTACTTCTTGACTCGATTTTCCATTTTGTTTACAAGTTAGAAGAATAGTAGTGGCACATCATCGAAATTTAACAAATTTAGTGTAGGTGTAATCTTTAGAATTTGGGTATCTAACTTTGGAGTTAGGGTTATGAGAAATTATCAATCTAATGATTTGGGATTTATGAATTTAAAGGGGTTTATGATTTTGATTCTTAAAACTTGAATTATCTTACCCCAGTAAACATATATATTTGTACAACAAGGGATTAGGTGATTCTGCTTACCTGAGTCTACGACTGTTTCGAGATCTCCGAAGGTAAAAATGGCTTTACTAATATGGTAGTGCGTGATGACCAAAGCAAAAAGGCGAAAGGTTTACTTGAAAACTTTGTGATGCTAAATTAAATATTGACTTCAAAATGAAGAGTACTTCATGAACTAATCCTAATCCTTGAAAAGCTGGTACAAAATCCCAACTAAGTGAGGCTAGGAAATTCTAGGTAGAAAGGTATCTTGAACTAGAGCCCAGAGGATAAAAGGTTCTACCTGAGAAGTTCCTAGGGTTGCTGCCACCACCTGGGTCGAGTATTGACCTCAGGAAAAACCCAAATTATTTAAGTGCAAAATACCTGAGTCCAACGGAATTGGAAAGGGTCAAAACTCTGAAATAAGTACTGCAAAGGTTAAAAACACGTAGGGTTTTTATTCAGAAAAAATTTATAAGTTGATTACCGTGAAGCGGATTTACGAGGGTTCTGATGGAACCGTCGACAAGAATGATCAGTAATATATTCGAGAAGATACTTGAAAATATGTCAATATGACTGAAAGTATACTTGATAACGATCAATGAAATCACACTTGGCTTTAAGAAATTATGCACGAAATTCGCAATAAGTATGCTTCTAAAATAAATGTATCTTGTTGTTATTTGCAATATTATGCTTATAAGAAATATTAATTATGTAGGAACTTGATTCTACTTATACAAAATATGACTTAGTCTTCTGACTTTACTACTGAAAATACAATTGTTCTTCACAACAAAAACTTCTTAGGTTACGGTTTCTTTTACACTGAACTATCTTTACAATATGCGTTTCTCTTTACTTTCCTATTTCTTTTACAGGACGTTAAATTATGAGGGGGAGGTTTTGCCAGATTTTGAGTAATTTGTAAGCGCTTACAGAAATTATGAGGGAATGTTGCTCACCCTTGGCCTAGCTTGGATCAGTGTCGATCTCCGTGGCGGTATGTTGCTTCAGGGCCTCTTCTTCCTGCAGTGCTGAAGGGGGATGCCTGGGACCGGGGCAAACTTGCCTCGTTCCGGGGTTCGAACGGCGTACCAGTTCGGGTCGGCGAAAATGGAGAGTTGGCGGCAACGTCTTGAGTCCGGGCCTTAGCTTGCGGATGTCTCAAGAACGAAGACTGGCGGGATTCTTGGAACGGCTATTGGAAATGTCCCGTGGGTTGCACTTCACTACGATTCTCAGTTCGTTCCGCGACACTACGTTAGAGGGGATTGAGTACTGGAGCTGGGTTCGGCAACTTGCGAGACGCGTGACTTCAGACTGAAAGGTCGAGGGAGGGGGCAGGCCCCTATATCCCCTCGGCCATCTTGCGGCTGGTTGCTGGAAGGGCCGCGATGGTGGCGCACTCGCGTGTCCTCATCGGTGGTGGCGGACAGCTGTTGGCAGTTGCTGTATGGAAGGCGCATGGAAGAAGTTTGTGTGAAGATTTAGATTTTCGGCTTATTACATAGGAAGTCTCTGAAGATATTTATAGGCATTTTTCAAGGTGGATGTGTTAGTTTTGGAAACGAAGTGTTGAAATACAATCTTCAAACACGATTTCCCAAAAGGTTGGTTTTTGGATATGAGCCTGTTATTTCATAAGGGCGATTTATTCAGTCACCAGCGGAGAATATTTTCATCATAACTAGAGATCGGGTTTTTATATATTTAAAAATGCCAAAATTTGGCTACATTTAGTATTCAATGTAGTAATTGTGTACTTATTTTCAACAATTAAGCAGAAATCTTTGACATATTTGAAACAAAGTTTTAAAGTTTCAATTCTGTTTAAAAAAAACAAAAAAAAAAACAAGAAATTGCATATAAAACAGATTTGTCTTATTCAGCTACAAATGGAGAATAATTTTGTCTTAATTATAAATATGATTTTCATGTATTTAAAAATGCTTAATATTTAATATAAATATGAACTTATTCTCTCTCAATATGCGGAAAATTTGCAAGGAAATTTTGAATTATTTTTTAAAACTTTTAATGCAAGGTAAACATTTTGTGAAAAAAAAAAGAAATTGTGTAAAAAAGTAGTTTTTAAAAGAATTTTAAATAAATCCTTGAAAATTTCATCAAAACTTGAAAACTTGAAATTTTCAAACATAGTATGTTTGACTTTTTCGCATGCGCGGTAATTGGATTCCTTGGGAGTTCGTGCTAATACCTGAAATAGTAATAAATTGCTGAAAGTACACCTCCCCCTATTTCTATCTTTTTACTATATTTTGACGTTAGGTTTAAAATCTAGGAATAAATCGCCCAATTCCAAAATAAGAAGAAGATAAATGCGAAATGTAGGACTTGAATTGCTTTTTACTGACCAATTTAAAATTTTGGCAGATACATTTGTATGAACTTTTTAAAGATTGAATAAAATCTTGTATTGGACGAAACAAATCAGATCGAAAACAGAATCAGACTTTCAGATAGATGACCGAGCTGAAGAAAGCAAGTTTGCGTTTCAGAGTTTACTGGGCGAAACTGGATATCTCGCATTTATGCCCCCCCTAGTAAGAAATATGATGCTCAGTCTTCGATAGTTTTCTGCATTGACTGAGTTGCTCGAGTTGATTGCTTTTGGAATGTTTGTCAATATCACCTTCCTACAATACGATCGAAAAGTTGTTACCTACCGATTATTTTGATGTTTTTTCGCTCTTTCGCACGCACGGTTGCTCCAACTGACCGGATATTCGTAGAATTGATAAACAATCCTCTTGGAGCAAACCTCATCCCATCTTCCCAATTGGTGCAAAATCAGTTTGATTTTGAGAAATTGATGTAACTGAAAATCGTTGCTCAGACGCCAATTTGGTGCTGTACAATTCTCTTGGGACAGTTGGGAGGCCAACTCTCTCAAGCTTTGAAAATTTCATTAAATCTGACCTGTTATTTCGGACAGTTTTGACAGAGAAATGGAATTGGTCACACTAGGAAGGACTGAAAGACAAAGAACCAAAATTGGCCAGAAAACTCTGGAACTTGACACGCTTGTAAAAAATTTTGTTTTTTTCCGGATTTTAAAAATTAAATTTAGATGTATTTTGACAAATCCATAGAATATTTGAGCAGAATGAACCCCATAGGTTATCTTAAAGTCTGCCAGCTCTAGAATGATCTTTCCAAGGGCCACACTAGCGCTATCTGGGTCAGCAGAATCTGTTTATAAACCCAATTTTGTAGGAGTAGAAGGAGGAAACTTGGAAAAATCCTCGGTGGGATGATGGAGTCTGCTATTTCTGATAAAGTACAGAAGCAAGGCATAAGGTGGAGACGGTTCACTTCATAGAGAGATCTAAACTGCTTTACATGATAGTGGCGCCATCTCTGACGAGGAAACCCAACTAATAGCCTACAAGGTGAGAAATGAGGGTAGAAGGTACCTCGAAGGCCCTTAATTTGTTGTTCCGAGTCTACCAAGGTAGCAGGAGCATTGATTTCACATTTCGAGGTTGAAAAAAATAAAATTGAAAAAAAATTTTTGCAAATCAAAATTTCCACTCACGTTTTACGTTTCACACCTTCCTGAATAATTTTGGTTCCGTGTCTGTCTGTCATGAAATCCTTGTAATGGGCATAACTATACGAATCTATTGTCCGATTTCGATGACATTTTCAGGGATTATGCGGATTGAGATGTACAAGGCCCCCGAACTTAAATTATCCTCTGCGCATGCGCAAACGTAAAATCCTCGTAACAGCCATAACTTCTACACCTTCCATCGGATTTCGAAGAAATATTCAGAGATTGTACGGGTTGACGTGTAGATGGTCCCCTATGAGGGTAGTGCAAGGTAAATAGGTATATTGGTGTTTTGAGATCAACTACTAGGCATCGGATCATCTATATAATCGGGTTATGGATAGTAGGAAGCTATGTGCCACACCCACAACATGTTTTTCTTTGAGTTATTATATTTTATTATTAAGTTTTCCTATATAATCGGTAGTTGGAGTATCCAACGGCTACTAGTTTTGGCTTAATAGTGGATAAACCATTGCAGTCAAAAATCGGACTCTACCTATATAATACCTCAAGATATTAAACGTTAAAACGCGAGAAAATTTTTTTTAAATTTTGATCTGGTAGTGAGGGACCAATAATCCTCTTTCACTAAACGTTTCAGTGAACTAAATTTTTCTGCCTTTTTTCAAAAACAAAACCGTAAGTAGATAATTTACCTGTTTTGAATAAAGTTAATGTTATTATTACTTTTTAATATAAAAACGACGGGGCATCCCAATGGCTTCATTCTTTTGTTCAAAACGGGACTCGGCCACGTGATGAGTCGACTTGCAACGCAAATTCTCCTCATAAAAAATTGAACAAGAAATCCACTCAAGAAAGTAACAATTGGCTGGGATTGGAAGGATAACCTCCCAGACGGTTGCTCTGGTCATGATGTGCGGCGAGCCTTCTGTTCTGGGAGGGTCGGTTATTCAGGGCGTTGAAAGAAAAAACAAAAGGACAATAAAAACTACATCAGTCAGCTCGGTGACTGCGAAGAAAGCGAAAACAAAGGTTGCAAGAAGAAACAAGGAAACCCCCAAAATAGGGACAATAGAAGAAATGGATCATTTTCCTCTTAGGAAGATACACCATAACTTCTACAATTCTCATCCGATTTCGATGACATTTTCAGGAATTATGCGAGTTGGAGTGGAGATGATCCCCTATGAAAATCATGGCCCCCAAATTGAAAGCATTTTGTGCGCATGCGCAAACGTGAAATCCTTGTAACAGCCATAACTAATACATTTTCCAATAATATTCACTATTCAGAGATTGTGCGGGTTGACTGTAACATAATGTATAGTTGAGATGTCTCCGATAGGATCGCTATAAGTTGATTCATTAGTTCATCGTGTATGGAAGTATCAACCTAATACATTATGTTCTTTTTAATATGTAAAGTTGAATAACCTGATTAAAGGCAGACCGCCATCTTCCTAGTGTTTCTAATTGTGAGACTAATTTCATTGCCCTACCTATAATATTTAAATAGTAATCGTCAAACATCTTACATGGTGTCAGGTGTGCGATACAAAAGTGATCATAAAAAAACATACCTCGCGTTATTAATAAAATAAAAAAAGAAGTGAAAACGGAGCGAAGCGGTGAAAGTATCGGAAATGGCTGACGTGAAAATGCCCCCCGCCTTCAATTTCGATGCTGAGAACCTAGACCAGCAATGGAAAAGTTGGTACCAGAATTTCTCGTACTTCCTCATCGCGGCGAAGAAAACAAAAGAACCAGAAGCTACGAAGACAGCGATTCTCTTGAACCAGCTTGGCGAACGAGGAGTTGAGTTATTCAATACATTCGAGTTCCAGGACACCGACCCAAAATTCGAACTCGTGGTCAAGACTTTTGAAAACCATTTTGCACCAAAAAAGAACGTCCTACATGAACGATACAAATTTCACAAAGTCGTTCTGCAACAAGGACAGCCGATCCTCGATTTTATCACTAATTTAAAACAAGCTGCTGCAACCTGTGACTACAACCGATAGATCGGAAATGATACGAGACCGACTAGTCGAGCAAATAGCTGACAAGATACTCCTGGATAAACTGCTGGACAAAGGAGGAGCGCTCACCCTCGATGAAGCAACAACCATCTGTAAGCAGCACGAACAGCGGCGAATGGAGATCAAAGACTTCGAAAAGGACCGGAAGCAGGAGGTTGATGCCGTAAGAAGAACAAGTTCGAGAAAACCGTCGACGAGCAGCAAGGAATCCAGCACAGATAAGCCATATGATTGTTTTAAATGTGGTTATCGTCATTATAGGGGTAAATGCCCAGCACATAACCAGAAATGTTCCATTTGTAATGAGTTGAATCATTTTGCAGTAGGCTGTAAAAAAAGAGGTTATAAAAAATCAGATCAGCAACGGAACAATAAGGCTAACAAAAGTAAAAATAGATCATATAATCGATCGATTGAAAACAATCAAATCACGGAATCAGAAGAATCCGAAGATGATGTTTTTCTAAGTGTAATAAAAGTGGATAACCTAAAAACCAATAGTACTTGGTCAACAGTAGCTAAAATCAACAACAAAAACATAAAGTTTAAGTTAGACACAGGCAGCGAAGTAAATGTCATACCTCTGAGGATATTTGAAGCGATAAAACCGAAAGAAGTTGAACTAAAAAACGTCTGCCAAGTGGGTGTGGCACATAGCTTCCTCGTATCCATAACCCGATTGTATAGATGATCCGATGCATAGTAGTTAATCCCAAAACATCACAACATCAAAACAAGATAATCTGTAACATCCTTGAAAATTTCATCGAAATCGGGTAGAAAATGTGGAAGTTATGGCCGTTACAAGGAATTCACGTTTGCGCATGCGCAGTGGCTACTATCAGTCCGAAGGTGGTGATTTTCATAATGGACCATCTAAATGCTAATTTGTAAATTCCCTGAAAATTTCATTGAAATCAGATGGAAAATGTAGAAGTTATGGCCGTTACAAGGAATTCACGTTTGCGCATGCGCAGTCGCTTCTATCAGTCCGGGGATGATGATTTTCATAGGGGACCGTCTACACACCAACCCGCACAATCCCTGAAAATTTCATAGAAATCAGACAATAACTTCGTATAGTTATGCGCGTTACAAGGAAATCATGACAGACACACAGACAGACAGACAGACAGACAGACAGACAGACACACAGACAGACAGACACGGAACCAAAATTGTTCAGAAAGGTCTAAAACGCAAAACGCGAGTGGAAATTTTGATTTTGGAGAACTTTTTTTTTTCGTCCTTGAAAAGTGAAAACAAAGCTTCCGCTACCTTGGTAGACTCGGAAGCAAAATGCAACGTAAATTTGTCCGCTTACAACAATAATAAGTTGGAGGTTGTAGGGAAGGTCAGTCTAATAACTAAGTTAAAACATATCACTAGCACAATCGAATATTTGGTGATAGATACCAACGACAAGCCCATTTTAGGCGTAGGTACTTGCGAAAAGTTAAAACTAGTAAAAAAACTACAAACTGTGAATAATCAACAAGAAGTATTTAAAAACAAGGAACAAGTAATTAACAAATATAAAACTGTATTCTTTGGTTTAGGAAAATTTCCTGGTAAACCATATAAAATTGAATTAAAACCGGATGCTGTGCCAGTCACACATCCAACCAGGCGAGTTCCTAAACATCTGCAAGAAAGGTTGAAAACACAATTGAATAAGTTGGAAAAAATGAAGGTAATATCTAAACTAAAAGGACCTTGTACTTGGCAACATCCACTAGTCATTGTGGAAAAGCCAAATAAATCTCTCAGATTGTGTTTGGATCCAAAAAATCTGAACAGCCAAATTTTGGACGATAAATTTCAAATTCCCACAGCAGAAGAGATGTTTGATGATCTGCACAATAAAAACCATTTTTCAATATTAGACTTGAAGGATGGCTTTTATCAAATTCCAATTGATGAAAGTTCATCGAACTTATGTGTTTTCGGCACACCGTTTGGTAGTTATAAATTTAAAAGATTACCATTTGGAGTAAAAATCTGCGCAGAGGTTTTCCAAAAAAAAAACTCGGAAATTTTTGGCAACATTGATGGTGTCAAAATATACATAGATGACTTAATTCTATCAGCAGCCAGTAAAGCAGAACACGATGAGATCCTCAAAAAAGTACTTGACAGAGCTAAACAAAATAATATAACATTTAACAAAGCGAAATTTCAATTTAGCCTTCCAAAAATCAAAATCTTAGGGCACATAGTATCCGAATCTGGTATACAAATTGACCCAGATCGTGTTAAGGCCATTCAAGAAATGCCAGATCCAAAAGACAAAAAATCATTAATGAGATTTTTAGGCATCATGAAATACCTGAACAAATTCATTCCAAATTTGTCAGGAATAACAGCGCCTCTTCGTGAATTACTAAAAGATAACGTAAAATGGGATTGGAATGCATCGCAATCCAAAATAGTGTTAAAATTAAAAAACCTAATAACTAAAAGCCCAATTTTGGCACATTACGATTCCAAATCTGAACTCACTATACAAACAGATGCAAGTTCGGAGGGTCTAGGATGTGTATTACTACAGAACAATAAACCAATAGCATTTGCCTCCAGATCCCTGACCAATACGGAGAAACGCTATGCAATAATCGAAAGAGAATTTCTTGGTTGTTGCCATGCACTAGAAAAATTTCACTATTACGTCTATGGCCGTGACGTTCAAATACAAACCGACCATAAACCTCTAATAAGTATAATGAACAGGCACGTAGACAAAGTTCCGAGTCGTCTACAAAGAATGATCTTAAAAGTTATGAAGTATACATTTACAATAACTTACTTACCTGGAAATAGTATGCTAATAGCAGATGCGTTGTCTCGGGCTTACGTAAAAGAAAACCAAGAAGATGACCCAGAATTGTCCTACGTCGTCCATAATATCATTTCTAATGTAATGTCTCAGGAATTTCACGAAGAAATTGCCATGTCTACTCAAACTGATCCAATTTTGAAGACAATAATTGGGTATCTGTCAAATTCCTGGCCAAAAAAGCTCTCAGGTGAAATAGGTAGGTACTCAAAACTCAAAGACAAACTCTATTATGAGGAGGGCTTGCTGTTTTTTGAAAATAAAATTGTAATACCCAATGACAAGCGCAACATTGTTCTCAGTCGATTGCATGAAGGACATATGGGAGTAGAAAAGACGCGCATAAAAGCGAGAAAACTTTTCTACTGGCCCGGCATGTCAAGCGACATTGAGAATTACATTGCGCTATGCCATGCGTGCTTGCAAACACGAAACAAAAATACTAGACAGCCCATGATACCCTACGAAATACCGTCACGCCCTTGGGCTAAATTGGGTATTGACATACTAGAGTTGAATAACTCGAACTACTTAATACTAATTGATTACTATTCAAAATGGATAGAGTTTGAAAAACTGCATTCAAAAGCTAGTTCTAGTGTGATCTCAGTTTGCAACAAAATATTCGCCCATCATGGATATCCGGACGAGATAATTTCGGATAATATCCCTTTCGGGAGTAGAGAATTCCGTAAGTATTTGACCGAAAACGGCATAAAACTAATCACTAGCAGTCCTAATTACAGCCGAGGTCATGCTATGGCCGAAACAGCGGTTAGAATAGTGGAAAACATTCTAAAGAAATGTGTTGATACCAAGCAGGATCCTTATGCCCTATTATTGCACTATAGAAATTCAGAAATTCCCAGTCTAGGTCATTCCCCTAGTCAGATTTTGCTAGGTCGGAGCTTGAAAGACAAGCTCATTTTTCGTGAAAGCGATCTGATATCAATACCAATAGACCAAAAATTGATAAGAAAAAAAATTGATTGAGTCACAAGTGCGTCAAAAAAAGTACTACGATAAGGGAACAAAAAACCAACCTGAACTGTCAAAACACGATAATATCATGTACCGTCATCGCAATTCTTGGCATTACGGAAAAATTCTTGACACTGCCAACACCCCAAGGTCTTGGTGGATTGTCGATGAAGATGGTTACACTTTACGTAGAAACCGCCAAAGTATCATACCAACTAAACGTGAATCATCAATTCGAGAACCAAATTCAGGGACCTTGCCAACCATGAATCAAAACCAATCGATTCCGCACCAATATGATTTAAGGAACCGGCAAAACCTAAGGCAACCCGACAGATATGGAATAAATTAAATATTATATTATCATTGTTTATTATCAACAGAAGGAGAACATACATGATTGTACAAGTTAATTTTACAAACAAAAAGTAGATTTGATTATGTTATAAAAATTTAAATTTCGCAACTAAAAACCAATTTCACTGTTATCACAATCCCGACGGGTCACTTAGTTGAACTGAGAGGTCTATCTTTTATTTTGTTTACTGCTAATCCCTGAAACTGTTATCTCAGGGGCAACAGGTTTGTAATTGTCGTTTCGCCGAAACGATAAGGCTTTTCATGGAAGGAAAAAGATGTAACATAATGTATAGTTGAGATGTCTCCGATAGGATCGCTATAAGTTGATTCATTAGTTCATCGTGTATGGAAGTATCAACCTAATACATTATGTTCTTTTTAATATGTAAAGTTGAATAACCTGATTAAAGGCAGACCGCCATCTTCCTAGTGTTTCTAATTGTGAGACTAATTTCATTGCCCTACCTATAATATTTAAATAGTAATCGTCAAACATCTTACAGACGTGTTGAGTCCCTTATTAGAGATTAAACTCCATATCAGGGGGTTCAAGTTTAAACGGTCGAAAGTCGGCAGAACTAATTATTCTCGTTTAACTACAAGGCCGCGCATTGATTGTGATTGTTTTCGAAATGAATTTGGCTTTGCGAATAATGTTGACTTGAAATGGGGGGGGGCCTCCTCTTCGAGTTTACATCCATCGGTAGGATCATTTAAATTATCGAATTACATTCCTATAGTTTTAAACAAGGCGGCGGCCACTGTGTTTCACTAGGATACATCAAGGAAGGTACTTGAGTCTGGATAAATACCGGAGTATTGCGACTCGAAGTGATGATGTCGATACTTTAAAGCACAAAGACGCTATGTCCAAAAACGGAGTTTTCAGAAAAACGCAAAAGAAGTTTTCACCAGTGCACCTAAAATAATGGCTTACAACATTAAACTCTTTAATTCTTCAACAAATTTTCAAGCTATACTCTTCAAGAAGGTCAATAATAGTTTTGTTGAATTTGAGTTTTTCTGAAATAAAAAAAAAATAAAAAATTTGGAAGGTGGATGGACGGATGAAAGGTATTGATGTGTAATAACTCAATAGGTAAGTGATGAAAATAATCAGCTATACTCGTCAAGGAGGTCAATAATAATTTTGTTGAATTTGAGTTTTTCTGAAATAAAAAAATTAAAAAATTTGGAAGGTGGATGGACGGATGAAAGGTATTGATGTGTAATAACTCAATAGGTAAGTGATGAAAATAATCAGCAGAATAAAACGAAGGAATTCATATAAATCGTTAAACTCGAAACAAAACACAGAAATAAGTCAAATAAAAAACGAAGGAATTCGAAAACTGAACAAAAACGTCTGCCAAGTGGGTGTGGCACATAGCTTCCTCGTATCCATAACCCGATTGTATAGATGATCCGATGCATAGTAGTTAATCCCAAAACATCACAACATCAAAACAAGATAATCTGTAACATCCTTGAAAATTTCATCGAAATCGGGTAGAAAATGTGGAAGTTATGGCCGTTACAAGGAATTCACGTTTGCGCATGCGCAGTGGCTACTATCAGTCCGAAGGTGGTGATTTTCATAATGGACCATTTAAATACTAATTTGTAAATTCCCTGAAAATTTCATTGAAATCAGATGGAAAATGTAGAAGTTATGGCCGTTACAAGGAATTCACGTTTGCGCATGCGCAGTCGCTTCTATCAGTCCGGGGATGATGATTTTCATAGGGGACCGTCTACACACCAACCCGCACAATCCCTGAAAATTTCATAGAAATCAGACAATAACTTCGTATAGTTATGCGCGTTACAAGGAAATCATGACAGACACACAGACAGACAGACAGACAGACAGACAGACACACAGACAGACAGACACGGAACTAAAATTGTTCAGAAAGGTCTAAAACGCAAAACGCGAGTGGAAATTTTGATTTTGGAGAACTTTTTTTTTTCGTCCTTGAAAAGTGAAAACAAAGCTTCCGCTACCTTGGTAGACTCGGAAGCAAAACTGACACTGATAAATCTACACATCTACAGATTGGAGTGGTTGTTATTCAACGCTTCTATTGCCCCAATACGTCATAATGTCCAACTTTCATTCGTTCCGGTCGTCATTTCAAGATTAGCAAAACTCGATTATCTTACACGACGTTCAACGACGATTTAGGTTGGTGGAAGACGCTTGATATCATGCCGGGTTTATTCCTCCAGATTAACTATAAAGGCGTTTAGTTAAACGCGATTTGAACAACTTTTGGTGAATTGATATTTTGAGATTAACTACTATGCATCGGATCATCTATACAATCGTTTTATGGATAAGAGGAAGCTATGCGCCACACCGACTTGGCCGACTTTTTTAACCCATTTCCGGCCACTGATGCGTTTTCGCATCGTCATATTTTATGATTTTTTAAAATATTGAAAAATCTTTGCAAATGAATTTTTTCTCGTTCATGCTGTTCCTAAAATTTTTAGAAAAAATTTTCTTTGACGTTCGGGAGCTGAATTCGATTTTGGAATTTTTTTGAAAATGAGGCCTTTTGGCCATTGGGATGGCTCAAATGGTGACTCAAATTCGATTCTGGGCGAGTGAGCGTTCTGGGACATGAGTTGAAAGAGATTCCGATCCTCACTTTACATTTGACCAAAAACAATGAACTGGATATCGCTCTGGAAAACTCTCAAATCTCATGAAAAAGTAAAATTCATAAAATATCGAGTATTTCGGCTTTAAAAAATATGCTTTATTTCGGCCGGCATTCTGTAAAACAGTTCATCCTCCTCTCCTCTTTATTCAGTTATTTCTACCCTTGGCGTGAAATGGATTAAAATCAATTCTTAAAATTAAAAACTTATGAGAAACATTATTACTTGATTTAAGTCAAGAAAATAAGGTAGCCCTTTGGGAGAGGAGGGGGGGGGGAGGGTATTCCTTATACTCCATTATGGTATTACATAAAGATTGTACTTTTATATACACTTTAATACATTGTACTTTTTGTTGTTACGATAATTTGTTGGAAATCCATTAATCACCTTTTAATCCAGCCAATTAGATTTCAATCGCATTCAATTCGATTTCTTCCTAAATTCTTTTCATGTTTACGTTCGAGTTGTTTCGGCGTGAAAGTATTATGTAGATCGATCGAGGAGGCCGAGCTGGAATCTTTTGTCGGCGGCTGTGGCCAAACCTTTTCAACAGGTGGTGACAAAAGATCGCGATGTGTGACGTCATCTGTTTTGAAGGGTGATATGAAGGCGGGAGCGGAAGACGTTGCGTGCCGACACGCCCAGCTTTCTATACGACGTCGGGAGACTTCCGTTTGGCGTTTTCCAGTGTTGGGCAGCAGGCAGTGGTTGGATTTGGAAAACGCACCGAAAATGAGTCCTCCAAGTTGGTGGGCAGTAGTAAGTAATAACGTAGGGTGGGTGGGGGCAAAGGTTTGCAGTTTTCAATTTTTTGCCGGCCCCTACGATGACGTCCCATAAAACGCTGCAAATTATTGCCCAAAGGTTTATTATTTCCTGTGTTGATCACGACTCTGTATAGATCCCTCCCTACCAACCGTAAGTACCTCCTACCTACTAGGGCATTTTTCAAAATTTCAACCCCAACCACCAACCAAAAGGAAATGAAGGGTTGAAATTTTCAAAAATACCCTAGAATTAGTAGGTACTTACCTACGGTTGGTAGAGAGGGATCTACACAGAAGGGTGATTTATACAGAAAATAATAAACCTTTGGGCAATAATTTGCTGCGTTTTTTTTTACCAACCAACTTTTTTTTAACCTACTTACCAACCATTGGTAGGTACTACCTATCACACTATACTGCCTTCACAATCAAGTTTATTAAAAAGAACTAAACGCTTCACACTCAATTTTGAAAAATAGAGAGGTTCATAATATGAAAATTTCCATAATATGGAAATTTGATTACTGGTTACGCAGAAGGCAAAACTGTATACAAATATAAAAAATAAACAGCGATCGTGTTTTGGTTAGCTAGAAATTCAACGGAGATTAGACCTCTTTTGCGATTCAGACTCGTGATTCTGTTTTATCGAAGGAATACCCTCAAGTACTTGTAGGGACCGAACGGTTTGTCCTGCAGAGCTCCGGGTGGTCTCAAAATTTTTTTTTAAATTCAATACTATTTAATATTGGTGAAAAAACTATACCTTTATTTCGAGAGTTTTTGAGCTAGGGCACTCTTGAAAATTTCAACCCTTAATTTTCACCCCTTAGAACCCCCTGATGTCAGTCACATCAACCAAAAGCTTTGCGACACAACTAGACCCCAAATAGAGCCCATATACCAAATTTGAACCAAATCGGTCAAAAAAAAAATCGGGTTGCTAAAAAAGTCAAGAAAAGGCAGACGGACGGAAAATTTTTCGGATTCTACGTACCTTGAAACGTAAAATATCCAATTTTGAGGGGGGTTAAATTCTTTTCTTGCTCGATTCCAATGGCTTATTATTGAAAATAATAAACCAAAAATGGGATTCAACTCAATAACAAAATATCCTATACTCATGGCGTATTCTTCCCATTTGAATGGTTGAAGATTTCTCCCAACACAGCTCAGTGTACGGTTTTAAACAGAACAGATAACCTACTACGAACAGAAAACAACATCCAAACGAGTAAGTGGTGAAATATCGATTCAAACCCATCGATGGTATCTCTCTTGCGGGGCCGTGAGTTCGGGGCTCGCCTCGGGAGCATATCGATACCTTAAAGCACAAAGGCGCTATGTCCATCCATCTTCCACATTTTAATTTTTTTTTTTCAACTTCAGAAAAACTCAAATTTAACAAAACTATTATTGACCTTCTTGACGATTATAGCTCAAAAATTTATGAATTGTGCACTGGTGATAACTTTTTTAGCGTTTTTCTCAAAACTCCGTTTTTGGACATAGCCCCTTTGTGCTTTAAGGTATCGATATTTTCGGGTAAGCCGGTAGCAGTTCCCCCTCGTCCGTAACCAGGGCGGTGAGGCTAATGGGAAGCCATGAGCGAAATCATCAGAACAAATTCTGATCTTCCTAGGAAGACAACTGATGACGTCCGCGACGCCAGGAATGGCAGTCGGACCAAAATCCAACCTGAAATGGTTGATTACTTACTTTATTGATTATTACTTTTACTTTACTTTACCATCGATGGTGAAAACATCGATATCGAATGCAAAACATCGATAATTCGATAGTATCGACTATCGATGCTCATCCCTAATACATTGAACATTTTTCCTGATTGGTTCAAGATTTTGCGACCTTTCAACGTGGCTGCCCCATAAACAGATTGTCGCTACATTTAACATTTTCATCTTCCTTAAATTCTCTAAATTTTTTGGATGCTTTTTCGAGCAGCACACTACGGGTTTTTTCCTTATCAATGAACCCTCTTTTGAAAAAAAAAGTAAAAAAATTTGAGGCAAATTCCCCATTTTGATTCATTGAGCTACATTGGATATTTCGAGACATTGGAAGTTTTGATACATAGGATGTTCTTGTCCTGTGGCCTCTGGAGTGATTAGTCAGTAGTTAGAAACAAGCGCAATTTATTATCACAGCACAGGGTTTTATTCCTATGGTTTATGGGATATATTCCAGTAATGAAGTTTAACATACTCGTATAATTAATGCTCTATGTTCTTATCTTATACTATATTGCTACTTATTTCATGTATGTTATTCGGAATAAAGTTTTCGTCATTCATTCATTAGGCATAGTGCAGGTATGAAAAGTGATAAGTAACCATGAATACGTGAGTACCTACCAAACCAACCAGAACTGATTTTTGTGCTTCTGAAATGTAGGGAAATGAACGATTAGTGGATCAGAGGCCGGTGTTCCAATTTCTTGGGAGCCCCCTTCCACCTTGCAAGGTCAGTCAGGTTTGACCAGACCAACTGGGTCGGAAAAAGTCGAAGCCGACGAAGGCGAGAAGAAGTTGAGTAAATATTTTTGGTAGCTTCCTCCTTCGCTTTCCATTTCGAGGCGGTTCATCGGGGAGTCGCTTTATTCGCTTTTCCGCGTTTTCCGGGCACAACGGAATCGGGGTGTGAGATTTCCGCCACGCAGACGCACCTTCGTCGAATTCTGAAAGTTCTTCTTCTTCCGTTTTGAAGGATGCTCGCGTTACGTGGAGACAGGCTGTAATTAGGTTGGGACAGACATCCTACTTAGTACAGCACAACCTACACTTCTATTGACGATAAGCGAAGCGAACCAATTGGTTTTGTTGATCGTCGACTTGATGTTTGCGAATAAATCCGACCAGATGATAAAAGGAGAGTACTTTTTCACTACTATTATTAGTAACTTTCCCTACTCTCTTTCTCACTACTTTTTATGGTAATTTTCCTTAACCCTAATTGGACCATGGTATTACTGGTGTCACCGAAAACATCTCAGGTACTCCATAGTTGTCCCAAAGTGTCACCGGAGTAACCAAAATTAAATTGCCATTTTAAATTGAATGAACAGCAGAATTTTTTGTGGGCCATTAGAAGTCTCAAAATAAGATATGACAAAAATTCCCTTTTTAAAATTTTTGTCATAACATCATTTTTGACTGTTAATAACACACAAAAATTCAGCTCTGTCCTATAATTTTTTAAATTGCAATTTAAATCTTCTTAATCTAGTGACACTTTGGGATAGGTGTGGAATTTCTAAGATGTTGTCGGTGACACTGATGACAGCATGGTCCAATTAGGGTTAACTCTATATCTCACGACCATTCTTAATTTTCCCCTACTCTACATCTCGTTAATATTCGTAGTAATATTTCCCTACTCTACTTCTAACTACTAGTGTTACTAATTCTTCTCCACTCTACATCTCGTTAATATTAGTAGTAATTTTTCCTTACTCTACTCTTTTTACTGTTCGCAGTGATATTTTCCTACTCTACTTCTCTCTCTTATTCGTAGTAATTTTCCCCTACTCTATTTCTCACTACTATTGTTATTAATTTTCCCCTACTCTACTTTCATTACTATTCGTAGTGATAATGTTTTCCTACTCTTCTACTTCTCATTCCTATTCTCAGTAATTTTCACTTCTCTACATCTCACTACTTACTAATCGTACCAGTAATTTTTCCCTACTCAACTTCTCACTATTATTTATATTAATTTTTCCCTACTCTCCTTCTCACCAGTATTTATAGTAATATTCCCTAACTTTATATCTCACGACCATTCTTAGTAATTTTCCCCTACTGTACATCTAGTTAATATTCGTAGTAATTTTTACTTACTCTACTCCCTTTACTGTTCGCAGTGATATTTTCCTACTCTACTTCTCACTCCTATTTGTAGTAATTTTCCCCTACTCTATTTCTCACTACTATTCTTAGTAATTTTCCCCTACTCTACTTCCATTACTATTCGTAGTGATAATGTTTTACTACTCTATTTCTCACTACTATTCTTAGTACTTTTCCCCTACTCTACTTCCATTACTATTCGTAGTTATAATGTTTTACTACTCTATTTCTCACTACTATTCTTAGTACTTTTCCCCTACTCTACTTCCATTACTATTCGTAGTTATAATGTTTTACTACTCTATTTCTCACTACTATTCTTAGTACTTTTCCCCTACTCTACTTCCATTACTATTCGTAGTTATAATGTTTTACTACTCTATTTCTCACTACTATTCTTAGTAATTTTCCCCTACTCTACTTCCATTACTATTCGTAGTGATAATGTTTTGCTACTCTATTTCTCACTACTATTCTTAGTAATTTTCACTTCTCTACATCGTACCAGTAATTTTTCTCTACTCAACTTCTCACTATTATTTATATTAATTTTTCCCTACTCTCCTTCTCACCACTATTTATAGTAATATTCCCTAACTTTACATCTCACGACCATTCTTAGTAATTTTCCCCTACTCTACATCTAGTTAAAATTCGTAGTAATTTTTCCTTACTCTACTTCCTTTACTGTTCGCAATGACATTTTCCTACTCTACTTCTCACTCCTAATCGTAGTAATTTTCCCCTACTCTATTTCTCACTACTATTCTTAGTAATTTTCCCCTACTCTACTTCCATTGCTATTCGTAGTTATAATGTTTTACTATTCAATTTCTCACTACTATTCTTAGTCATTTTCCCCTACTCTACATCTCGTTATTGTTCGTAGTAATTTTTCCCTACTCTACTTCTAACTACTAGTGTTACTAATTCTTCTCTACTCTACATCTCATTAATATTCGTAGTAATCCTTACTCTACTTCCTTTACTGTTCGCAGTGATATTTTCCTACTCTATTTCTCACTACTATTCTTAGTAATTTTCCCCTACTCTACTTCCATTACTATTCGTAGTGATAATGTTTTCCTACTCTTCTACTTCTCATTCCTATTCATAGTAATTTTCCCCTACTCTATTTCTCACTACTATTCTTAGTACTTTTCCCCTACTCTACTTCCATTACTATTCGTAGTGATAATGTTTTACTACTCTATTTCTCACTACTATTCTTAGTACTTTTCCCCTACTCTACTTCTCACTCCTAATCGTAGTAATTTTCCCCTACTCTATTTCTCACTACTATTCTTAGTACTTTTCCCCTACTCTACTTCCATTACTATTCGTAGTGATAATGTTTTCCTACTCTTCTACTTCTCACTCCTATTCTCAGTAATTTTCACTACTCTACATCTCACTACTTACTAATCGTACCAGTAATTTTTCCCTGCTCTTCTTCTCACTAATATTCCCTATTAATTTTTCCCTTATCAAATTCTCACTACTATTCATAGTAATTTTCCCCAACTCCTCTCACTACAATCGTAGTTATTTTCCTCCAATCTTACCCAATTTTAGGAAACCTAAAATCATGAATTTATCAAATTTCAATTTTTAAATTTCTTATACTTAACCAAAAGCTCAGATTTTGTTTCCTTTATGCAATGTTGTCTGTTTTGCCCGTATAAATATTTGAGATATTATTTACAGTTGAAATTCACATTGAAAATTACCCAAGTCTACTCGAATTGGATGCTTGAGATAAAATCGTCAATAATTGCCTATAATCTAATATTGAGCATTATTTGTTAAGAATAGAATGATGAGATAATTCAGAAGCTCAATTTCAACAATAATGAGTAAAAATAATATCTTCCGTTGCGAAGATATTTAACAAATAAAAAAGGAAAAATCCGAGGATACTCGTAACCTAGTTGATAATCTTTCTTTATTTCCCATAAGTACACAATATTTACAATTGAATAGAGCTGAAGGGACGTCCTCTGAAATGGTATATGTAATGTTATGTCCATAAACAGACCTCTTTGGCTGAAGTCTGCGATACATATAATTATTGCGATAGTACTAATGATAGTTTTTTAAAACTTATCTTTCTTCCTACTAGAAACCTATTGTTTCTAATGCTTCTTGCAGTCTAGTTACCGAATTTGTTCATCGGTCTCGCATTACAATTTTTGATCTGAAAATTGGGTTAAATTAAAAACCACATGATCCCAGGCCCATAGACATATCCATGTCAAAATGGACTGAGTTTGATGAAACTTTCAGTTTGGATTAAGCCCTGTATTGTGGTCTCCTATGAGAAAAAATTAACCGTTTGCTAATAGGACATAACAAACTTGATTTTGCAGGAACCTAGATTTCTTTGGGATTTGTAGGAGATCAAGAAGATGATAATATATAATGAAGAATTTGACCATGTCGGAATTTCCTATTTTTGACCCCAAAATCGGATTCAGCACCTCGAAAAACCCCCTACAGCGAACTTTCAGCCTGCACTTGCTAATTTACGAATAAACAAAACAGTGTAGAAAATTGAACATTTAAAAAACCCGGGAGGATGACGTCAACCTGAAATAGTTCATTTATGGCCGCTTGAAGCGCTGAGATCGTGAAATCAATAGTCCTCAGTGGCAATATTTCACAAAACCAGTAAAGATCAAAATCGAAAAACTGAAGAAAAAAATAGAAAAAGCTAGATGGAGAAAATTAGGTTTCCCCTGTTTTTGTTTGATAACTTTCCTCTTAGATAACACGATTTCGTCATACCATCGGGCCATACCATGGGGGGAGGAGACAGCGATGTGAACAGCCAATCAGCGAGCGTTCCCGCTTCACGTTGAAGAGGTCCGTTTTCCCGGTTATTTTTTGAAATCACAAATTTTGATTGTCTCCCAAAAATAACAGGAGACTTATTTTCCGAAATCAACCCGATTTTCATACATCCCACACCATTAACTATTCAGGAAAAATGCAAACAGAATTCGGTGAAATTCCTCATTATCTAGTGAAGATTTCTAGAGAATGATTTCTAAGGTGATTATAGATAATGAAGATGATCTAATGAAGATTTTTAGTGAAAGATTCCTAAGGTGAATTTGGAATGATCTAGTGGAGA
Source organism: Apolygus lucorum (assembly GCA_009739505.2). Classification (NCBI taxonomy): domain Eukaryota; kingdom Metazoa; phylum Arthropoda; class Insecta; order Hemiptera; family Miridae; genus Apolygus; species Apolygus lucorum. Next base: position 39,747,014 of record CM019169.2, read on the forward strand.
TCTCTAGTGAGTGATTCCTAAGGTGGTTCTAGAATGAATTAGTGAAAATTTCTGGTGAATGATTCCTAAGGTGATTCTAGAATGATCTAGTGAAGATTCTAGAGAATGATTCCTAAGGTGATTGAATGATTCCTAATGATCTACTGAAGATTCAAGTGAATCTAGAAGGTGATTTGATGACTTGTTCGAAATTATCCTAATCAATTTATTAAGATTACTGGACAGGAAAAGATTGATGTTTCTAAATGATTGATTATCGAATCTTTGTGGACCGTGAAGTTTATGTTTCAAAAGAGCCTATCATTTCAATAATTTTTGCGACAAACAGAGTCAAAAATGTCACTATTGCTTACCTACGTGTTCATACAACCAAATTGGCAGTCAAATCAAAACAATGTATCGTTATAAAACTGGTTATGACATTAGCCCCATGTAACGCATCCAAAAAACAAGCATCGTTGCCAAAGCTTTTTCTCTTGCTTCTTCAAGTTTTTTTTCTCTCTGTTTGTCAAACTCCTTCTTTTTGAGCGTTTAAAAGGGCGTAACCTTTTTCTCGACCTGATCTCTCTGGATATTGGCGCAGCCATTTTTTCCAAGACGCTGTTCACTTTATTTCTAACTTTCTCCATGATGAAGTCTTCCAATTTCGTGCCTGCCAAGGCTTCGATTTCTTTACCGCTCATCCCGTCTACGTTCATGTCGACTCCCTCAAACCCGGTGGCTCTCAATTCTAATTTGACGAATCTCGGTTCATATTTACGCAGTTTCTTACCGTGAGGTATTGGCGGTAAAGAGAAAGACGCAAACGCGTCCACAGACGTCAGCCCAGCGCTGAGATTCATGGGTACATTTGTTAAAACCGCTTTTTTTTCATCGTTAACAGTCATTGCTTTGAATTTGACTTGGACTTTTCTCGAAGTGTAGGACACCGCGACGGTAATGAAGTGTTTGTGGTCGTTTATAACCACCATTTTTTGTTTGTTCTTGAGACTCGACAGTCCGCATATCTGTCCCTTGGAGGAACGTATGTTCTTCAGTCTTCCGTGAGTGTACTCATGAATATCCGCAATCGCTGGATTGAGTTGGACGCAAGAAACCTTCAACTTCTTTAAAGCTGGTCCAATTATTTTGTCAAGCGCCTTTACGCCGACGTAAATAGCGTACGCGTGAATAGGAGATACCATTTTGTTGTTCCGTTTCGTGATGTACCAGTAGTCGTAGCCATCTGCTATGGACACGAGATTGTTGGGTAAGGCTCGGTATATTATGCCACCTGGCAGCTTTTTGGCGCCCAAGTCTCCCCAGGTGACTAGTAAATCGTTTACATCCTTGATGGATTGCTGGTAGGAATCCAATAGTTCCTCCGCTGACGTCTGTCGTAGGAAGCAGAAAATGCTCAATGCGATGACGGAGATCATTGTCTTGAATCCTGCAACAAAAACCACTGAGATTGAGACACTGATACACTTAGAAGCATAAGAGGGATTGAATTTCTGACAAACTGTGCAGTGTGGATGAGCTAGGAGTTGAAAGTACTTTTTCTTAAATACATAAGAGTTTGTTTGAACAAATCATATCATAACGTAACACACAGTCTCCCGCGAACGTTCAAGGTGGAAACATCGATCTCAGTGAAAGAAAATATTTGTCCCGTGCCGTGAGGCCTCCACCGGACGGCAATGAACTTGGACCGCGAAGGCGAGCTGACGGTAGCGAAAATCGTGACACAAGCAGAGGCTAGCCTTGCGCAACATCAACAGAGAACCAGCACAATCCAAGATGCGTTACTCAGAAATGCATTCAGTGAGTTATATAGTTTAATTAAATCTCTCTGTGATTATTTAACTCAATGTAACGAAGTCGTTATTGGTGAAAAGAAAAAAGTCATCGACCTTCAAGCTAAACTTGATGAAGTAGAACATGGGGAGAACTATCATACAGACTCAAGTGATCTTGCCAATGAAGTCGGAGACGATGAAGTTCGATCGTACAATGCCACTGGAGTTGAATTCAAACCAGTGAAGGTACCTCAAAATAAAAATAGGAAAACTGTACCCCAAAAACAGGTACAGAAATCCCAACCAAAAAAAGAACCAAAACCTCCTCCATTTACGCTAGAAGCACTCAAAGATGCCGAGGGCTTTAAACATATAAGAACATGGTTAACAACGATTGTACCAAATGTCACCCTCACTCTTCTTGGTGACGGAAAAGTCAAGATTAACACGGAAACGTCTGATGATTTTCGTGCAATTCAATCAGAGCTTATAAATAAACAATGTCCATTTACGACATACCAAAACAAACAGGAACGGCCTTACACAGTCATGCTAAAAGGACTTCCAAGGGGGCTTGCTTCAGAAGAGCTCAAAGATGCATTTTCTCACGAATATCCAAACCTCAAAGTCCTAAATGTAACCCAAAAATTGAAATGGGGAACAAAAGCACCTATTGATATGTATATAGTTGATTTTGCCCCAGGAACCAACCCTGACACTATACATGGAATTACGAAGTTTTACTCGTCGAAGGTAAAATTTGAAAACCTCAAACCTAATAAAATTGTGTCTCAATGTAAGAGGTGCCAATCATGGGCACACACCAAAAACTACTGCACGAAAATGGAAAGGTGCGTTAAATGCGCAGGCTTTCATCCCACAGAAAAGTGCACCAAACCTCGCACCACCCCAGCCAAATGTGCAAATTGCGGTGATTCTCATACAGCTAATTACCGCAAATGTCCAGCCGCCATTGAAGCTGTCGAGATTCAGAAAAAAAGATCTCAAGGCTCAAAGGCCTCTCAAAATGACGATAAACAAACCATACCAAATAACAAGGGTAAAAAAGTTTTCATACCGAAAACTCCAATCCATGAGAAAAACCAACATTTCGGTCATCAGCCTTCATACGCTCAAGCGGTAGGTGACAGAGTCACCCAGCCTACACCCATGCAGTCTGATAATAGTATACAGTCGTTATTGCAAAACATACTTGCAAATCAAAGCAGAATAGAAAACACTCTGTCCAACGTCAATCAAAGATTAACTGCCCTTGAAAAAGGTTGCAATCAAACACGAAAGAAATCACCATGATGCGCAACTCACGAATTATGTGCTGGAATGCCAATGGACTCTTGTCCCGAAAATTGGAATTGGAGACGATCCTTAATATAAACAAAATAGACATCTGCCTAATTTCTGAGACTCACTTTACTAAGGAGTCATATTTTAAAATCAAAGGATTCAAGTCCTATAATGCTCTCCATCCCAGCAATAATGCAAGAGGAGGCAGCATGGTACTGATCAAAGAAAATATAAAGCATCATGAATGTGTCAAAATAGAGGAAGAAAAGCTTCAAATATGTGCAATCACCATCAGTACAAAATCCTTTGAAGCCGATATTGCCAGTATCTACATTCCACCAAGGCATATCATAAAAGAAGAAGAATTTGCTGAAGCGTTTTCCCTACTAGGAAATCGCTTTATAATCGGCGGGGACTTCAACGCTAAACACACGTATTGGGGTTCGCGACTTAGTACACCTCGTGGTACACAACTTCTCAAGTATGTGCAATCAAATAACTGTATACCGTTGTCAAGTGGGAAACCAACATACTGGCCAACAGACATTAAGAAGAGCCCTGATTTAATTGATTTCTTCATCATGAAAAATATCTCAGCGAACTATGCACTTGTTGAGGACTGCGCTGACCTCAGCTCGGACCATTCGCCAATAGTTCTCACACTAAGTGAAACGATTATTCTCAAACCACATAATCCAGTCCTAGTGAACAAAAAGACTGATTGGGATCAGTTCAAAATCAACGTAAATCAACACATTGATCTCAGTGTGGCACTGACATCACCGGATGAAATTGATAGAGAGCTAGGTCAACTAGTTCACTCCATCCAAACTGCGGCATGGCAAAACACCCCTGAAGAAACGAGAAAGCTGAAGGGCCTCAACTATCCGTGCGAAGTTGTGAATACGATCAGAGAAAAACGAAAAGCTAGACGTAAATGGCAACATTTACGTATCCCCACTCTCAAAACTGAATGGTACAAACTTGACTACAAATTGAAGAAAATGATGGAACAGATACAAGAAGAAACCCAAGAAGATCTTCTCACGTCACTTACCAGTCATCGAGACACTGAATACTCTCTCTGGAAGGCAACAAAGCACTTGAAGAGACCTATCATCCAAGCACCACCTATTAAAGATACAACTAATAACAAGTGGATAAAAACCAATCAAGAAAAGGCTGATGCTTTTGCTCGTCATCTAGCAGATATTTTCACGCCCAATTCTGGTTGTCCTAATGAGGAATCTCTCAAAGAAGTTCCCTTGGGAGATCAACAAATTGACATCCCATTGGTCACTGTCAAAGAAATACAAAACACCATCAACACCAAGATAAATCCAAAGAAGGCCCCTGGATATGACCTGATCACTGGACAAGTCCTCAAACACCTTCCGCGGAAGACGCTTGTAAAGATCACACAAATCATAAATGCTTCTATCAAACTTCGGTATGTTCCACAACTGTGGAAACTCGCTGAAGTCATCATGATACTGAAGCCAGGTAAACCTCCTGAAGAAATAACTTCTTATAGACCGATATCACTATTACCTATACTCTCAAAACTCTTTGAAAAAGTGCTCCACAAACGACTAATAAAAATTGTGGAAGAACGAAACCTCATACCTAAACACCAGTTTGGGTTCCGCCATAAGCATTCGACTATAGATCAGGTGCACCGGATCACTCATATTATTGAACAAGCCATGGAAGACAAAAAAGTCTGCTCAGCTGTCTTCCTCGACGTTACCCAGGCGTTCGATAAAGTCTGGCACGAGGGACTTAATCATAAGCTCAGACAAATGCTTCCAGCAAAATACGCTGAGTTGCTCCACTCATACCTATCAAATCGGTACTTCCGAATCAAACAAGATGATGCATACTCAGAAGCAAAAATGATTCATGCTGGAGTCCCGCAAGGAAGCGTACTTGGCCCCCTCTTGTACGTCCTATACACTAGCGATCTACCCGAACACGAGGGTAACACCCTGGCATCATTTGCAGATGATACTGCAGTCCTTGGCTATTGGTGAAGACAATCGCGAATCAACTTTAAAACTTAGAAGATCCATCGAGAAACTCCATGACTGGACAATTAAGTGGAGAATCAAGATGAATGAAGCCAAATCAGTCCATGTTGATTTTACCAACCGCCATATCAAACATATACCAATATATCTTAATGGCAAAGTCATCCCTTATGCTAATGAGGCAAAATATCTGGGTATGACTCTGGATACGAAACTCCGCTGGAGGGTGCACGTGAAAAATAAAAGAACAGAACTGGACATCAAACTCCGAAAAATGTATTGGTTGGTTGGTAGACGATCAAAATTGTCAATACAGAACAAACTAACCTTATACAATCAGGTCCTTAAGCCAGTCTGGACATATGGTGCACAACTGTGGGGCTGCACCTCTCAAAGCAATCGTGACATTAAACAGCGTTTTCAGAACAAAGTACTGCGCTCATGCGTTGATGCGTATTGGTACTCAACCAATGACGACATTCATAAGGTCCTTAAAATTCCCACAATAAATGAAGTCATCAAAACTCAAGCAATAGCCCATCACCAGAGGCTACAAGGTCATATCAACGAGGAGGCTGTGGAGTTGCTGGATGTTGATGATCTACTCAGGCGGCTGAAAAGACGAAAACCTCACGATCTGTGGCAGTAGGGAGTGGTGTTTTCATGAAGTTGTTCAGTGAGTGTTGTGCTGTGCGCTCCTGTGAATCTTGTGCATCAAAAGACACATAAAATAGCCGACATGAAGTATGGAGGTGTGCTATGTACCACACTCTCCTTTCAGTTATTTATATACATTGTCAGAGAAATGTTGCTAATAAGTTGAATTACTTGGTGCAATAAATATAATTTGAAAAAAAAAAAAAATAAAAAAATAACGTAACACAGTTGGTAAGAAACCAGACTACCAGCTCCTCATTCCATTAAAAAAGTGATTAGAGATGCAGAATTCAGCCTACTCGAACCATGTTCCAAGGATCAGACACCTTCTGACTTAATGCCCAAGACTGGGTTTCGTCACTGACTTGTTGGCAGCAGCAGTAATGGAACTATCTATCAATCAAGAAAAACTAAAATACCTACATCTTGTGTCCAATAAAGCACATTCTTCAAGGCCAGAAGGTACCAATTCAAAAAAATGTAAGGCGTTCAAAAATTTTTAAAAATTAGTTCCAGTTCACACGAAACTGAGAGAACTCCTCTTCCAAAGCTGCAATAGTGACAGGAATTATTCAAATTTTAAGGAGACTCCTTCGTGCCTAGCACACCTTTTTCCAAAAGAGTAACGTTGTTTTACCTCAAGACTTCTTCGTTATATTTTACGTCACAAAGTTGAAGCAATATCGATGGTTAGCACATTTGTACCAAAGAAGAGTGCACGTCAGAAAGCAACCTTTCTAAATAACGCGTGATTTTTTCTGATAATAATAATAATAATCTTTAGTTGCAATCCTTTGCAGGCAAGAATTTATCGTATAGTAAAACAATAATAATCGCATAACACTTAATAATAATTTTAATACAGATATTTTGAAGTCTGAATTTATTTCCATTGTTGAAGTTATGGGTCCTGATTATATTCAATATTCATCAGGGAATGTACAGGTTTCTTTTAAGGAGGGAAGACTGACGGGAGCTGATTTATATAGGTCTATTGTAGAATGCTTCCAGGCTTTGGTCGCCCACTGGGTAGTATTTGTCAAAAACTCCATCTTTCCACTTTTTATCAAAGCAGAGATGATCGGCGTTGGCCACCTTAGAGACATCCCTTCCAAGGATTGTGTATCTACTTATGTGCTTCACAGGAGCACACGTTATGTTCTGTATCTTCTATTTCCATTTGCAGAAACGGTAGATGTCAGTTTGCTTATCTTCTTTAGGTGATATAAAAGTGGGCAATGGCCTGTTTGCAGACCCACGAGAATTCTGAAGTCCTTCTTAGGCATTGCTATGTGTTCATTATCCCGTTTCTTTGAGATCGTCACAAAATCTTTTGCCTGAGGTTTTGCCAGAATCTCACGCGAATGTACAGCTTGTATAGCCACTGGAGGAACTGCTAATTCAATTACCCAATAAGATGCTGAAGAATTGAAAGGGGTTGAAGTAGCCGGGGTGAAAAGGTACTTGAATCATTAGAGGGTCAGAGGAGTGAAAACGATCTAAATTAATAGCCAATGCCAGTCAAGCCAGATGAAGTGAAAGGAGGCTCAAAAGGTATTGCAGCAGTTATGTTACTGGTGAAACATGTTGTGTTGGGCTGCTTTCATGCAAGACTTCAGTAGTAGTTACTTCAGTAGTGGAAAGGATCTACCTACCTATTCTCAATTAAGTACGTCATTGTTGGATATCGACACTTCTTTCATGACCTGCGTTTGCCTATCTTCTTTAGGTGATATCAAAGTGGGCAATGGCCTGTTTGCAGACCCACGAGAATTCTGAAGTCCTTCTTAGGCATTGCGATGGGTTCATTAGCCCGTTTCTTTGAGATCGTCACAAAAGCTTTCGCCTGAGGTTTTGCCAGAATCTCACTCGAATGTACAGCTTGTATAGTCACTGGAGGAACTGCTAATTCAATTACCCAATAAGATGCTGAATAATTGAAAGGGGTAGAAGTAGCCGGGTGAAAAGGTACTTGAATCATATATTTTTTTTTTCGGCAGGCAGGTGAGAAAATCTTTAAGATCCACAGGTGGAGTTGGATCTCGTAAGATACCTTGAAGGATCCGCGACTTCAAGGTTATGTGGGATTCAAACCCACTAAAAGAACACCTCCTTTTCTCCCACGTTGGATGCTCAGCCTGGAACTGTTCAACACATTACTTCAGGCTGAGTCCTGGGGCACTTCATCAGTTCTGGATGGCGGGACGGACCAGGTGTTCCCTTCTCTGTCTCTCTCGTTCTAACAATGTCTTCCTTGTCATCATATAGAAGGAATTCCTTCCTTGTGAATCATATAGGGTCAGAGGAGTGAAAACGATCTAAATTAATAACCAATGCCAGTCAAGCCAGATGAAGTGAAAGTAGGCTCAAAAGGTATTGCAGCACTTATGTTACTGGTGAAACATGTTGTGATGGGCTGCTTTCATGCAAGACTTCAGTAGTGGAAAGGATCTACCTAACTATTCTCAATTAAATACGTCATTGTTGGATATCGACACTTCTTTCATGACCTGCGAAACTGAAATCTATACAAATCACTAAGGTGATTGACAAATGAATGGAAAATCATGAGCAGCGATGGCAATTGATTATTTGCCTGTCGAGTTTCTAGACTTGCAAGGGTAGAAACTAACTGCTTTTTAGCAGTTCACATGATACTTCAATCATTACTTTCTATAGCTGTTCTTCTTAGCTGGACAATCCTCGCTGACCAAGTCACGCACGGTGGTCGTCATAAGAGAATCCTAAACGGAAGAGAAACGCGAGACCGCAGCGGTGGATACGCCGTCAGTCGATACGTAGTTTGGATGACCCACACGGCGGTCTGCAGCAATCTCTTCCCTTCATGGGACAGCTTGGCTAAAACTGTCACCAGATGCGACGTGGACGTCAAGCAGTTGCGATGTGGTGGAGCCCTGCTGACTCATAAAATCGTCCAAACCGCGTGTCATTGCCTGGCTGACAAAGGATCTCCACGAGCCAAAGGAGAATTGTCCCCTTACAAGCGCATAATTGTGGAAGAAAGACGATTTTACATTTTCGCGGGATGGACAAAGGTGGAAGACATGGCTATTGGTTATGGTGCAACGGGATACATAATCAATGAGCGATGTGCCAATTTAAACTTCAGACAACTTCCTGGTGGAGAACCATTTCCCATAATGCACGACTACGGATTGATGGTTTTGAGGTCTCCCGTCGATCCTTTCCCATATTTCATCAAAGACGCCACAAATCGCGCTCCGTACTACAAGATAGCGCAACTGGAGATCATGTGGAAGAGGATTTTGTCCAAAGAGTTGACCTGCCTGTTCGTCGGGTACGGCCTTGGCACTAAAGGGTCTTCAGAGCTCGGCCATGGATGGGGCGTCATGCGGAATTATTTGAAATGTATTCGGCTCGTGGACGTACCTCTCAAAACCAAAGTGTTCAACTATACAGACGATGCGACCTGGTATTGTTCAACGCCACTTCCTTCCCATTCAGGTATGTGCGATTAGGGATGGCAGAAAATCCTTTCGTCGATTTATCTTTCTACTAATCGTCTGGTAAATATCTATCTATCAGTAGGTACCTACATCGATGCAGAAAATGATCTACATTTCTGTTTATGGATAATTCGCGCTGTTAAAAATAACGCTATAAATTATTACAAAAAGATTTATTATTTTTCTACATAGATCACTCGTCTGCAAAGAACACGGCTTTGTTATTGTCACTACCTACCAACCTACCAATCAAGTTTATTAGGAAGCAATTAACGCTTTAATCTCAATTCGAAGAAATAGGGGGTTGTGGTTGCCTTCATTAGGCAATTTGATTATTGTTTGCTAAGGACGCAAAACTGAGCACAACTCTAAAATAGCGATCGCATTTTGATCAGCTAAAATTGGAACGGAGATTAGAAACGCCTCTCTTGCGATTCATATTATGATTTATCGAAAGTCCAACCCTCAAGTTCTCTTAGGGAGCGAACCATTGGTGCTCTGGGAGGTCTCATTCGGTTCTAGTAAATTCAGTAATCGATGGAATACAATACCTTTATATCAACATTTTTTGAGCTAGCGTTTTCAAATTTTCAATTGTTATTTTTCAACCCTTAGAAGTGACTGAAATCAACCAAAAGCTTCGGGGCACAACTCGACCCTAAATGGAGCCCAAATAACAAATTTTATCAAAATCGGTCCATGGTAACTAAGGAAAGTAGCGTCAAAATTTTAATTCGATTTTCGGATTCTAGTTTACCTTGAAACGTAAACCAACAAATTTCTGGGGTGGGGTGGGGGGAACAAAAATTTTCTTGGTCGATTATTGAAAATAAATACCAAAATTACTCAAGTATAACGTTAAACACTTGGGATTTAAAGTGACGTTATTATCATTAATTGAACGAGGTTATTAAAGAACTTGCAATTATAAGACTTACAAAGAAGACCACTGGGGAAAAGAGGGATAACTACCATGTTCAACGTTCCTTAAGTAGTACTAGAGAATGTAACTGCATAATCAAAGTTCGGCAATTCAGTCACTGTTGGGCCAGGGAAGCCAGCTAACGCCTAAAGGTCCAACTGTACTGGGGAAAAGGGGGGTATCTCCATGCATTGCGGGTTTTCTCCATGGTATTCTTGGTCTATGAATTAAATTTAACACATTATTTTCAGCTCCAAAACATAAAATTTATTTGTAAACCATTTAATTGAAATCTTTCTAAAAATTTATTGGGTAGGTACCTGCGTTAGGTAAGTTGAAAGTTTACAGAAGTGTTGGGTTACAGTAATATTGTTACGCGGATAATTTTGTAGCAGAGGTAATAAAGTTCTTGGGCAAAGATTATTCTATTTCTTACTGGCTGGCCTGATTTTCGTGAAGTATGCTTTTGTTTTGGAACAGCAAAACTGCATCGAATGCTGGAGGTCATCATATTTTTCCCTGGAGATCGAAAGTGATTTCTTGTAGGGTCGGTTTGGGGAGTGAATTCGTTGTCATAGACTTGCTGTTGGGTTTTTGGTGTTGTGTTTGAAGGTATTAGTTTTTTCCTTTTCTTGTTCCTTGAAAGATTCGGAATTACGACAGACCTGGTCCAGGCTCCATTGTAGGTATCCCGATGTATGCCAGTCTGGGATGGTTCTTGACAATGTTCAACTCTCTTATTCCTCTTGTCTTCATGGTTTTCGGTGCTTTATTTTCGTATAGTGTATCTGTACTGTTAAAGAAGCTTGTCCAGTTTCTTACAAGACACCTATTTACTTTGTGAACCTTGAATGGCTCAGGTTTGCATCTTGCGTTTGTAAAGAGTAAATTCCAATCGTCTGGGGTTTCTGCGGCTGCTTTTTGATTAAGGAGAGCCATATCCTTGTCACATTCCATGTAAGAATGTCCAAGAATCGGGAATATGACTTTGATTGAGTCTAATTTAAAATTTAATAATGTAATTCACAGTAGATAGCTGTGAATCACAGGGTCGCGGGAGAGGTGGGAATGTTGAACAAGGAGGTTAGATGCGTGATAGAAGGGAGGCGCTCATGTTACCCCCTTTTTCCCCGGAACCGCTTGGAGAGTCCCGTTCTTCCCCGGTACGCATTTATTTCACCAGCGATTTTAGCCTCTTTGGACCCGGTTTTCTCCAGTTTTGATGTGCCCATTGTGTTCGCCATAAAAAAAATCTCTAAGGTACTGTCTCTAACTCATTTCGAGAAAAAAAAGTCAGTGATCTCCCTTTTCCCCTGTTTTTCCTGTGTTCTTATTAAAGAACTTGCAATTATAAGTGACGTCATTAAAACCATGTGGTGTCGCTCGGAAAATTTGGCGAAACGTGCCGAATCAGAAGTGACTCCTTGGCGCTTAGTAGGATCTGCTGGAATTATAAACATCCAGCAACTCCTTGCCTGTATTTTTGCAATCTTGTATTTCAATGCTAGTAACACGACTTGATACAAATGTACCAAACTTGATTTGACATTTTATTTTATTATATTTCAACTATGGGATGGTCCGTTAGGTGTGCGTGACACATGGCTTCCTAATATTCATAATAATATTGCTTAGATGGATGATCCGTTATATTTCGGTTTCCCCAGGGCCTGTTTTCACATGACCTGAAATACAGGAGGCAAGGCCCTTAATAAAGTTATGCTTGTTCAAAGATGTTGTACCAGAACCGGTTAAGTTAACCTTCGAGATAGAACAATATATGACTCCAGCCCATAGACATATTCATGTCACGAGGTATCACATCTGATTGTAGAGTAGATGATAATATCTGTTCTTTTTCAATATTATCTTTGGAGAAATAGTTTCTAAATAAAATGGAGCCTTCATTGACAAAAACGCTGCAAATTATTACACAATGGTTTATTATTTTTTATTTTTCTATATAGATCACTCGTCCGCAAAGCCACCAACCATCCAACATGAAGAAAAACATCGATCGCATTTCGGTCAGCTTTAATTTGAACGGAGATTAGGCCTCTTTTGCGATTCACACTCGTGTTTCTGATTTATCGTACGTCCAAACTTTAAATTCTCGTAGGGAGCGGACGGTTTGTCCTACAGAGCTCCGCTTGGTCTCAAAAAATTCTAAAAATTCTATAGAATATTGAATTGAAGGAAAACAATACCTTTATACCATCATTTTTTGAGTTAGGGCGTTTTCAAAATTTCAAAGTTGATTTTGGAACCCTTAGAAGTGACCTACATCAACAAAAATCTTCGGGGCACAACTAGACCCCAAATGGAGCCTACATATCAAATTTCATCAAAATCGGTCAATGCTAAGTGGCAAAAGTGCCGCGTACGGCGAACGGACGGCCAAATTTTTATTCGATTTTTGGATTCTACGTACCTTGAAACGTAAACCATCAAATTTTGAGGGGGTGTTAAAATTTTTTTTTCTTGGTCGATTCCAAAGGTTCATTACTTACCTATTGAAAATAATAAACCAAAATTAGGCATACGACCATCTTCAATATACAGAAATGTTGGTCTTGGATAATATTCTTTTATAATGTAATAAACTTCTAATTGAACTAGAATATTAATTTTCAGAATATTAATATTAATATTTCTAGAATATTAATTTTCATTAAGTCTCATTTGTACAGTATGAGTGAGTGAGCGAATTTACCCAGAAATATTCGAACCTACTAACTAAGGAGTTACCAAGATTTTTTATTCTAGACCGACTTCTAAACACCTAAATACCAGGAATAGAACGCCTCCTAGTGGTCCCTGAGAGAACGATTATCTCTCTGCTATGAATACGAGTTGGATAAACAGGAGAAACAGTTAGCTTGAAGTTGGTGGTGTTGCCCTCTTTTCTACTTCTCTGCCGCATGAGCTCAAATCCAACCTGTGGATTCCACTTTACAGATCGCGTAGTCAGAGGGGACTCGGGGAGTCCAGTCACCTGCGACAACGAGTACGTCGGATTGGTGAGCCAGACGGTATCGGAAAACAGCGGAAAAGTGGATCTGACGAGTCCTCTGGTCTTTTCCATCTTTGAAAACTCCGAAGAGTACAGAAGCTCACTCATAGTCGAAGAAACATTCGCTCCAGTGATATTAGTACCTAAATCACGCGCACCTTTTACTCGTCCACCAAATACCGAAGTTGACGATTTCAGTCTCAGATCAACTTCCCACACTTCAAATCCTGCGAGAGGTCTGATTTGCATTGTGATAATTACAACCTCAATACCGTGGTTTTCTAGATATGTTTAGCACCGTTTTAACATTACTTTAAATACATTCAATTTTTCATCCAAATATTTGCATCATTCCCTCATTTTTCCTGGTTTGACAAGAAGGTTGTTATGAATAATTAATCGATGTAAATAAATTAAAATGGAATTCTTGCAGCGGCGGTTCCTGAAGTTTTTTTTATTATCATTATTTATTATTATTGCTTCCGAGTCTACCAAGGTAGCGGACGCATTGTTTTCACTTCTCAAGGTTGAAAGAAAAAAAAATGTCCTCCAAAATCGAAATTTCCAATCACGTTTTACGTTTCAGGCCTTCCTGAACAATTTTGGTTTCATGTCTGTCTGTCTGTGGGTCTGAGTTTCCGATTCCGATGGTGAACTCCTTGTCACAGCCATTACTTCCAATTTTCGAAGAAATATTCAGAGATTGTGCGGGTTGATCCTTACAAGGGTGGTTCAAGTTACTTAGAGATTGATGTTTTTAGATCAATTCCTTCAAGGATTTGTGGTGAGTTCCATGTTGAACTGTCTCTCTGACTTTTTGTAAGGTAAGTCGAAAATTGAATAAGTTGCATGATTGGCTCATGATAGGCCCCGTTTGATTGATAGGCTCATGATGTTCTCAAAATGGTTTTCAGTACCAAAACGGGGTAGTAGAGAAGATACCTGTGATGATCCGCGCCTCAGGGCATGAAGTGGGGGATTGTCCCCCGTACCTTGAGTATTATTTATTATTTTGACTACCAATAAACTTAATCTTGGTTGTTGTGGAGAAGGAAGCAGAGGACGTCAATATAGTTTTTTCAACATTTATTTGGCAAGCGCTTTCGGGGCAAACTATGGCCCCTTTCTCAAGCCTATGTTCACTCCCACTATCTTCCATCCCTCCTCAACCACCAGAATCTCATCTCTGCCAATCTTGAAAACTATTCTCACTTCATCCATTTCCATAATAATTATTCTTTTCAAATCACTAAAAAACAAAAACTGGCAGGATCTAAAAATTATTTAAAACTAATTAACAATAAAACAATGACTAGAGGGGATCACAGACAGGTGAACTTTTTCAATTTCAACAGGAACAACAACCTTATTATCTCTCTTGATTGTTATTGAAGATTGTTGTTCCTGTTGAAATTGAAAAAGTTCACCTGTCTGTGATCCCCTCTAGTCATTGTTTTATTGTTAATTAGTTTTAAATAATTTTTAGATCCTGCCAGTTTTTGTTTTTTAGTGATTTGAAAAGAATAATTATTATGGAAATGGATGAAGTGAGAATAGTTTTCAAGATTGGCAGAGATGAGATTCTGGTGATTGAGGAGGGATGGAAGATAGTGGGAGTATAATTGCAGAGTGAACATAGGCTTGAGAAAGGGGCCATAGTTTGCCCCGAAAGCGCTTGCCAAATAAATGTTGAAAAAAGTATATTGACGTCCTCTGCTTTCTTCTCCACAACAACCAAGGAAATGACTACAGCAGGAGTACAGAACAATAAACTTTATTTAAAGTTTAAAACCAATATTGAAAACCAAAGCAGCATTTTCCTCTCAGGATTCAACTCTGTGTCAAACGTAGCATAAAGTACCATAAAAAAAAATAATACTTCTTGGTAGTAAGTAACCATTTCAGGTTGGATTTTCGTCCGACTGCCATTCCTGGCGTCGCGGACATCAGCTGTCTTCCAAAGGGAAGATCTAAATTTTTTCTGATGATTTCTAGTGGCTTCCCATTGCCTCACCGCCCTGAGTTGTGATGAGGGGAGCGATGAGAGCCAAAACGCACGCTGCCGACGATGCGATTTGATGAGATTTGAACCCACGACCCCCTCAGAAGTCGGTCCAAATTCCACCGCCAAACAACGCTCGCCCCAGTGACCGTGGCTACACCAGACCCCAATACTTCATGAAAGCATTTGGTCTCAGTTTATCGAGCAACATCAAATTCCAATTAAATCAATATTTTTCAATTTTCAGTCAAATAATCAAAATCAAAATATTAACTTCCCTTGTCTGGTTTCTACAAGTATGTGAGATATTCAACCAAAGCAAACTAAGCTCTGAGGAATAGAAATTTAGATTTCCAAAACGACAGCCGAAAAACATGGCGTTACAAAATATTTATTACGATACGATATTTTGAAATACGAAATAAGAAATACGATTTTGAAACTGGGTTCATTGTAGGGATGGGTATCGACACTCGATTTCAAAATATCGATACTTTCGTACCGATACTCGATATTTTAGTATCGATACTGCACTATCCGATATTTTTGGATATCGAGTATCGATACTGTTCTCGCGGAAAATTCAACATAATGGCTAAAAAATGAAGAAGATATCGAATATCATGGAAAAAATCACTCTGCTTGGACTCTTAATAGTGAAAAATGAATAAAAGTTATTGAAAAAATTATTTTTCTTGAGAAAATTGGATGATATTGATAGTTTGTGACACTAAAGTATCGATACTCGATATTTTAAAATATCGATACTCATGCCCAACGATACTTGGGATATCGATACTCGGATACGATACAGTATCGATAAAAAATATCGATAATTTTATAACGATACCCATCTCTAGTTCATTGTAACATGACACATATGAAATGGTAGTAATAGTTTCTTCACAAGTTGTCTCTTTTGAATCATGGTCATCCAAGAATATACACGAATTTAGAGCATCGCAATATCTGTTTGATTGTCAACTGTTTCAAATAACTGTGGTGAAGTAACCTGTGAGTACACCTGTACGATGCTAACGAGTATATACAAATAATATAAAAATCGTAATATGTAAACCAGGGTTGTCAAACATAAAAAAGTACCTCACCATCAAACGGGAAATAGTATCACTGTCCATCTCAAACAAGAGTACCGCACTTCTGATATTCCGATCATTAGTTGGTCCAATTTACTAGGCTTCGGTTGATCGGGTCAATTGCCGTGAACAATGGAAAATTGCATGGAAATGTGATATGAAACAACTGGCAATTCATAAAACCGTTTCAGAGTATTTCGAATTCAAATCCATGAAACAAGGACCCCACCATGTCTGTTGCTATGTGAATATGAAGAAAATTCGTATTCTGATATCCAATCGGATTGTGCTCCTTCAAAACTACCAGCCTTGAAGGAATTACATTAGTTAGGTACTGTGATTAGCAAATAATATTTACTAATATTATATACCTATATTTTACTAATATTTAATAATATTAGTACTTAATAATATTCTACATATTATGTAGAATTGTAGATCGGCCCAACACCATTATTCCCTTTCGATGAAATTTTCAGGGATGATGCGTACTCCAGTACTCTGTGGTTAACCCATTTCAAGCCGAGAGTAGAAATAACAGAGTAATGGGAGGAGGAGGATGAACTATTTTACAGAATACCGGCCGAAATAAGGCATCATTTGCTCACCATTCGAGAGCAAAAATGCTCCAAATTTTATGAATTTAACATTTTATGGGATTTGAGAGGTCTCAGTTTTCCAAATCAATATGATTTATCCATTTCATTGTTAAAAATTTTTAAAAATCTAGGTAAAAGGTAAAAATATATTCATCGACCGTAGTCTGTTTTGACTCTTGGCAAAAAACGCTCAATCGCCCAGGATCGAATTTGAGCCACCATAATCACGCTTTCGGCCAAAAGGCCTCCTTTTCAAAAAAATTTCGCAAATCTCATTGAGAGCTGCCGAATGTCGAAGAAAAATTTTTTTGAAAAGTTTTGGAACAGCATGAACGAGAAAAAATTCTTCTACAAAGATTTTTCACTATTTCAATATTCCAAAAAATCATTATAATGACGATGCAAAAATGCATCAGTGGCCGGAAATGGGTTAATATATTACCTTCTTCAGGGCTCGAAGGATGGTTTACTCAGTTACCATAGTTGCAACTCTACAGGGTGTAAGCCTAACTGGTCTGCCATACGGTACCAGTCGATTCTACAACTAATTTGCAACAAAAAATGTCCCCTGGCAATTTTTTTTAAAACCCTTCGTTTTCGAGTTATTTTAACTTCAAACTTTTTTTCGTGATTTTGACCTTATGTCGTTAAATCGATCATAACTCCTTTAATTTGCTGTGTAAATTACAATTTGAGGATACCGTTGGAAAGAGTATTAAATTTTCTATCGGATAGACGCCTTAACTTTTTTTTAAGTCAAGGTTTGAGACATGAAAACGTCCTCTAAAAAGAGAATTTTACGTAATTTTGGAAACCTCGCATTTTTTCAATCTCAAATTGAACTACGAGAACCCATACTTTTTCAAGATGCAAGAACAGTGAAAACTGCGCCAGAATCTCAGCTTTCCAAAGGTATAGTCAAAACATATTCTACAACCGAATTTAGGGGAGACATTCGTGTTTGAATGCGGAAAAACGTGCATTTCTCGAACGAAATTGGCGCTCCGCCTAGTCGATCTGAGGGGTCGGACGATAGCAGTGGGTGGGTCGGCGCCAGTGTTGCCAAGTTGGGGGTTTCCCCCCCAAATTCGGGTTTTTTTTTCTAGACGGGGGGATTTTGGGGGGAGAAATCTTTTGGGGTTTTTTTGGGGGGTTTTTACCGACGAGTCGGGGGGATTTGGGGAGAATAAAAATGAATCAGCAATTAAAATAGCAGCAGGTAATATATAAATTCAATGGAGTGAAAAACTTCACCGAATTTACCAATGTCTATCGTGGGCTCAATGGGACTATAATTTTGGAGTTTTGGAGGACAAACTTTGTCTCTACTCTTTTTCGATCTTTGATCTTTCGCAACCACACACACTGATAAATTCTTAAAGTTTATTCGTCCGTCCGTTTGCGCTCGTTACTATTACAAACTTGAAGTTTTGAAGAAATTGAGAAGGTTTTGGAGATGGGGGTCGAATGCAACCTCACTGTTTGACATTTTGATTTTTTGTACAAAAAAGTACCCTACCTGAAGAAACTAGTTTATTTTTTAAAATGTTTTTAATGTTTTTTTTTTAAACCTTTATGACCTGAAACATATATCGCTAATACAATAATTGCATTGTCATCAAGATCCACTCCGCCCTCAAATCATTAATAAATTACAATCTACTACTAAAAAAAAAATTGCATTGTATTCATTGATATTTTTATTTCATCCTTCACTTTTAGGGTTTTTCTTTTTTGGGGGGATTTGGGGGTTTTTCGAGGTTGGCTCAGGGGGTTTTGGTAGCCGCTTGTTGGCAACACTGGTCGGCGCAACAGTAGACCGCGAGGCCTCCTGAAACAGGAGGCCAGAACGCTGATTTCGTTGAAAAAATGCACGTTTTTCCGCATTCAAACACAAATTTCACTCCTAAATTAGGTTGTAGAATATGTTTTGATTATACCATTGCAAAGCTGAGATTCTGGCGCAGTTTTCACTGTTCTTGCATCTTGAAAAAGTATGGGTTCTCGTAGTTCAATTTGAGATTGAAAAAATGCGAGGTTTCCAAAATTACGTAAAATTCTCTTTTTAGTGGACGTTTTCATGTCTCAAACCTTGACTCAAAAAAAAGTTTAGGCATCTATCCGATAGGAAATTTAATGCTCTTTCCAACGGTATCTTCAAATTGTAATTTACACAGCAAATTGAAGGAGTTATGACCAATTTAATGAAATAAGGTCAAAATCACGGAAAAAAAGTTTAAAGTTAAAATAACTCGAAAACAAAGGGTTTTTAAAAAAATTGCCATGGGACATTTTTTGTTGCAAATTAGTTGTAGAATCGACTGGTACCGTATGGCAGACCAGTTTGGCTTACACCCTGTATAGTAGCTATACTCCTATGGTGAGTACTACTACAAAGTACTTTTTTTTTGTACTTTGGCATTACGCACGACTCCGTCGCATCCAAGGAAAATTTCTTGGATAATCCCGATAGGCCACCCTTAGGGGAGTCGAATTGGCAGTTTTCAAGCTGTTCTTACACAGAGGTTATCTTGCGGTTGGGTCCATTTCTCTTTAGGAGTGAGTGTTGCGGTAAATAATCCTTGGCCCATCTTCTCTAGCAGTGGCATCTTTATTAGCTCATTTTGTATTGACTCTCAGTATGCTCACTGAGTAACAGGTCCTTCGAGCCCTGAAGAAGGTCATAAACTTACCGAAACCTCGGTAAAGAAGGAGTTTATTCCAGTAGACCCCATTCCCAATCAGTTGACTTAGTTACTGTGATTCCATTAATAACATGTGTGAATTTTCTTTAACCCTTAATATCCTGGGGCATCTTTCTGGAAGTCCGATTTTTACCTGCAACAGTTTATCCATTTTTGAACCAAAACTGATAGCCATTGGATTTCTATGAAGTATGAAAATTTTGTAAAAAACGTAATAATAATAACATAATAAATAAAAGAGTTGTCAAACTGTAATAGGACCTTCTACCCTCATTTCTCACTTTGTAGGCTAATAGTTGGGTTTTCTCAGAAAAGGCAGCACAGATTCCTCTATGAAGTGAATCTTCACCACCTTATTCATTGGTTCTGTCCCTACTTTATGGGAAATAGTAGATCCTAACATCCCATCAAGGATTTTTCCAAGTTTCCTTCTTTTACTTCATCAAAATTGGGTTTATGGACAGACTTTGCTGACGCAGATCGCGCTAGAGTGGCCCTTGGAAAGATCATTCCTGAGGTGACAGATTGTATGGCCTTTGAGGTACCTTCTGCTCAAATATTCTGTAAACTTGAATTCAAAACTCCGAAAAAAAAACATTTTTTTTAAACAAGTGGGAAATTAAGTTTTTTTAATTAAGTTTAATTAGTTTAAATTTTCCTTTAAGGGTTCGTTGGTGCAGTTGGCTTTCACCTCATTCCCTTATAATTCCATACTTGGATTCACATTGGAACACAAAAAACAATGCAGTGGCGTCATCCGTGACCAAATTATGAGATTAAAATACGATTAGTAGGTACATCGACCAAACGAAGGATACAAGGAACTCTGCCTTTTCATCAAAATGGCTCTTGCACAAAAACCCTTTACAAACAAGAAGCTTGAAGCTAGCTTAACCCTTTCCATTGCAAAAGAAAGGACACTTCTGAAAAGACACTAAAATAGGACATCCAATCATTTCTAAGGTTTCTGTGGTTTTAAAAACCTGGTGTACTTCAGTCACCCTTGCCAGGTTCATGAGTTGCCACTAGTGTCACTGAGATAGTTTTTAAAATGAGGTACGCCATGCCAGGTTACTGTAACAATTGTTAGGTTGCTTAATAAGTAAAAAAAAGAAAAAAACAACTATAACCTTTAAAATGTGAACTTTATTACTCTATAAACTCAGAATGAGTTTTAAAAAATTCTCCAGCCTTTCAAATTCTTTCTTTGAAATCAATTCTCTGGAGGGGCTTGATGAAAAGCGATTTGGATGCAGCTTTTCTTTTCTTGGAGGACCTTATTAGCTGCTCGGACCTTATTAGTCAGCTCTGAAACGAAAAACGCTGCAAATTATCTCAATAATTGTTTGTTATCCCCACCCTATCCACCTACTGGATATCTTTTCCTATAACCCTTTTCCTGGCAAAAGTAGAAATAATGAATTTTTTTTTTTCAATCTTTTTCCAGTATTCAATTTTCAGTTTTAACTGACACTGGAATGAGGAATTTCACCAAGTCGGAATTTCCTATTTTTGACCCCAAAATCGGATTCAGCACCTCGAAAAACCCCCTAAGGCAAACTTTTAGCCCGAACTTCCTAATTTACGAATAAACAAAACAGTGTAGAAAATACGAATGTTAAAAAAACCGGAAAAATGACGCCATGCAGGAATAGTTCATTTATGGCCGCTTGAAGCGCTGAGATCGAGAAATCCATAGTCCCCAGATGCAAAATTTCACGAAACAGTAAAGTTCGAAATCGAAAAACTGAAGAAAAAAATAGAAAAAGCAAGATGGGGAATATTAGGTTTCCCCTGT
Organism: Apolygus lucorum; assembly: GCA_009739505.2. Lineage (NCBI taxonomy): Eukaryota > Metazoa > Arthropoda > Insecta > Hemiptera > Miridae > Apolygus > Apolygus lucorum. The sequence continues at coordinate 39,768,408 of CM019169.2, forward strand.
TTTTGTTTCATAACTTTTCTCTTAAAAAACACGATTTCGTCGTCCCAATGGGCAACACTGGGAGGAGACGGCGATCCGAACAGCCCAATCAGCGAGCGTTCCCGCTTCACGTCCGTTTTCCCGGTTATTTTTGAAATCATAAATTTTGATTGTCTCCCAAAAATAACAGGAGACTCATTTTCCGAATTCAGCCCGATTTTCATCTATCCCACACCATTTACTATTCAAGAAAAATGCAAACAGAATTCGGTGAAATTCCTCATTGGACATCCAAACCATTTCTATGGTTCAAGAAAAACCTGGTGTAGGTGCTTCAGTCTCCCATGCCATGTTTATGGGACTGAGGTACACCTTGCCAGGTTTAACCTGGCAAGGTTACTGTAACGATTTTTGGTTGCTAAATAAGTAAAAACAACTCTTAAAACCTTATAATCTAAACTTTAGGTATTACTTTTTAAATAAGTTGAAAAAAAAAATTTGCCAGTTCGCCAGTAACCTGGCAGGTTACTGTAACGATTTTTGGTTGCTAAATGAGTAAAAACAACTCTTAAAACCTGTAAAATCTAAACTTTATTACTTTTTAAAATAAGTTGAAAAAAAATTCGCCTGCCTTTTACATTTGTACTTTTAGCAATCACTTTCTAATTATTGCAGTAGATTTCAGTAGAAACAATCATTTCAGTAGAACAATGGTGTACTGAGGTGCACCTTGCCAGAAAAAGGGTTAAGAGGATCCGTGAGACGAAAAAATGAAAGAAAATTGAGAATTCCAAAAAATTTCCATAAGATTGTCAACCCTCATCCCCAATAAAAATATCTATCACATTAATTTATTATTGACAATAAAATGTCAAAACGCTGCAAATTATTTCATAAAGGTTTATTTTTCTGTATTCCCCTTCAAACATTTCAGAGGTATTTTGAAAATCCTGTAAGTTTGAGGTTTCAGAGGATTGCCAGTTTCTCAGTTCTTCCACTCCTAATACGATTAGGTGGCGAATTTGATATAATTACGTTGTAATTATGTAACCAAAGGGTTCCAAGACGAAAAAAACCCTTTGTACCACTATAACCAGCAAAATTACGACAGATGCTCTGGAGCGTTCGAGAAAACTGCAAAAGGTTGAGGGGAGGTTGCAATTGTTTCACTTTCCGTCACGACACAGTCATTTTCAAGTTGTTAGAGGCTCGTCACGGGAAAAACTTGAGGTACGTCAGAATGCAAAGGAAAAAATTGTGAAGGAGAAAAGAAAAAAAGGCGGAGTTCGAAGGACTCGACTTGGCCGAAGAAGAACGACGGCGTTTGAGGGGATTTCAGGAAATCGTCGGTCGACGGAGCGTCGAAATTTTAACCCATTAGTGCCCGTAATTATTTTTGTTCGAATTTTTTTGTGAAATTTTATATTCTTACTATTTTTGACCCGAGGATCACGGGAAAAATATCTAAGAGAAGTGAAAGGAGACCACCACCACCTCTTCATCCGCGTACTAATAAGGTAGTTGTTTATATTCTGATCCATCAGATCCGTTCCACCCATTGATATGTTGTATTGGTAAATTGTTTGAGGCATTTGAACCGTGGTGTTCTTATTTTGTTCGGGTGAGTACCTTATGCTTCTTCATCAAATAACTGATCAAAACCTGTGAAAGGTGATCCACTGAACTGTGAATAGTTGATAGAAGGAAAATTAGTTACCCATTTTGTATTTATTAGCCAATTTGACGTCAACAAAAACACCATCAAGCCATTGTGCCGGGCTCTTACGGGGACCAGTCTCTTTCAATCGGTTCTTCATCAAAATAACATCTTCATCACTCATCAGTTGTCCTGTAGAAGTCCAAACTGCTTCTGCTTCAAGATATTAATTTCCGCCAATTCGTACATTTCTAATCACAATTTGAGAGAGGATAACAATTTATTACATGACAAATGCCGGATAGTTCTTGGATTTCGTTTTCTTCATTGCCTGAATCGTCATCTGTCAATTCAGCTGGATGGGAGGTTCGATGAAAGTATCAACTGAAATGTCTGCGTCACTATTCATGTCGATGAGCACGTCGAGAGCATCTTGAAGGAAAAATCCCGGTCTTAAATTAGAAGCAAAAATTAAAAATACTATTCAATCATCTACGGAAAACCACTAGTTATGAATGCACGCGAAAAAACTTGAACAGTTTAAAATATTTGAAAAGGATGAGTGAGCAGAATAAATAGTTTCCTATTTTCTATCAATAGGTAATAATATCTGGTAGTAATATCTTTAGTATAATTTGATAACCTGGGCCACTTCATTACAAAAGGGAACAACCACACTTGATTGTGGTTGTAGTGCATTTTATGAGGCATTTGATTAAAATCATAATCATCAGAGTGGAGCAATTTTGGTTGAATTTCAAGTATATTATTATGTAAGTAAAATTCTGTTCAAATCCAAAATAATCAACAGCCGTTTTTGACCAAAAAACTGATTTAGTCCGGAAAATAATTAAATTTGAATCAGAAACAGACAGCTCTAGAAGACGAGAAAGCTTAAATAACTCGATTCGAAAACTTAAATGCGAACGAAAATTTTGATTTTGAAGACCCCATTTTTGCTCCACGATTACAACTCTTCAACTTCAAATTCAAGATTATTTTAACCAAATTTTTTAAGATTATTTTAAGGGTTTGACAGACACGAGGGAAAGTTCAATGAAGTATTTTGACAGCAGTGAGCATCTTGAATATCCCAGGCGCTCAGTACCTGTCCCCCCATTATAGACGGTTCCATTTCAAAACTTCAGCTGTGATCTAACCGCCACGAAAAGTACTTAGTTCCCTACTTTCTGAAAACCACCATGTCCCTTAGACACTTTTTACACAAGCAACCAAAAAACGAACGTTTTCAAGCATAATTTTGCCTCAATTTCCAACCGATTTGCGAAATTCTTTTTTGTTCAGATGACTTTGAATGACCAAAATATCGAAATTAGCATGGAAGGGGGAAAGTGGGGGGAGGGGGAATATTAATAAAATATCCGACTTTTCAATGTTTTGGTTCCTTTATAGCTTACTAATTGTACACAAAATGTGAAATTGAGGAGACATTATCAATATAGCTCTATATTTTCATGAATTAAGTATTCTTTGTGCCACCATGGAACAAATTAGGCGTGCCACCATGGTGCCAGGACACCAGAAACCGCATATTTCGTGGGTTTTTGTGTGTTTCACCTTGAACACGGAACACGGATGTGAATTTCTGCGGATTACCTTCCTAAACTGGCACCGTTGCAGGAGCATGGAGAGTGGGGGGACTCAAATTCGCATGTTGAGTATCGTAGATCATACTTTTTGAAATTCTGTGCAATTTAGACTTCTTGAGACCCCCATAGATTACTTGGGAGTAGGTGTAATTACTTACGAACTAATAAAATGCTGGTATGACGAAAAATATATTAATTAACCCATCACGTGTCTCAAAAACAACTTTGTGTCTGTCAGACCCTTCATACACAGGGAGTCCATCAGTAGGTTTATACACACCAGGGGTTAAAAATGAATACCTAGTCTAAGCACCTGTGTCGAGGAAAGTAAAGGTTTTACTTTACAAGTTTCATGTTCAAGTCGACTCTCGAAACTAAATAATCAAATAATTAAGATTAAATTGATTTAATCATCCCATTATTATTAGTAATAAAATACCAATTAAAATGTAACTAATAAAATTTTCGTTAATACTGACCTTGGTATTGGGTTTAGATTATATTTGTTGATCGAATGTAGATTTGTTGCCCACAAAATGGGTGAAAAGCATAATTTTTACTAAATTAAGAAAATAATAAAGTTTATTTTGGGGTGGACACAAACCACTAGGGAGGAAAGTTGGCCTTGCGAGCTTCTTAGCTTTCCAGGAGGAAGGGATTACTTACTGGTCCTCCCAACTTCCTGGAATCCGAGCTCGAAACTATTGTTTTCGCTACTGAACCTGCCCTACGCATGCGCAATGGCGTCCAGCTCATTCAACGGCCAAGGGAGGGACAACCGTCAGTCAGTCAGAGTTGCCAACTCTACTGATTTTTTGAGGTATCTGTAGATTTAGGGAAAATTTTCAAAATCTACTGAATGTTTGAAATTGTTGGCCAATTTACTAAAAAATTGTCTGAATTCTCTTTTTATCCTCTGAAAATTGCACTTTTAGGTAGGCTTGTATAGTGAACTTATTTATTATTGTTCACTCATATTATAAGACTGAGGTTTCCGTGAATTTTGGCCAATTTACAAAAAAAAAAATTTCCGAAAACTCTTCTTATCCTTTCAAAATTGCGTTCTCAGGTAGGCTTGTATAGTGAACTTATGTTTTATTGTTCACTCTTATTATAAGACTGAGGTTTCCGTGAATTTTGGCCAATTTACAAAAAAAAAAATTCCGAAAACTCTTCTTATCCTTTCAAAATTGCGTTCTCAGGTAGGCTTGTGTCGTGAACTTGTGTAATATATTTTTCTTACTATAAGAATGAGGTTTCCGTGAATCTCCGTACGAACAATGAACTTTTATTTTAGAATGATAACATATTAAATAATCGCATGGAACTGAAGCTAATAATTTTCCAGTTAACTCCAGTTAGACTCTGTTTTCTTGATCCTTTCCTTTTTTTACCAAGTTTGTATTATTTTATTGCAATACGTTATTATTCCTCCTCAATTGATTACTTAATCATACCCGATTTGTTAGTGAATAGTAAAAATAAGACAACTAAGACTTGTCTTTTACTTATGCATAGTTAGGTAAGTAGCTAACATTCTGACGGAAATTGATGTGAAAAGCTAGTACCATGTTTCAAGGACTCTTGATGAGTCCCAAATGGTTTGATTAGGTGGTGTTCAAAATAATGTTTAGCGAATTGGAAAAACCAACAATAAATTATTTTAGGATTCATGCTATTATTTGCAATTTAATTTTTTCCCTTCGTTTACCCTGCTTTTAAATTGAAGTTTAATTTATTGCGTACTTCGAAGGACTATTGAATACGTAGGTCAATATTCAATCATCAATATTCAACTATTGATAGACTTAGGTAAAACTGCAGGCACAAAAATTGTAGGTAGATTTCAATTAATTTTCTTATTTATAAATTTTTTTAAAATTAATTCTTCGTAATTTTTAGTAAAGAGTAGTGAGGGGTATGAGCTGAATATCTACCTGAAGTACAGTATATTTAGAGTAGGTACGGTATACATAGACGTTTAGTCAAATAATGTACAGATTCAAGTTATGAACGAAACAAGCGTTAAAACTCAACTCGTGAAGAAAAAAAAACATTCGTATCTCTTTGAGGAATTAAAATGATACGTACCTAATTTGTCTACAGATTTTTGAAGGGAACGATCTACAGAAAAAGTGGTTTTTTGAGTTGGCAACCCTGCAGTTCAGTATTATTCTAGGCCGGGGTGGTAGGTTGTGATTCCTGAATCCTGGATGATTGGATGATCTGAATTGTCCTCCAGTGCGTATATTCTTCTTGGTTAGGACGTCGTTGTATTTTTCGGGTTGTGCATGGTCATTTCGCAACAGCGGTCGGCGTGAAAGTGTTGTGATTGGTGATCAACAGTCAACACCCTTGGAAACATCCAACGAATTTCCTACTCCACTCGGATTTCACTACAGGTACCTAGCTCATCAAGCTCATTCAAATACAGGGAAACCTCTTGGCCAGGTCTCCCCAAACGTGTACAGATTTAAAGTTAAAACAAAAAAAATTACAAATTTTCCAGAATAAAGGCGGAAACGAAGGGGTTTGTGACTTGAGAACAACACTTTTTCCAGGTAGGTGCCCACTTGTGCTGTGCAATGAGGACAACACTCTAGGAATGAAACATCAATGTTTGTGTCCAGAATTGAATTTAAGTTTTTCCTCTTTACGAAAATAACTACCTACCTACCTATAGTACTTAATTCACTAGTTTCATTGCCCACTTTAACCTATTAATGCCCAGTGTTGCCATACGGCAAAATAGAGGGCCTTTCTGTTTGGAGAATGCTGGGCACCTTCCTTCACTGAAAATCCTTTATCCTGGGGATCTTTTTCTCGAGATCTGTCTGATCATGTTGATGTATAATTCAATTAATTCTCTATGTCCAGCCATGAGGGACGCACATAGCTCATTGGATGCTCACAATGCACGATGAGTCACCTTCAAATTGATTGATTCTTGGCCTGGCTAGAGGTTGTAAGAACTAAAAGTACCCTACCAAATATCCATGTTTACATCACCAGGGCTATGATACTTTATCTAATCCATTAGTGGTATTTTTTTTTGACTAATTATGAATATTACAGTGAGTTGATGAATTACTCTCATTATTGGATGTATTCCTCATCCAATATTCCAAAAGAGTTCCCAGTAGATCCGGTAACTTCACGATACAATAATACTGAAAGTTTTTGAAAAAATAAAAATCAGTTTTTGTTGCTCCCAGCGTTGCGATATGGTAACGTAAATCCATCAAATTCAACCAGGAGATTTTTGATATTATTTTTCCCGTGTTCTAAAGACTGTTTGTAGTCGGTATTGGAGTCGGAATATCACATCTATTTTCAAAATATATAGAAAAAAAATTTCGTATCACTTGATGAGAGTTGTGACGAAAGGGTGATGGAATTCAAAGAAGAGGTAGCAGACTTGGCAATCTGTGATACACCAGTGCTATCTGAATGCCTGATTTCGAATCTTTTCGTCGAATCAGTAAATTTTCACCCAAACCGCCCTTTTTTCAGCTTGTGTTTCTTTCAACATGGAGTCAGAGGTGGAGAAAAAACTAGGAATTTCCACGTTCAAAATACTTATCGAAAATGATTTTAAAATAATTATATTAATTTACTTTCAAACTTAGAAAATGTTTCGCATATTGAGGCCTCTGACGACAACCGGTCTCAGCGCTCGGTATATTCACGTTATGGTTCACGTAGCTGACCGCATTAGAGTGACAACAAATCAATATGGAAGCTAAACATAGATGTACTGATTAGATATTGATCGGATTGGGTCAAGCGAAATCGAAGAGAAGCGTGAAGCGGGACGAGTGTAAGCAATGGCGACAGTAATTTTGTACATGAGCAAATAAAATAATACGTCCATAGAAATTATGACATCGGGACAGCAATCCGGGCATCCGCACAGTTGATCTAATTTTCTTTCAAACAAACAATGTGAACCTGCTTTTGAGTTCTCTTATCAATCTCAACAAGTATCACTGTGAAAAATACTAACCAAAGTAGGAATTAATCGAAAAAGTTATTCCATAGATGTTCTTCCCCAATGAAATCACTCGATGAAAATTTTGGAAGTAGGTTACAATTTCCTGGATCCGATAAGATCATTTTATTCATCATTTCAATTATTTATTAAATAGAATATAGTTAAAGTTCCAATATCTATAAAGTTGTGACTTCCTCCTAGACTTGACTTGATCACAAACTTGATAACTACTCTCACCTTTCTCGACTTAGCTCACCTTTGCGTGCAGGTTAGATCAACCTTTACGTCGTTTAACGGATTTACACCGGTGGACAAACTCCTTCTTGAGTATTTCTTCCACATCTCTCACCTGAGTAAGTTCTAAAGAAAAGTAAATTTAGTCAGACTAAATTTAGCCATTCTATTCAAATTCTAAGTTGTTAATTCAGTCAGAAATAGAGTACATTTAACAATGTCCGCTGAGAATTCGTGCTAAGGGTTCCCGTACGTTAGCGGGATCCTGCGCGGGATTGACATGTTGTAGGTATGGATCTTGCGAGATTGTCATATTAAAGGTATAATATACCTTTAATAAGCCATATTATGGCTCTTGCGAGATTGTAGGTAGGTGCGGATTAAAAGCCCTTACTGGAATATTTCTACTTCCATGATCGCTCTCAGACAGTTCATTCGTCTTTATCCTCGTAATTCTTGAGTTTTTAGTGAAAATTGCCTTAAAAATGGCAAATTTATGGCAAGACCAAAACGGAAAGAACACTCAATTATCGACAAAAATGACCTACATCCCGATTCGTTACCCTTGAATCTTAAACTGTTTATTAAAAAACATATTTTCAATAAAAGTAGTCTTAATTTTATGAATTTTAGAATTTTGACACCTCTTTTTCCCACGATGGTTAGAGATTTTTGGGACGTTCATTCAGAAGGACTAGACGTCTTTTAGGCGATTAATTAGGGGGTTAATTTATTATTACCTAATGTTGCGTTCATTGGTGACGTTTGCCAGGGCCCCATCGTCCAGTGTGACGTCACCACGTTACCTGTACACTCAACTTCAAAAACGCTGCAACTGATTACACAATGGTTTATTATTTACTGTATAGATCAACCGTCCGCATGAAAGCGGCTTTCTAATAGCAATATCATCCGAGGGTCCTTCGTGCCTTCATTAATATATTAAATGTAGAACCAAATTTTGGTTCTTGGTTGCCAAGGATGCACAACTGAGTAGATACGACACGAAACTCTATTTAAAGAAATGAACAATAATCGCATTTGAACGAATATTAGGCCTCCATCTTTTGCGATTCACACCCGAATTTGATTTAGTAAGTGCAACCTTGAGTTCTCATTGGGAGCAAACGGTTTGACCTGCAGAGCTCTGCGTGGTCTCTTTCGATTCTAAAAAGTCAATACTTTATTTTTTTTTTAAATTTCTTGTTTGATTTCAGAGGTTCATTATTGCATATTATAAACCAAAATCATCGAATAAACTCCACAAATTATTTCCTAACGGGTAATATTATTTTGCTGTATTGATCAGCCGTCTTCAAAGAACACGAATTTTCCATAGCAGTAACCTGGTGTGGAGTTAAAATCATGTTTATTTTGACAGAAAGTACTTATCGCAAACTCTTTGTTTTTCTAGAGTTGTGGGTAGGTAGGTACTTCATAACGAAATTTGGCGATTGGTTGCTAACCGTTGGTCCTGCAGAGCTCTGATGATTCCAACTGCAATATTATCTTAAATTGATGAAAAAACTATTCCTTCATTATTGAAAGTTTTTTTCGAACAAAGGAATTTGGATGTCATCTCTTATATTCCTCCCCTTAGAATTGAATGCCACTAACCAAAAGCTTCGCAGCTCAACTGAACTCCGAAGGGAACCAATATTACCAAATTTCTCTACTGTGTTTTCCCTTCAGATCTTACTAGGCTGTTGAGCGAGATATTTTTAGTGTGAGTGAGTAGGTGTGCCAGAATTTTGTTTTTGTTTTAGAAAATAGTCTGTTGGTCCCACTGCGCAGCGCACCTATCAGCTGGTCCTATGCATTGACAACCTTCTGTGGGCTGCAAGGTGTGCATGGACGATGAGCTTCCCACGCTGCCGTTCTGTCACAAACCGTCGTTGAATCCGACAGGTGTCCTTGATGTAAACTCGAATGCCTCCACAGCCCCCCCCCCCCATTCCCTTGTGCTAGTCGAGAACATTAAAATTTACATCTCCCATATAACGGTAGGTAGTTATTTTCGAGTCCACACTACAGTAGGTAGAGCGATGCAGACATGTAAAATCTCGGCAGATTACCTACTATGAACCGATTTCATTGAATGGTACCTATATTTTGATAATGATGTTTGGGTAGTTTCATCAATAATGTAGATAATTAAATTATAATCAAAAAATCTTGTAGAAATTGTCTAAATTTCCATTCTATGACTGGAAAACCCTCAAAAAATACTCTACTCGTCTTCCTGGATTCATAGAGTATCCACAGATGATTTATTCCAATTCACAGTGAACCATACTACCATGCTTTTTTTGACATTTTATATCTTTACTTTGGCACACATAAAAATAAGTCACGAAAAATTGTCACAAAACTGGTCACGAAAAAGCGTTACAGTTAGTTCCACTTCCAGTTAGATTTCCACTTACAACCAAGTCATCACTACGGAACTTTATCTTCGTCATTCGTGTTCCTAGAAAAATCGTTCAACATTCGTTGGAAAGCCCTAAATGTATGCATAAATTATATAAAACATATTTTTATAATTATATAAAATGTCCCAATGTGTTGCAGACTCGTATGCAAGCGTTCAACATTTTACTTTATAAAGTAAAATTATAAATTATAAATAATGATTGCAAATTATCAAGTTCACTTATGTTCGGAAGGACAAGCAGCATGGTATTTGTTAAACCTTCAAAAATTCGTGTACATGAATTAACTTACATAAAACATAGTTTATGTAAGTAAATCCCATCCACTATATCTACCTTTTTCCAAAATGATTGCGGGGGATACTGTATGCCCAAGGTCGGTTTTAAAAAATAAAAGTGGTCCATACTCTTGCTCTACTCGGATCCACAAACTCAGACTTAGTAACGTCATCTTATAAACAATTAATAGTTTTACAAAAACTTGAGAACTATGCCAATTTACCTCAGATACATTTCAGGTGTAATCAGAGTAGAGGCTGCAATGAATTAAATCATTATGGTGAGAATCAAAAGGAGAGGTTTTTTAGTAAACTGAAAGCCAATCGAGGAGGATGAAAAATATTAAAGACTGCTGTCATTGCGATCCAAGTTATGGAATTGGAAGATGCAAAATGTTGATTATTTAGTATAAAACTTTCATTAGCGTGTTTGTAGCGAAGTGAAGCAAGAAAACGATTTTTCGTCATGGGTTGATTTCATTCGTTCTGGTTTCTAATTCCGGGCTATCGAAAAATAGGTGATTCGTTAGGTTCTCTCGAGAGGATACATCGTACAACCTACATCTAGGATTGTATTTGTGGCCCAGGGCCGCAATTACCTCGGAACGCAGCGATGTAATCATTGGAACACAACCTTTACCTACCTCAACTTCCAAGGATTTCAAATCCGGATAGTCGTTTCTTTCTGCGAACAGGCCGTTGTTACAGCGACCGAAGCATAGTTATCATTAGGCACCTACTCGCGGACCTCATGAAGGAAAAGGATGTTATGAGTCTTGAGGTAGAAGATTTCGTAACCCTCCGAGCCATTTTGCTTCTTCTTTACCAGGCGTAGATACTCGTAGATACGAGTGACCTGTTACACTAATTCACACTACTAGCAGAACTGCTATCAAACAAGTAATATGTAAGTATGCACCTGGCAAACTTATTTAGTTAGCGAGAGAATACATCAATTCAGAGCAAGATGTGAAGTGGTTGAAATTTAGCTCCTGCCTTTTGTACGTATTCCGTAGCACTACAATAGGGTGTGCGCCTGGGCAGGAAAATATATTAGGTATCAGTAATGACGTGCATAATAATTTATTTGCCCTGGAAAACTAGCAAAACTTCCAGAAATTTCGGAACAGGTCAACAATAAAAAAGGTGTTGTTGCGGGTTAGCCTATCTACGTTTTATGCCCCTGGCGGACGTTGCCATATGGCAACATTCTTGGGAATTGATCAAATTAACTTTTCTCTAGTCTACACGCATCTAAATGCCTACCTCGTTGACAATAATTAGGACGCTAATGTTTAATTTCAAGTTATTAAAAGTCCCGTCAGAGGCGTTATTCTATGAATATGTTGCCGCGCTGATAGTGTCAAGACAACAAATTTAGACTTCAACCTAATGGTAACTAAACATCAGATTTTGAAACAAGAAATGTCAATATAAACCTCGGAAAATGTAAACAATTATAATATGATTGTTATTATGATTACATATTATGTAATCCAGTAATTTAAACTGATTCCAATAAATTGCGGCAACAGAAAATTATTAAAACAGAAAAAATAAATAAAATCATGAATAGGAATTTATGTGGATAGGTGAAGGTATGATGTGAAATATCGAATAAAGTAATTTTAAATGCTTGCATACGAGTCTGCAACACATTGGGACATTTTCATGACAACCACTACACAACAAGGTTGTGAAGTGAGGGTGTTAGTTCATGTACCCAAGCATCAAAATAAGAAAACAGTTGATTGTTCTCTACGCAACACAGCGAGTCTATTTCATTTATTGGTATCGCGTGAGCAATTATTCGTGACGATTTTTCAGTTTATGTGCCAAAGCATAGAAATGAAAATGTCAAAAACTGTTTATTGTTATTTTTAATATAAGGTAGACCTCATTCTGAGAATTTTGGTACCAACCGCGACCTTCTAGCGTGTGTAAATCTTTTCCTATGAATTTTTAAAGTTTCTACCGTTTATGACGTCACAGTGAGCTGGGGGGTCCCGCCCAGGCGAGAGGGGCGCGTGACGTCATAAACGGTCGAAACTTTAAAAAATCATAGAAACAGATGTACTCACGCTAGAAGGTCGCGGTTGTTGCCAAAATTCTCAGGATTTAATCTACTTTCGATTAAAAATCTTTAAAAAAATCAAGACGCACCCCCCATTTACAAGATTACTTTGAGTTGCACTTGAATGGTGACTAAATTCTTTGAAGTCTCCAACACAGCCCTCATTACTAATTCGGTTGGACAGGGATCTACCGAGAGGAACTAGTAGGTTAAAACGCTGCAAATTATTACACAGTGGTTTATTATTTTTTATTTTTCTATATAGATCACTCGTCTGCAAAGCCACCAACCATCCAACATGAAGAAAAACATCGATCGCATTTTGGTCAGCTAAAATTTGAACGGAGATTAGGCCTCTTTTGCGATTCACACTCGTGTTTCTGATTTATTATACGTCCAAACTTTAAATTCGCGTTGTGAGCGAATGGTTTGTCCTACAGAGCTCCGGGTGGTCTCAAAAAATTTTAAAAATTCTATAGTATCTCAAATTGAAGGAAAAACAATACCTTTATATCAAAATTTTTTGAGTTAGGGCGTTTTCAAAATTTCAAAATTGATTTTGGAACCCTTAGAAGTGACCTACATCAACCAAAATCTTTGGGGCACAACTAGACCCCAAATGGAGCTTACATACCAAATTTCATCAAAATCGATCAATGCTAAGTGGCAAAAGTGCCGCGGACGGCGTACGGACGGTCAAATTTGTATTCGATTTTTGGATTCTACGTACCTTGAAACGTAAACCATCAAATTTTGAGGGGGTGTTAAAAATTTTTTTTCCTTGGTCGATTCCAAAGGTTCATTATTGAAAATAATAAACCAAAATAGGTCTCAGTCCGTGAATACAAGGCTTTCCGCCTTTTCTTTGGTAATTATGGGCCAATTTTTATGATTCCTGCAGCAATCTTTTAGTTTTTTCTTTGGTAAATGCACTAATGAACCCTTCTGTACAAAAAAAAGTTTTTTGGCTCTCCTGAAAAATTTGGAAAATGTGTGATACGTGGTGTTGCTGTGAGGTCGAAGATAGGTGGGTAGTCTCTGAACGGTTGATGGGGTTCTGAACCGAAACCAGTCTCCAATAAAGATAATTTTTTATTAGCAGAAGAGTCCCAAAATTGTTTCTCCAAAATATACTCCGCCTCTGCAATATCGGCAACCATCAAAAATCAGTAGTACAGGAAGGTACCTGGAGATTGAAGTTTTGAGATTATATACTCTGCATCGGATCATGTATTCAACCGTTTTGAATACCAGAAAGCTATGTGCCACACACACTTGCCTAACGTTTTTATCTCAATTTTACTACACAAATTTTCGGGATTTCCCTAATTTTTATCTGATTTTGATGACATTTTTCAGAGGTACTTTGGATTGTTGCCCTTAAATTTCTCTATTCGTAATGATTGCATTATTTGAAAATGGATGGTACTTTGGAGCAGATGAATCTTGAATTCTATCGCAAATGGGTCATGATTAGCGATGACTCCAGTTAATTAAATTAATGTGACATTCTTCAACATACTGAGGAAATAATAATAATTGATCACACGGTAAATCGAAATTCACTTCTGAAACATGATGAAATTTGTCACAAATTTGTTACGACGATGTAGTCGTGAAGGTCATGTTTTATAGGAAAATATCAATGAATTTCAAGTCCATGTCATAGTGAATGGGAGTATACTGCCCACTCAACTTGGCATGTTTTTTTTTAACCTTACCTTCGCCATGGTTACTGACGAGGTTACACTTTTCAAATTCTTTTTTGTGCAGAACACGACCGCGCAGCGCATCACGGATCCGTTGCATCATTGAGGAGGGATGTAGAAAAAACGCTCGTTTTTCCCCATAACACCATCAGACAGACATCGGTGAAACTCGTGCCTACTCTTATTGCTTCCCTTATTGGTGCGCCAAATGGCATCTCTCAGGTAGGTAATGGGAAGAGTGAAAACAATACGACGGTACCTCGCTCGCCATTGTTTTAATGTCAGGGCCTCCTGAGCTCAGTCCGATATCGCCGGTTAGTCACGCTCATGAGCGTCTTCATGTTGCGAACCGTGAAATGCATGCTGCCAGCTGAGTTGGTAAAAGTTTCTCACCGCGAGTAGAAAAGGACTGATGTTATACGGCCTACTAATGTCAAATTAATAACCGCAAGTTGAATCCGCAAAATGGGGATGATTCCTCAAAACGTTCAAGATTCATGCGAAACTTACATTTAATGTGGCGGTTCTAATCAGTTGTTCCTAGTTTTATGTGACGGTTGAGGGGCCAAACAATATCAAATTTGTATAATATATTGAAATTATTTTTTGTGCACGCATTTAGTCAGAAATATGAGATACAGTACAAGCATCTGAGAGTGTCTTATGCTACTCCCCACGGTAAGACCGAGTCTTGTACTGTGGGGGAGGAGTTTCTTCCAGCTTCAGTTTGTCGGGATATAACTACACACTAACTTATGAATTGTAATGGAACAAAAAATCTATTTTAGAAATAAAAAATAACCATATCTAATATTTTAAAAAAATGTCCAAATGGGTGTGACACATAGCTCCCTTGTACTATATCCCATTTGTATAGATGATCCGATGCGTAGTAGCTAATCTCAAAACATCAATCACTAAGTACGTTGCACTGCCCTAATAGGGGACCATGTATACGTCAACCCGCACAATCTCTGAATATTTCTTCGAAATCAGATGGAAAATCGGGAAGTTATGGCTGTGGCAAGGATTTCATGATTGCGCATACGCAGCAGCTACTATCAGTCCGAGGATGATGATTTTCATTGGGGACCATCTACACGCCTACCCGCACAATCCCAGAAAATTTCATGGAAATCGAACTATAACTTCGTATATTTTTGCCCGTTGCAAGGATTTCTTGACAGACAGACAGACACGGAACCAAAATTGTTCAGGAAGGGCTGAAATGTAAAGTGCGAGTGGAAATTTTGATTTGGGAGATTTTGGAGTCAAATTTTTTGTCAACCTTGAAAACTGAAAACAATGCCTCCGCTCCCTTGGAAGACTCGGTTGCGGAATCTGATGAGTTTCCATTATTATTAAACGATTTCACGTCGGCACATGCGCAGTTTCTACCAGTGATCCGACCACGATGAAATTGATAGGGGACAATTTAATGTTCCAAACACAAATCCCTCTATAGAGGGAGTTCCAGTTTGGTTCCGAACTGGTTCAGGACTGCTTCTCCGAACAGACCATTTATATCCAAATTAGATGGCATTTATAAATGTCATAAATTGAAAAACTATATAAAAATATAGCCATTATAAATGTCATTAATTGAAAAAATTTATAAAAATATTATAAAATTTATGCCATTATAAAATGTCATAAATGCCATTTATAAATACCATCTAATTCGGATATAAATGGTCTGTTCGAAGAAGCAGTCCTGAACCAGTTCGGAACCAAACTGGAACTGGAGAGGGGAGGGGATAGAGGCGCTTAGACTCCTCCGAACTACTCTGGGCTTCTCCGAACCGTTCAGGACTGCTTCTCCGAAAGTACCTAAAGTAAGATAAGAAGTTACGACTGTTACAAGAGTTTCACGGTTGCTCATGCACAGAGGCTACTGTCAAACCGGACGAGATGATTTTCATAGGGAACCATCTACATGCCATCGCGCACAATCCTTGAAAATTTCATAAAACTCGGACGTGAAACCAAAATTGTTCAAGCAGGTCTAAAATGTATAGCGGGAGTAGAAATTTCATCCTTGAAAAGTGAAAATAATGTTTCCGCTGCATTTGTAGACTCGGAAGCATAGACGAGCGATGTTTGGCTCTTCTTAGCATAAATTGACTGAATTATCAGTAAAAATCGATTTGAGTTTCACACTCTGTACCCGAGGTGCGTTCTGTTTTTGGACGAATTCAAGACCTTAGTGATTAAACTGACCGGAGGTGCGAAATGATAGAGCAGCAGAAGCTCAAGTGTTATAATAGCGATTCAACGGAGCCGAACGACCTTGCATTTGATTGCGCTTTGAACAACAAACTGACAATAGCTAGTAACTATGCTTCCTATAGAAATTACCGTGACAGTTTTTTAGAGCAACTACCTTAGAAGTCTTACCGGGACACAAAAGTCGGTCGAAAATGGAGTAGAAATGTCAACAACCCGCGATATTTACTTAATTTTCATAGAAGTTAGATGAAGATGTATAAATTGTTAACTTTTTTTTTTTTCGTCTGAGACTAGGTACTTTTATATTTTAAGGAGACTACCGACTTCGATTGAGACGGAAGAAAACCATTTTCTTAGCTGGTTTGAAGGGCTGTCTTCCTCGAATTTTTTCTGAAAGTACTAGGATGTACCCAGACTACTTAGTACTTAGTCAGTACCTGAGAAACTTGTTTAGAGAACCCATAAATAGAGAGAATCCAACAAACTTCTATTGTTGACATGAGAGGGGTTTTGTTACTGGAATAAAGCGTTTAGTGACGTTAGGAATCAGTAAGCTGAGAAGGTAGTAAAATTAGATTCGCCTCAACTCTACCATTAAAAAAAAAAAAAAAATGAAAAAAATAAAAATAAATAAATAACGCACTATTAGTCGGCTGATGGAGTTTTATAAAGCTCACTTTGTAAATATTATACGTGTTCAATTTTAGGATTCACAGTACTGGAGACATTTTGAGAAAAAATAACGTACAAAATACTAATTATTTCTATACAGTTCTGTTTTGATAGTGGCTTCACAAGTACCAGGAAGGTCGGTAAGTGCATTAATAGGAAGAAGTACCTGAAGCCACATCTTTGGGAGCACAAAACATTTTGATGGTAATAATAATCTGTCAGGACACCAAAAGAGGGGCGCGACTTCGGTTTTAACCTGTCGATGTTTAATAATGAATCTTTGTTTGAATCAAATCGATCATAAACTATATTATGACAAACTTCATTGCATTCCTTGTGCGTAGAAGTATGCAAGTTGTGTTAAATTAAAGTAGAAATAGGCTTTTTGAGTTAACAACATTTTATATCATAATTTTCGTTCTACGTAATCATCTTTCTTTCATAATTTTCGTTCTACTTTTCTTATTGACCAAACATTCATCCACATTGTCTTTGCTTCAGTCAACCAAGTCGGCAATAGGTAGGTATCAAAATATGATAGGTGAGGTAAAAAAGGTTTCCGGAAATGTTGAACTCACAGAGGACGTACAACCTACCACTCAAGTAGTGACACGTACTACCCAAGTTTTTGACGTGATAACGTCTTATAAATTGGTTTACCGGGGACACTTCAAGAAACTGCGTTACGCTCCGCTCACGGAGGGGGTGCAGCTCGGCGCTCCCTGAAGCGCCCCCCCCCGCGCACCCCCCCCCCCCCCGCGTCCACCCCTTCCCCGGCGCTCACAAAAGCGGGAGCGCCCCGCCCCCCTTCCCTGGCACTCACTCCCCCCCCACCCATGGGAAATACCTACTACCTACGGGAAATACCTACTCTGTGCAACTTGACAAAGAATTTTATTTTATCCTTCTTCCTACTATACGAATGAATATTAACATTAAAATTATTTTACCACTCAAAGTCGTTGTCACGTAAAACTTTCACCCGTATACCGACTTTACAGGCAACAACACAGGGTTTTTAGGGCGTCCCACAGTAAGACTTGGGCGTCCTTATGCGATCGATCTGGGGTGAAGGAAGACAACACTCAACAGAAAAAAAAAAATAACCACACAGTAATCCGTTTTAGACCATTCTGAATCCAAATCCGCGAAAAAAAAACATAGGTGTATGTCTGTGTGTGTGTGTATGTGTGTGTGTAACAAAATCTTGTGTACTCTGCACAGGCCTTAGTTCTCAACCGATTTTCCTGGTTCTTTTTTTGTTCGTCGCGGAAAACTATCTAGTTGTGCACTACGTCGCCGGAATTTCGAATTTTGCCTTTTAAGGGGGGGAAAGGGGGGGTTAATGCTCAAAAACGTGCGTTTTTGGGCATAATCTTGTGTACTCTGCCCAGGCCTTAGTTCTCAAATGATTTTCGTGGTTCTTTTATCGTTTGACGCGTAATACTATCTAGTTGTGCACTACGGCGTCGGAATTTTGGATTTTGCTTTTTAAGAGGGGGAAAGGGGGGGTTAATGCTTAAAAAACGTGCGTTTGCGTGCATAATCTTGTAAACTCTGCCCAGGCCTCAATTTCCAACCGATTTGCGTGTTTCTTTTTTTGTTTGACTCAATTAACTTCCGAGTTGTACATGATTTTACCAGAGTATCAAAATTCACAAGGGGAGGGGGTGAGTGGGGGGATAATATTCACAAAATATCCGATTTTTCAATATTTTGGTTCCTTTACTACTTACTAATTGTACCCAAGCTTTGAAATTGAGGAAAAATTCTCATTATACCTCCGAATTTTCATGAATTATTCTCTGTACCACCATGGAACTAATAGTGGTGCCACCATGGTGCCATGATGCCATAAACCGCTTATTTCGTGGTTTTTTTTTTGTGTTTCACCTTGAATACGGATGTGAACCTCGATGGACCGCCTACTAAAACTAATAGATGAAAGTTCAATGTTACGACGTATTTCCGCTTTGGTGCCAGACTGGCACCATTGTTGGCGTTGGGGAGGTGGGGGGGGGGGGGTAACTCGAATTCGCATGTTGGGTATCGTAGATCATGGATTTTAAAATGCTCTTCAGATTCGAGGCTCCCATGCCGCTAGAAATGTTAAGGTGGATAATGGTGGGGGGGGGGGGGGGGTCAGTATTTTTGCCTAAAGTAATGAATAAATTACATCGAGTGAAACAGTTTTATCGCTTACCAACTGGTTTAACTGATCTAATGCTTATCCAATGGGACGTCCCCTGGAATGCATGCATTACTAAACAATATGTTCTTAACAGTGGGTCAGTTTCAGGCTAAAGCTGCAGTTGTCGCCAAGGCCAGTTTCCATTCCCTTAGTTTCATGACCCTACGATGTTCCAGTCCGAAGGATTTATACATTGATAGAGATTCATGAGTCATCTCTGCTTCTCCCTACCAAATCAAAAAAGAGTGTTTGAGTGAAAAAATATTAGCAAAGGTTCCATAATGGGGTATTTCGGTGGGTCGGAAATTCAGGTTTTTGACCTCAAATTTGGATTTAGCACCCTTGAAAACCTAAATACTCCAACTTTTAACCCAATGATACTATAACAAGTGGTAGAAAGGCTTTTTCATTACCAGTACCTACCTACCATCACAAATTTTCGCGGAGAGGTTCGGACCCGGAAGCCCTCGTATTCATAACGAAATTTGATTCTAGGAATGCTCGGAAAGCAAAAATAAGTGACAGGAAATTCTAAACAAAAAAAGAAAAAAACGCTGCAGATTATTACCTAATGCTTTATTGTTTTAACCCTAGAATGGAAGGGTGGAGTAAACTTTACTCCTCACTGTGTTGAGTAGGTTGTATGGGCTGAGTGGGCATAGGAAGAACTTCTAAAATATATGCCTCAGTAAGGATGTCTATATAATATATAGAGTAATATATAGTCTATATTATAGACATCCGTATCAGAACTTTTCCAAGTGGTGCGGTTTCTTCTAAAAGTCAGGGAGTAAAAATTACTCCATCTTTCCGAAAACGTAGGTCTAGAGGGGTAAATAGTACTCTTCATAAACCGTTTAGGGGCCTCAAATTTAACATGTCTCAGCGCGTTTGTGATTCAGAAATATAATTTCTACCGAACAGAATCACAAAGAAAATCAAGTGAACCGTCTACTCGAAAGAGAAAGAGTCATAACATCATCGGAGTAACGATACACAACCACATTCTGCAAATGCTGCCAGAAACCAATACTGACCCGGAACGAGGAACGAACGGCGACCGACTGAGACCCCCTTAAAAACACATCTCTATGGAAACGGTCTGCTAAATTCTCGTACTTACTCAATGACTACGTAAAAGTTCACAATAGTTGATAATTATCAGAATTGATATCAACATGATCAAAATTAAAAGATCAAAAACTATGTTCACACTAGGTACGTGATCATTTCAACGCGCTTTATTTCTAATAGGCTCGAGAGTCAAAAAGAAAAGCTCACCCTAAAAAGGCTCATTGTTGAACTTGTTGATCAGTATCACCCCAGCATATCAGTATCACCCCAGTCCATGGTACGATTTTAAGTTGAGAGAGTTTATAATGAAAGAAATCATAAATGCTTCAGAAATGCTTGCATACGAGTCTGCAACACATTGGGACATTTTCATGTCAACCACTACGCAACAAGGTAGTGAAGTAAGGTTGTTAGTTCAACCCAAGTAAATAATGAAATACCCCATTGTTACTCTACAATAAAAAACCACTGTTATCATGCTTTAATAGCTTCACCCTACTCAAGACACCATCAACATTAAGTTCGGGTGAAATTACATTCAATCATTTTTAATAAAAAAAGTTACTCCTGACTTCTGATTCTACTTGTTAATTCATTACACCTTGGTAGCTGCCAGCTGAATATCCTTTCCGCTGTATTTTTCTCATTCAAAACGTCTACCTATGTTATTTTATGTGGAGAATACCGTTAGTGCACGAACAAAGTAGACAAATTGGATTTTCCGACCTCGTTACTATTCGATTCAAATCACCATTCATTCAATGGGTTCTACAGCTTCAATAGGCACATCCTCATTTTCGCTTCTTCGAATGAAGCCGAAGCGCCGCTAGGCCTCTGTGGTCCCCCACGTCCCTCGATCAGGTCAAATGCCTCATCTCAATCCAAGATGATGCCTCAACAACCGCCCTACCTCTGCCTTGCTCGAACTCCACTCTAATGACAGTGATTTCTTTCATCCAAACCGAATAATCCGTCGGAAAAATACCGAATGAACCGAAACCAAAGTACCAAAGGCAACTTCGATCTTCTGCCCTTCACGTAGCCAGAAAATGACGCGTTTTTGGTAACCGCGAATCAAAAAAAAAAAAAAAAAGAAACGAGATGAGGTCTTCTTTTGACCTTCAGCATCTACCTTTTCTACCCACTCGCAGTTTCTTTTAAAATGTCGGGTAAGTCCGGGAGAGTCCATTTTCTCATGGTGATATAAATATTACATTGAAAAATATTGAATTATATACCTAGTTACCAACGTTTCCTTAAATGTTCAACAGCAACAGCTTATGTCTTCAAATAATAATGAACGTCCGTAAATTTTAGGCTCTTTTGATCTGATTTTACCAATAATTATGACGATTTTTGGATGGCTGTCTACAAATGGTAATGATAAGCACCTACAATAATTGTAGCACCTAGGTATGTATAGTTATTATACATCTAAGAATCCAAATGACCACGTACTTTTGCATTGCCTTATAATGAACCCCCAGCCTAATATAGCTCACCAATCACTTTACTATTACTGCCTTCCTTAATTCCTCACGAGCTCCACTTAGACAGTAAAAATTCACGCCACTACGCTTTCATAGGTTTTGAAACTTCGACTACCAGTTGTTTTATTGTATTTTCTCGATGTGATGCACTCACGCTAAAGACCGCACATCTGCATTCAATTTCGCCTTAATTGAAAGTAACAACTATGAATGTTCATTTTCTATGTTAATTAACGCAATTAGACCCACGGTCATTCCACAAACTGCATGGGAAAGCTTCATTTTGCATGTTTCCGCGCGTGAGACTCATGTTGCGGGATACCAATTTTTCGATTGAATGTTCTATAACAATATAATAGACAAGAATTACAGAACACCAGAGTTGGCTTGAGTCCATAGCATTTTCACAAACCGTTCGTTCTTTCTGTACATTCTCATTCATATTCTTTCGTAAATTCGTATATCATGAGTACTTCGGTGCTAACAGAATTCCACAAGTGAATTGAAAACCCAAGAACTTCATTACGAATGGTTATTTATACTAATTTCAGTATAAATCTGACACAATATTTTGTACATCTTTGTGCAGTTGTTTCGGTTCATTATTTCATTAGTAATCCCTTGGAATGGGGGGTGCGCCTTGATTTTTTTTTAGATTTTTAATCGAAAGTAGACTACATCCTGAGAATTTTGGCCCCAACCGCGACTTTCTAGCGTGAGTAGATCTGTTTCAATTATTTTTCAAAGTTTCGACCGTTTATGACGTCACGCGCCCCTCTCGCCTGGGCGGGACCCCCCAGCCCACTGTGACGTCATAAACGGTCAAAACTTTGAAAATTCATAGGAAAAGATTTACACATGCTAGAAGGTCGCGGTTGGTACCAAAATTCTCAGAATGAGGTCTACCTTAGATTAAAAATAACAATAAACAGTTTTTCCTACCCAGGCGCACACCCTATTGAGCACAAGAAAAATCGTTGATCCCTCTCACAATTTGATTTGTGTAAAATCCAAAAATTGTTCAGTATATATTTATTTAAATTGTCTGGAACATAATCTTCTTCCTCATCAATGATCAATAAGTTGTTTAGTTTCTTTCTTATAATTAAAAAAAATTAGTTTAATAATATGAGTATTTACCTACGTACCATGGAAGGTTATTAATATTTTACGAAGCCTTTCCAAACTAATCAACATCTTTGATTTGAAGTAAAACAAACATGAAGTCCAACAACATGTACTAAGCAGGTACTAGAACAAAACCTCGTACCCCAAGATGTGTAGTAGACAGGTAGGTACTCTCCTACTGGAAACATTTATGAGCTAATTTCTTATTATGGAAACCTTCTCACTAACGTCTTGGTTGTATTATTTGGTGAGTACGAGGTATTGGTATCCTATTCACATTTCTAGGAATATGCAGAAAGGCTCTTCATCCATGAGAAGAGTGAGGTGGCTCAAAATATCCGTATTGTTTTTCATTTTCTTCACATATATAATATATATATAATAATATATATAATATATATAATAATATATATAATACATATATAATATATATATATATAGGATATTATCCTCTTTGATGCTAGAAATGTGTGAACGAAATTCTCGTATGAGAAGAATTAAGGAATAAAACTCAAAACGTGAAGCAATAATACAACGAAAATCGAATTATCAACTTTAAAAAAATTCAAATCCAAGACTGAGTTAGGCGTTTGGGAAAAGATTTTAATTTGTTTACATTGATAAGTGATACAACTTGTTGAGGCCTGAGTCAAACCTCTTAATTATGTTATAGGCGGAAGAGGATTTAGAGGGGTTATAGGGTAAAATGTATTTAATTTCCTAAATTTACCCACTCACGAATCATTTATAAGAAGTTGAACTCATATACCTTCTGTGTGAAACGCACCATCACAATACCACAAGTAGGTATATCGCTAACGTATCAAATAACTTTGGATCCCCAGATATCTTCTTCGTGTTTCCGTTTTCAACATCTTGTAGTGTTTCATTCTCTTTTCTCTAATCTCCATGGTTTTCGAATTTGTGCTTGTGATTGCATCTCTTTCTGCTCTAATTTTAGTCATTATTTATTAGCAGGTTCCGTTTATTGTAATCATGCCGTTGATACCTGAGCATCTATTCGATCTTTTTCTCTGTTTGTCTTTTTAATTGTGTTGTGTTTTTGGTATTCTCTGTCCTGCAGTCCTTATTTCGCATTCCCTACATCATGATTCAAGTAAGTTCACTATAAAAAATAACCTCACTCATTATTAGGTTTGTGATTAGGCATAGGAAGTAGTGTGGAGTTCCGCACCCGATAGGTATTCAGTTAGTCATGTTCTCATTTTTGTTTTGTAGTTGATTGTCACCAAGCCACTGTCAAGATTTGGATTGACAAATAATTTTGATTTGATTTTGTTTCTCCCCTTCTGGACTTTGTTTCTATGGTACCGTTAAACAATACCAGTAAAACCAACCAACTATCGAAGTTCATTCATTTTCCTGACTCTCATCATACACTTTCATAATAACTCCCTACAAGCAACTCTTGAGCAAGCCTCAAGCCTCAATAATTATTCATCGCCGAGTTACGACAGAGCCTTTGAGTCGATTTTGTAATGATAACTACTTGTATGAACGGACACGACCTTGTCGTCGTTCACTTTTTGATCGCTTTACCGGATGCAATTAAGTGACTAAATATGTCAGATAGCGAGTGGAAATCAGCGTCTTTCCTCAGGAAATAACCAGGCTGTTTCGTGAGTACGGGATAGCGAATAAGTCGACCATGTTCGGTGGACAGGATAGCTTCCTCACTTATAGTACCATGGACGTAACTTGTTCGGTGGAATGAATTTGTTCGATACTCATAGGTAAAAATTGATCAAATAATATAAGGTATAATATCAAATAGGATAATAAATTATCAAATAGGATACTAAATATAAAATAGGATAATAAATATCAAATAGGATAATAAATTATCCAGCTGATAATAGGATAATAAATATCAAATAGGATAATAAATTATCCAGTTGATAATAGGATAATAAATATCAAATAGGATAATAAATATTTATCAAATAGGATAATAAATATCAAATAGGATAATAAATATCAAATAGGATAATAAATATTTATCAAATAGGATATTAACTATCAAATAGGATAATAAATATTTATAAATAGGATATAAATTTTATCCTAACTGAAATAACTTCAGTTGATATTAAATATCAGATAGGATAATAAATATCAGGATAAAGTTTATCCTAACTGAAATAACTTCAGTTGATATTAAATATAAAATAGGATAAATTTTATCATAACTGAAATAACTTCAGTTGATATTAAATATCAAATATCAAATAAATATCAGGATAAATTTCTACCTAACTGAAATAACTTCGACACGATTTAGGACTAGTGCTTAATTATTAAATGGGTTTTATACTTTCCTCCAAATTTGAGCGAAATCGAGCTATCAGTGAGGAATTGTTAGTCCAAATTTGACGAAATTCAAAGAGAACCGTCTAGAGGCCCAGAAAATCAGACAATGATTTCGTTTTAGTCTTGGACGTAACATAAGGACTTTGAAAATTTGTTCTGGAAGAGGGTGCAAAGCTGAAGCCTGTATTAATTTCCTCTCTACTATATTTACTGCTATTCCCATCTTTATACGTGAGTAGCCACTGGGTAGCAAGTTGGTCGTTGAAAAAGCCTCGACTCTTCAGGATTTCATGCATGGATTTCAGTTTTGCACGTGACGGTCAGATCTCGTGACTTTTGTTTGGTTTTCATTCCTCGTGCTCTCAGAAAAGAGTCCGAAAATACGAAGGTCGACGTCAGACCTGGAAGGCTGCGGTTTCTCGCAGTTTTCTATGTGGAAAGTTACGTCATTTTTGTCAGGTCGTGTCGCCCCATCATTGCAGACGGAATTAGGGTGAAGGAAACACATTCGGATGGGAAAGGAACGCCAAATGGCCATTCACCGAACAAAGGGTAATTTCGCTGCCTGCCTCCAACATGTAAATGAGTAAGTAGGTAGAATTGAAAGGTATGGTGATGAAATAATCATCGAAAGAGATTTGATGTTTTCGCCATAAATGGGTTTTTTGGTATCCTCACTATCTAAGCTAATGAGGAATTTCACCATGTCAGAATTTCCTATTTTTGACCCCAAAATCGGATTCAGCACCTCGATAAACCTCCTACGGCAAACTTTCAGCCCGAACTTCCTAATTTACGAATAAACAAAACAGTGTAGAAAATACGATTGTTTAAAAAAAAACCGGGAAAATGACGTCATGCTGGAATAGTTCATTTATGGCCGCTTGAAGCGAGAAATCTATCGTCCCCAGATGCACAATTTCACGAAACAGTAAAGTTCGAAATCGAAAAACTGAAGGAAAAAATAGAAAAAGCAAGTTGGGGAAAATTAGGTTTTCCTTGTTTTTGTTTGATAACTTTTCTCTTAGAAAACACGATTTCGTTGTCCCAATGGGCAACACTGGGAGGAGACAGCGATCCGAACAGCCCAATCAGCGAGCGTTCCCGCTTTACGTCCATTTACCCGGTTGGTTTTGAAATCAAAAGTTTTGATTGTCCCCCAAAAATAACAGGAGACTTATTTTCCGAAATCAGCCCGATTTTCATCTATCCCACACCATTAACTATTCAGGAAAAATGCAAACAGAATTCGGTGAAATTCCTCATTAGACTGAAAACTAATGTCGCTGGGACTGCAGCAGCACTAGGACATACTGGTAGTGATGCAAAATTACCAAAATGTAGTGTATGACTACCTATCGAAAACGAAAAAAAGATATATAAATGTATGGGTCTCGAAAAGTAGAAATTAGTTTATGGCTAAAATAGTCTGTTTTGGATGATTGAAAACTACCTACCTTCTTCGGAAAAGTAGACAACAAATTGACTTGGGTACCTTTTTGATGGGTCTATTTTTGTGACTTTCGCCGCTGGAACGATCTCAGAAATAAAAAAAGTGTTCCATTCGAAATGTAGGAGCATTTATGTTCGTACAATCAGTAAAAATTCAGTCGATTGGAGTCCTCTCATAGAAACTCCCCTTCGGTCCTGTTATAGAAACTGTTTCTTGTTCCATCTGCACAAGACAAATTACTATTGTACTACACAGCACAAAATTCAGTTGATTGAAGACCCTCAGGGCCCCTTATAAACACTACTTATTTTTGATCTTCCTATTCAAGATGAATTGATTTCGAAAAATGCTCTTTGGTGTCTCAGAAATGATGGTGTAGTTTCACACCAATGAAAGATTCTTCGCAGGGAGGACAATATCTGATGAATATGAGAAGGAAGTCACCTTCTTTACGAAGAATCCAAACTGTTCGGATAGCATGTGCTTACTAAAAGAAAATTGCAGCTATTCAAATTGATGAGTACTTTAAACAGCTTAATACTTTGCGTGTAGATCCAATGGTAGTACTAGTTATTGTCACCACCCTAAGTAAAAGATGAGAAGTTACGTCTACATGCAAATATCAAAAACGTCTTTCAAGCGGGTGTGGCACATAGCATCCTCGTATTCATAACCCGATTGTGTAGAAGATCCGATACACACTAGTTAATCTCAAAACATACCTTCTACCTTCCATAAAAACATACCTAGTACCTTCCACTACCCTCCTAGGGGACCATCTACACGCTAACCTGAACAATCCTGAGAAATTTCGTCGAAATCGGATGGAAAATGTAGAAGTTATGGCTGTTACAAGGAATTCACGTTTGCGCATGCGCAGCAACTACTATCAGTCCGGGGGTGATGCTTTTCACAGGGGACCATCTACACGCCTACGCGCACAATCCCTGAAAATTTCATCAAAATCGGATGAGAAATGTAGAAGTTATGGTTGTGGCAAGGATTTCATGACAGACAGACACGGAACCAAAATTGTTCAGAAAGGTCTAAAACGTAAAACGCGGGTGGAAATTTCGACTTTGAAGACCTTTTTTTTCAACCTTGAAAAGTTAAAACAAAGCTTCCGCTACCTTGGTAGGCTCGGAAGCAATATTCATATGTTCAAAACTTACTAAAAAGATTTTCAAATTGTAAATAATAGTCATTATTATTAGTTCATTTTCAATTAATTGTATCAAGTTTAACGTCGATTTTCCCTCTTTTTTATTGCATTATTTAATATTATGCAACGCCTATCCTGGCTGAGGCTTTGTTTCACCTATTAGTGCTGTAGTAAGTAGGTGGTATTGGACATTCCACAGTGACGCGACGCGGGCTTTTAAACGTTGGAACAGCTGGGACGGGGACTGGTGCGTGACTCACCTGAGGCCGACGTGAGTCTCACCTGTGGAGTTCAACCGAGAAGGTTGTATTGGGGAAGGTGAGGGGCTTCGGACTTAGTTTTTCAAGTCCCATGCTAATGAGCCCATTACAGGTCGAAGCTCCGCTCGTCCGACCTCCTGCCGCCTTCTGCTTCCCTGGTCGTTTCTGTGGGGGTCGTGGAGTAAGTTCACCTGTTGGCCCACACCTGCACTTCGTAGCCGCACTGAGAAAGGCTTGCTAACTCCGTTCCAATGATCCCACAGGGTTAGAAATAAATCACTTGCGACGGGAAATAAAACCCCAATTAAATTTTGAAAAAAAAGTATCAAACTGTTGTCTTCTAGGTCTTTAACCCTTAATTTCCCGCTTGTTCAAAAAATTTGTTTTTAAATCCAATTTAGATGTATTTTGACAAATCTATAGAATGTTTGGCCAGAAGGTATTATTAAAGTCTGTCAGCTCAAGAATGATCATTGCGAGGGCAACACTAGCGCCGCATCAGCAGAAGCTGTCTACAAACTCAATTTTATTGGAGTAGAAGAAGGAAACTTGGAATCCTACTAAAATCCTTGGTGGGATGTTCGGGTCCGTAATGGACAATTTCAGTGTGTAAGAAAAATCTCGTGTAATTTTGGATTTTTAATCAACTTGCTCTAGAAACATGAAAAAGTTGAATAGTTGAGGAATGTATTGTTTATTGGAAATAATAAACTGATCTGAATGATTTTACAATTTGAAATAACCGCTCAGTGACGAGGTGCTGTAAATGGACGCCCATTGGCTGGAATGTGGGGTAAACGTCCAAATAAGCCGAATGCACTAGTCTCGTCCAATCACAGTACATATCCGCACCACGTCATCGCCAAATTTTTTTCTCCGCTCATACTCAAAACCACAGTTTTGAGATACTTCTGAAAAGTTAGATAAAGGAGAATTTTCGATTCCACCACGATTTTTGCTCGTATATTTCCATGAACGTTCGAGAAACAATAAAATCACAAATCACTGAAATTCCTCATTCTCATAACGTACAGAACCAAAGAATAAGGTGAAGGTTCACTTCACAGAGGGGTCTGAGCTACTCTGACACTGGCGCCATCTCTGAGAGGAAATTCAACTAATAGACTACAAGGAGTGAAATGAGGGTAGAAGGTACATCGAAGGCCCTATACAGTCTGTTATGTCGAGAATTATCTTGTTTTTTCTTTGAGATATTATTATTTTATAACGGTTATCAGTTTCGGTTTTAAAATGGATAAAATGTTAACCGGTAAAATTTAGACGTCCAAAAAGATACCTCAGGATATTAGGGGTTAACGAAAATGAGCTACAAAATTTATCGATGTCGAAGGGGAACCGAAACCAGCTCAGATTACAATTGGAAATTCATTTACCTCAGCTACTGAAAAAACGAACAAACTTATTGCTATTTATTTTAGGACTAATGAGTTGAAAAACATGAGCCCATCGCCCATTGCCATGTTTGCATTGATAAAGTTATTGCTGTCTTTCCCGTCTATTGACATTCAAATTTATAGCGTCTCCCAAGTGTGTGAGGCGCATAGCTTCCTCGTATCCATTACCCGAGTGTATAGATGATCAGATAATATAATGAATGAATAATCTGATAATCTCAAAACACGAATCTCCAAGTACCTACCAAATTGTATGATCACATAACAATGACATTGTATGTATGATCACATAACAATGACATTGTCCAGAGACTCAACCGCACAATCCTTGACAATCTCATCGAAGTCGAATGGAAACTGTAGAAGTTATGGGTGTTTCAAGGATTTTACGTTTGCGCATGCGCAGTATCATCCATTGAAATGGTCTTGATGCATTTCATATGGAACCATCTAGCGTCACATCCACACAACTCATGAACTTTTCATCAAAATAGAATAGGAGGTATAAAAGAAAAGGATTTCAATCCATCCTGGGGCCATGAATTTAATAAGGGTAGGTACTATCCAAGTACATGCCAACTGGCATTATCTCTGAACATTTCATCAAAATCAGAATCTGATTTTGATTGTATCTGATATTATGTATAGTTTTGCCCTTGCAAGGAATTGCGGACACACAAACACGAAACTAAAATTGTTCAAGAAGGTCTAAATCGTAAATGAGCTTAAAATTTGATTTAGAAGAAATTTTAGATTTAGAAGATTTGATTTAGAAAAGAAATTTGATTTAGAAGATTTAGATTTTTACCTTGAAAAGTGAAAACAAATCTCTACCTCTACCTCAGTATACTTAGAAGCAAAATTTTAAATTGGCAATAAACTTTAAGGAATAATTTTTTGAAATTTTATGATACTCATACCTGATGTCCATAGAGAATTGAAAATAACAAGAATTCGGACGATAGAATTGAAATCTGGATTATAAGAAATTGGACGAAAATTGGCTGAGGAAAATTCAAGAAACCAAAACATTGACTTCATTGCCTTTTTATGTCATCCATTAATAGTGACATCAAAAACGAAGGTACGTACACCACAAAGAGCACAGCTAATTTGGTGACAGGTGAAAAGGAACTTGACTCTCATTGGTCGGGAAAGTGTAGGTAATACCTCGATTTGATTATGCTAAATAGAGCAAGATCATACTGTCACGCCAAATCCGTGATATCTGAAAGAAATCGACTTGACTTTCACGATCGCACTTGTTTTTCAGCTGTTTCTTTTTTATAGTCTACAACAAAGAAGGGAGATCTCACTATTTATTTAGCGTGTCTTGGGGCGATATTTAAACAAATATACTTATTTGTTCAAGAGCAATGTTCCCTTCAGAGGATTTGTTTGATTCTACTTCGATTCCTAAAAAATATTTAATGTAAAATCGGAAGAAAATCGGTGCCACCGTGATGTGCATGTCGACGGTAGCTCTGAAACAGCTCAAGCCTGAATTCTGCTCCGGCGTGATGACTCACCAAGAAAAAACTGTGTCATTGATCTAACAAATGAGCAGTATCCTTGAACTTGAGTGAATCACAGCACGTAAGCGCGAATTTCCAAGTAGATTGTAAAGCTTTCCCTCTAGTAAGTTAATTAAGGGAATATTAGGTACCTACCTCAAAAATTGGTTGAGATAAAATCTCTGAGCTGTGATTATACCTTCAAGTTTGAAATCAGACAACTTTAGATACCTACATGCCTTGTTATAACACTTTTGAAGGGACGAACCACCAAGTTGAGGGAAAAAATATATATCCATAACATCAAGCTAATAATAAAGGCACCTAGTAAGCCCAAACAGAAATGCTCGTTACATTATGAGAGTAACATAACTTTGGAATTTCAGTATTGGTGACGTAAAACATCCTTTAGCTTACCTATTGGTCCAAAAACGATCGATACTACCCACGATGGTTCTATAATGTGGTTTATTTTACCTAAAAAAGTTGCAAGAAAATAGTGTAGTTGTTTGAGAATCTAGGTATAATATTATTAATATAATCTTGAACATAAATCTACTTCGCAATAGGCTAGGAACAGGAAAAATGTTTGCTTCCAACTCCCAACTTGTTTTTGTTAATTTTTCCTCACTTTTTTTAGGACGTCCCACAGTAAGACTTGGGCGTCCTTATGCGATCGATCTGGGGTAAAGTTGGACAACACTCAACAGAAAAAAAATAACCACACAGTAATCCGTTTTAGACCATTCTGAATCCAAATCCGCGAAAAAAAACCATAGGTGTATGTCTGTCTGTGTGTGTGTGTGTGTGTAACAAAATCTTGTGTACTCTGCACAGGCCTTAGTTCTCAACCGATTTTCCTGGTTCTTTTTTTGTTCGTCGCGGAATACTATCTAGTTGTGCACTACGTCGCCGGAATTTCGAATTTTTCCTTTTAAGGGGAGGAAAGGGGGGGTTAAAGCTCGAAAAACATGCGTTTTTGGGCATAATCTTGTGTACTCTGCCCAGGCCTTAGTTCTCAAACGATTTTCGTGGTTCTTTCTTCGTTTGACGCGAAATACTATCTAGTTGTGCACTACGGCGTCGGAATTTTGGATTTTGCTTTTTAAGAGGGGGAAGGGGGGGGGTTAATGCTTAAAAAACGTGCGTTTGCGTGCATAATCTTGTAAACTCTGCCCAGGCCTCAATTTCCAACCGATTTGCGTGTTTCTTATTTTGTTTGACTCAAATAACTTCCGAGTTGTACATGATTTTACCAGAGTACCAGAATTCGCAAGGGGAGGGGGTGAGTGGGGGGATAATATTCACAAAATATCCGATTTTTCAATATTTCGGTTCCTTCACTGCTTACTAATTGTACCCAAGCTTTGAAATTGAGGAAAAATTCTCATTATACCTCCGGATTTTCATGAATTATTCTCTGTACCGCCATGGAACTAATAGTGGTGCCACCATGGTGCCAGGACATGGTGCCATGATGCCATAAACCGCTTATTTCGTTTTTTTTTTTTTTGTGTTTCACCTTGAATACGGATGTGAACTTCGACGGACTGCCTACCAAAACTAACAGATGAAAGTTCAATGTTACGACGTATTTCCGCTTTGGTGCCAGACTGGCACCATTGGTGAGTGGAAGGGGGGGGGGGTGAACTTGAATTCGCATGTTGGGTGTCGTAGATCATGGATTTTAAAATGCTCTTCAGATTCGAGGCTAGAAATGCCGCTAGAAATGTTAAGGTGGATAATGGTGGGGGGGGGGTCTGTATTTCTTGCCTAAAGTAATAAATAAATTACATCGAGTGAAACAGTTTTATCGCTTAACAACTGGTTAAACTGATCTAATGCTTATCCAATGGGACGTCCCCTGGAATGCATGCATTACTAAACAATATGTTTTCATTCTGTGACGATAAATTTACCCTTCGTCGAAAATTTACAAGTTTTTTGGTGTTCCTATCGAACGTACTATTGTGATACATTACTACAGTGAATTAAATGTACACTTCTTTTTATGATTACCTCTACAAAATGTGCCAACACTATGTGGTACGTGTCTGCGTTATGACACTGTGGTACCTCTCTGGGAGAGATACAAGTAAGAATCCTCATGAGATGTGACATCAGGAAAGTAATGACTATATCCACTTCGAACACGTACCTACTTTAATTTTTCTTCAGAGTAATGTCGGTGGTCATCAGGCATCAAGCCATGACGACATCTTGTAAAAATTATCCGCGGAAAACAAGGATTATCTTCATATTTCATTGCAAATAATCTATAATTTATTATCCGAGTGGCCCACCGAAAATTGGGCGAAGGTACTACTCGTGCCTTGAGCAAAAATGTTTTTATCGGTATTTAGGTAGACGAAGTGTTCCAAATAGTGTTCTAATCGAGTGAGCATGAATGATTAGGACGAAAACAGGTCGCATTACGAATAAGTACCAACTAAGTCTCTTGATTTCCTCTCAAAAGGCTCTTTTAATTCAATTGAGATTTTCTTTCAGGGAAATTCAGATCACTGAGTTGGATAGCTGAGATCCAGAATAAATTTTCCCCTAGCAATTGGGAATTCAGGAAATTTTCCACTGAAATCATTTCAACTTCAAAGTGAGAATTTCTGAAGTAAAACCACTTTTAGTTTATTATTTTCAATATTATTTTCAAACTTGGATGGTTTACATTTCAAGTTTGTTACCATGGTCCGATTTTTATGAAATTTGATGTATGAGTTTTGGGGTCTCGTTGTGCTGCAAAGTTTTTGGTTAGTGTCAGCCACTCCTAAGGGGTGAAATTAGGGGTTGTAATTAAAAGCCCTAGCTCAAAAACTCTAGAGATAAAATTGCGTTTTTTCCTAAATTTGAAATTAAATTGAATTTTTAGAATTGAATGAGACTACCAAGAGTTATGCAGGACAAACTGTTCGCTCCCCATTAAGGGTAGGACTTAAAATAAATCAGAAACACGAGTGTGAATTGCAAAAGATTGAGCAATGACGGTACTAGGCCTAATATCCGTTCAAATTTCAGGGGGTAAAATTGTTAGAATAGAGTTCGTCGGTTACAACCGGTTCGTTTCATTGAATTGAGTTTCATGTCACTCAGTTTTCCTTAGCAACCAAGGACCAAAATTTGGTAATTTGGTAATTTAATTTCGGAATGAAGGCACCCACAGATCTAGGACATCGATGCTATTGGCCTCTATAATATCTCCTCTAATATCTAGCCTCTAGTAGGACCTAGGTAGTAGGGTAAAACCACCAATTGTTGACACTATTAGAGAGTAAAATCGTTCGATTCTGCGCTCTACCCAAGTATTCAAGAAATTGAAACTTTTGGGTAGTTATCATGAATTGTGAGTTCCTTGGGAACAATTTGCACTTATTGGACTTGATTAAATAATGTTTTTTCAGCATAAAAAACAAGTTTTTCAAAAATGGAATTTTCCCCCTAATGTTGACACTTCTGCCTTCGGAAATTCCTATTGTTGACATTTGCAGTTCCTAATGTTGACACCAGTCTAAATTTTTGAGAAAGTATTTAAATATGCTTTACCTCTAGATATTTCTCAAAGTAAATGAACAAACGAGATTAGGAACGCGTTAAAATATATTTAATGTTAGACTAGACATTAGGAAATAGATGTTGAACAGCATAATCAGAAAAATGGGTAATTAAATTTGTAGCATAGGTGCTCAATCACAGTGGAACAGAAACAGAAGTAGGGAACACATATTTTCTAGGGTTTCCCCCGTAATATGTAGGCTTGGGCAGTTTGTATTTGACGTTACTGACTGCCAGAAGGCGATTCCCCTCGCTCGAAGGCCTGAAAACAGTCTTCAGTCTGTTGCAGGGATGAAGCGGAGTTACTTCGGCAGCATCTCCACTTTCAATTTTTACAACCAGACAAACACATTCCGTCTGCTTTTTTTTTGCGGGCAACACAGCCACCACCATGTCCCCTTCATTTATTGGTCCTACTTCTTCTTCAGCACAACTTATTTCTCCTACGGTCCCTCCAGGTAGTGATATTGCTCCATCTTCATTTGGCAATTCCTTTTCCCTTCCTGATACTGCCTCATGTACACTGTATTAGAATCATACTGTTATTTTGAAATTCTGATAGGTACCTGATAGTGTTGAAAAGGTCATAGGTAGGGGTCTAACAACAAAAAGATCAAGTTACCTATACGTAGAAATGTAAAAAAAAGTTATAATATGTCAACTTAAGGAACCAAAATATGTCAACATTGGGATCCCGATGTCAACTTAAGGTTCCAGTACGCTGATTTGAAAAATTCAATATACTACGAAATTATTTAAACCCAAATATCACCTTGGCAACCTGATCAACATTTTCCCCTAATGTTGACACAGATGTCAACATTAGGACACACGCCCATTTCATGAAACCCTAATGATGACACCACAACTTAACCATCTATTTCAACGAAATTCAGGGGTTTAATGCTAACAAATTCTTCCTTACACTATTATTAGGGCAGGCAATATGATATATAACTGATTACTCATAATATTTGACTTGAAAAGTCTAATTTTGTTGACTTACCTCACTAACCTGCGGGATAGCGATGGCGTCGCTGGGTTGACTGATCCAGCTGTCACCGGCTTCAATATTAGCCAGACGTTCGATATGGGTAATAATAACTAGTGGAGCCGGCCTACCTCAAATCTCACATCCTTATCAACAGAATGACGCCAATTCCGAGTACCTACAGTGTCCCAATACCTTATTTTTACGTTTTGAAATTGAAGTGTCAACATTAGGATAAGTGTCAACATTTGGTGGTTTTACCCTATTACTGGCTGCTTTCTAAGCAGACGGGTGATATTTTCAGTACAATAATCAACAGTTGTGTATTAATTTGTAGCGTTCTTTGACCGACATCAAAACACCCACAACCTGAAAGAGGAGGAACCTCAATTCGATGAGTTCGACTTTTTTTACCCGCACATTCTCTGAAGAGCTAATTAGGTAAAAGAGATTAAATTTTCGTTCAGTTCGCCCTGTAAAAGAACCCAATTGCTCAACAATTCAGAATTATTAAGTTTTATGGTGTGATCTTACCTAATATTTTCTATTTTAAACGAACAGTATTAACTTGTAAATTGAGAACGATTGAATACTTTAATTTCAACACGTGAAATAATAGGGTAATAATATGATAAGAGGAAACTTGGTAACTGAATGAGCCGAAATAATCATTTAAATCTTAAGGGGGTTCATGAGTCAAAATCGAAAATTTTTCGACTTTTTCGTTTTTGGTTTTATAAAATTCTGCAGGTTTTCCCAGACATTTTGGCATATAAAAATATTGAATTTGAATAAGTAGTGGAAATGAGAGATATGGTTTTCAAAGATTGAGGAGCTAAACGCTGTTTCTGGGGGATAGCTGTTTCCCGCTCCAGGTTCATAGTTTCTATATTTCTGTAACTACCTACCGTTCTTTCGCTGTTCATAAGTTCTGATTGATACCTACTATGTCCTACTCCATGGTTCCAGCACTGGTTCCCATGTCACCAAATAGTACAAAAATAGCATAGCAACTAATGAAGAAATCAAGTGAGCCAATGGTGTATAACCATTATTCTTATCAGTACTACATGATACACTGACTGATAAGAATCATAGATAAGGAATAATCAGACCTCATTTTCAATTTCTTCAATATGAAATAGTTACGAACTATCGATCAAATACCTCGAAAAACGGTAGGTAACCTTTCACAAATCGCGGGTTTTCTCCAAACCGGAAAACCCTTGTTTTTCGTCACGTGCCTGTTTCTCGGCAGCCAATGGAGCTGGCAACTTGAATTTTTTTTATATTGTCGAGAGGGGTTTATTACAGTCACTGATCAAGTTTGGACGGAAAACTCCCAACAGAAACATGGCTAGAATTAAAAAATCATTAGCATGAAAAATATTTAAAAAAACTGTTTTGCTATATTGTCTCTAGGTAAAATAATATTAACACAACAGAGTTGAAACTCGCTCAGCGGTTATATGAAGAGTAGATAAAGAATTTAAAAAAAAAAGTATTAAGATACCATAAATACCTATATCCAGAGAAACAGGTACATGAATAAGTGTTAAATTAGAACCGACTCATAAACCCCCTTAAAGCCTTGAAATTTACAATTTAGAATTTACGCTAGGAATAAATGAATTAATGGAATTTTAGCTCCGCTACAGTTTCTTCTACCAAATAGCAGGGATGTATGTACCGCTAGGTATTCGTTCAGCAGATCAAGAAAATCATTGAATTTTAGAATCACTATTTCTTTTCGCATTTTGCACAATCGTGTTTTTGGAGCATTTTCGTGACGGCATTTGCGGTCTTCGTTTTCTTATTTATTGGGTACCGAGGTGAAGGAAGTTCAGCGTACTGCAGCACATGGGAAGACAATACTTTCGTTTCTAGTTCGTGGTTCGGGATTTCCCTTTCGAGGATATCATTAGAAGCGGTTCCAGACTACATGCGGCGCATCCGACGACTCGCTTGGCGGAAAATGACCGCTTCAGGCGGGCGTTCAGCTCTGAAAAGCCTTTTAGTTGAAAATAACGAGCTATTAACTACTGCAATCCGTATCTGTCAACGGATGAAATTCGAGTTGTTTGGAGTTAATAAGATTTCGATTGAGGGGGAGAAGAGACGACAATTCAATGGTTTACGTACAGGTTGTCTGCTGACTAACAGCACTTACTGGAGCACTAAACATTCCGGGATGAGTAAGCAGCTTTCTCAATCAACGACTGGGCAGTGACTAGTTCGAATAGTCCCGTTACAATCAAGGCTTGGGTGAGAATTTTTCATTTTTGACCACAAATCAGGACTTTTTTAACAATCAAAGTTGCTTTGCTTCATATCTTCAGAGAGATATAGGCGGTTTGTATCCTTGCGTCAGGCCGGAAAAATGTGTGTTCAAAATGAAAATTTTGTCGTGCCTCCAAGGAATGTTGTATTTCACAAATAAACTAACGGTTCCTTTTCCACAGGAATGAGGTCACAACGGCCAAAACACTCAACGGCCGTCTTGTCCCTCCCCCGGGAGGACTAGAACCCCTAAGGGCCATTCCTGTGGAAAAGCGATATACCACTTGCAAACTCTCAAAGCGATCTTGCCTCTTCAACAACCCATACCAAATCTCAAACCTAAAAATACTTAGAAAACTAAACCTCAGTAGTAATCCGGTTTTGTGCAGACCGGGGCTACACTTCAAACATCCTCTACATTTCATTAACTTCAACTGGTAAGCTGGGTTCTATATAGGCCAGAAGCCTTTTCCCTAACAATTTAGTAAGCCGGTTTTGTGCAGACCGGGAGCTAAATTGTTCAAACAACGTTCCTTCAAAATTAAACAGACAAATTTCTTCTTCCAAATTTTAGAGCATAAACTTTCCGTATTTTTCATTCATTCATTCTTAAATTGGAGTCAGTACATTCATTAGCCAAAACATAACATTGTTGACCCGGTAATCTCAAAAATCATAACAAATTTTCATTAGTTTTATCCGTTTTAGAGCTTTCTGTTTCCGGTTCAGTATCTGTCGGATTGTCTATCCAAGGCGAAACCCATTTGTCAGGCACAACGGTGCGAAAACGGAATAGTTTTTGGCTGTTTGACTAAAGACAGCGTGAGCTCATGCTTTTAAACGTGAATTCTTCTGAACTACGATCTCTCAATTCCAAATTGTTCGAAAGATTTTGGGGGGATAAACTCCAATGGTCTCTGAATTGAATTGCATTTGGATCAAAGAGGATAAAACCTCGAATTCCTTGCGATTGAAAAACGACTAAAAAATGTCTTGAATTCACGAAATTTTCAGGGAGGTTGGGAACATTACGCACCGCTAGTACAACTGTCCGCACAAGCAAGAACATAACAAACTTTTTTCCCTAAAACACCGATTTCTCAAACTTTAATTTCCCAAGTTTGTTCCAATTTAAAGGAACGAAAGTCTGAACCACACCGACATAATTTCATGTTTCCTCCGCCAATGATGCCACTAGGAGAATAAAACATATTGTTGAAAAATGTAGAAGATATGGCTGTTACATGGATTTTACGTTTGCGCATGAGCACAAAATACTTTCAATTTGGGGGCCATGATTTTCACAGGACCATTTTTTGGGGGGAACCCCAAATAGCATAATTCCTGAAAATGTCATCGAAATCAAATGGGAAATGTAAAAGTTATGGCTGCAACAACGAAATACACGTTTGCGCACGCGCAGTGGCTACTATCAGTCCGGAGGTAATGATTTTCATAGGGGACCATCTACATGCCAACCCCCAATCCCTGAAAATTTCATCGAAATCGGACAATAATTTCGTATAGTTATGCCGGTTACACGGATTTCATGATGGACACACAGAGACTTACAGACTCGGAACCAAAATTGTTCAGAAAGGTTTGAAACGTAATACGCGAGTGGAAATTTTGATTTTGGAGAACATTTTTTTTTTCAACCTTGAAAAGTGAGAACAAAGCTTCCGTCACCTTCGCAGACTCTGAAGCAAAAGTTGCATTCATGAGAAATTGCCCCCTATGGTTAGTCAACTCAAATTCTGTTGATGTTTGTAACACCATAAAATTCGCCCTTAGTCATAGGATGCACAAAATAAACAACATCATCATTAACTGTAAAGATGCGATTAGACAAGAATGACAAGGACAGGGCAGATGAGATAAGCTCAGGTATTTGATAAAGAATCGATATTGAAAATCGGAATCTAGCCCTAACGGAGGATATATCGATACCTCAAAGCACAAAGGCGCTATGTCCTTCCTCCTTCCACATTTTTTTTTAAATTTAAGAAAAACTCAAATTCAACAAAACTATTATTGAGCTTTCTTGACGATATTAGCTTGAAAATTTATTGAGGAAACTAAAGATTTTCGTGTAATAAGCCATTATTTTAGGAATTTTATATTTATATTTAGGAATTTAGGAACTCCGTTTTTGGACATAGCACCTTTGTGCTTTAAGGTATCGATATATTAACTTACTAATGCTGCTGGAGCGGTTTTGACTATAACAAAGGGTGAATTTTGTGGTGTTACTTACAAACATCGTCGAAGTTTGAGTAGACATCTACCGTAGGAGTAATTTCTCATGAATGTGACTTATATTCTCCAAATATTGGCGCCCGAGCGGAAGATACATGAGCTAATTCTGCCGATGCGGTTTAGACGTTTGTTTTGAAGAATAATCAAAGTTGGTTCCAGAATAGTTGCTGATGGCAATCCAATCACCTGGGGAATTCTGAGAGGATGGCAAATGTAGCTAGGTCGTTCCTAATCGTAGAAAACCAGAAAATCGATCGTGAAATCAAGTTGCTTATAAAAGAATTTGGAATTTAATATCATTAACTATATAATATAGTTATATATTATATAGTTAATGATATTAAATTCCCTTAATGATAAAAATTTGGAATTTAATATCATTAACTATATAATATAGTTATATATTATATAGTTAATGATATTAAATTCCAAATTCTTTTATAAGCAACTTGATTATAGTAAACTTGATTATATAGTAAATATAGTATATATATATATATTTTTAAATATATATCGTCGCTTAAGATGCATCATGGCACATCTAACATTTTGTCGAAAATGAGGTTAGAACGGTTTCTTATGTGAATTTTCGCGCCTGAGTGATTGGTGGACTTAGTTTTTTTATTGCTCCACTTGAAACGCTGTAATTTATGATTTAGTTATCATAGCACAACTAAAATCATCCGACATCTTGGCACATCTACAATGTTCAACATGGCGGAAGGCTACAGCTCAGATGATGAGCTGGGTTTTGTTTGACTACGTGAATGATTAGGGAGTGTTTCCTGAAAAATTATGTTGTAATCTATTCTCCACTAAATGAACTTCAATAAAAACAAAATACCATGTCCCAAGCTTTCTGGAATGGCAACTAATTCTTCGTTGAAAGTTGCAGATTTACTTGTGCTATGATGGTATGTTCTGAGAAAGTTTGATGTGCCATGATGTTTCATATTTTTCTATTAGCTTTCCTATAGAAAAGTCATTGCCAATTACAAAGGGAAGAAACGCCCTAAGTCTTCCGTTGCTGCACGATTGCCTGCATGAATTTTTTTTAAATACCAAAAAAAACTGATTTTTATTCACCATGTATGACAAATTGTTAGGAGGAAGGCTCTAACCACAGTTCGGACACGCCTTTCACTCATGATCTTCCTTATAAAGGCCAAAACAGGCCCTAGTTTACCTGGCATTTTAGTTTACCGACCAAAAAGAGACTCTCTCCAATTGGTCTTACTCTATGGCTGTATTCTCTAAATCACAAAACTGAGTTCTCTAAACTTCTTTCTTAAATTTTTTGGGACCTTACAGCTAAAATTTAAATTCTTATAGTCCCAAGTTGTAAGGCGCCAGTAAGTGTCTCCATCACTTTACAAATCTCTCTATTTATAACTTGGAAATTAGGTAAAACTAAACTTCCTATCTTGGGTCGAAAATTTGAGTGCTTGCTGTGCTTTGTACCTAATGAAAGAAAAATATAAAAATAGAAAAATTTCAATACCCGTATTAGGGTACTACTAATGTGATATTAGGCAATCTTGGTTCTTGACTTGAGATTGTGCCTTGGGAAAACTAAAAACGTGATTTTATTGGTGGTTTACGATCTCACAAATGAAACCTTGAAACTTCTCAACTCTCTTCTGAAGGTAAAGTTGCATTAAAATTGTGACTTCTCCATAATATTATACCTATTACATTTTGCTTCCGAGTCTACCAATGTAGCAGAAGCATTGTTTTACTTCTCATGGTTGAAAAAAAAATGTTCTCCAAAATCAGATTTCCACTCGTGTTTTACGTTTCTAGCCATCCTGAACAATTTTGCTTCCGTGTCTGTCTGACATAAAACTATCGAAGTTATTGTACGATTCCGATGAAATTTTCAGAGATTGTGTGGATTTGCAGAATTGCAATGATTTCTCTTATTTAATTCTCGAACTCGTGCATTTACTTGGAGAAGGACGAATTTCATAGTTTTTCAGTAAACTACATCTCTGCCAGCTACAGAGTATTGCCGTTTCACCTCGAAACACAGAGGAATGTGGTACA
Source organism: Apolygus lucorum (assembly GCA_009739505.2). Lineage (NCBI taxonomy): Eukaryota > Metazoa > Arthropoda > Insecta > Hemiptera > Miridae > Apolygus > Apolygus lucorum. Next base: position 39,810,434 of record CM019169.2, read on the forward strand.
TCATAGCACAAGTGAGAGGAAGAATGTCAACAGCATGGCACATCTACGAGATTTTTTGACATATGGTGTTTACTGTATTATTAAATGCAATTCAAGTTAGCAGACTGTAAAGAAAGATAGACCGATGAATAAAAATTTTAAAAACTATAAAATGTATGGACAAAATCGGTTTTTTGCCCTCTTGAAAAGTAGGCAAAAGATAGATGTGCCATGATGCATCTTAAGCGACGATATTATACATGTATATTATACATTTTCCTGGAAACATAAATTTTCTATAAGACCATGTGATTTCGTTGTGTGGAAGCTTCACTGTTCAGCTGCTCATCTACTGCAAACATGATTTTATTTTGAAGGACTTTAACCAATATAAAACTTGATTTTCTGAACATATCATCAAATTACATCGTGAGTGGAGGGAACCAAAATTGAATTTTAGAACTACCGAACTATTTCATGTAGGTTTGAACCATTTTCACTGCCATATACTCGTACCTTCAAAGGTACAGCTAAATAATAGGAATCAAAAATCTCAACAAAAAAATCATCTCTTATGACTGCATTTTACATGGTCCAAACATGGTTATATTACTCAGATACCTATTCTAATTGAGTGAGAAAATTTCTCGGTCGCCGTTTGTTCTGGAAGGCTCCAAACTCGAATAAAAATCAACCTGACTAATTGTTTTTTGGAGTAAAATATATTCCGCGGAACAATAGAAGGAAACCGCCATAATTTAGTGCAGATTTTTTCTTCATTTAATTTTTTTCAAACCACCTCCGGCGGTACCGTGAGAAAGCGCTAGATAAAAGATCGGATGAATTCTAAAAACAAAGGAAGAACCGAACACCGTGGGAGAGCAAACCCCAATAAGTGGTAATTCCGAGTTGGAAAACCCAGTTTTCAGATGAGCTCTGTTAAATTTATTAGCTTTTTCAACGGCCGTGAGGCATGTCCTTGAATTATTGCTGCCGTTTCCACAGCTAAAAGAAATCAGTCAGGCAACGGGAAAATGACGGGGTTCCTTGTGTGGAGCGGAAATTTGCGTTTCAGAGTCGGTTGTATGAAAAAAATGTTCTCGGGTTCATTATCATTACTTTAAGTGCACACAATTAATATCGTGGTGAATGGGTGTGTGTAGTTACGCAATAATACAATATAGTTATTGCTTCCTTGATATCGAATATTGGGAAGCTTTGTGTTGATGCACAACACACAAAAAAAAAAATATCTGGGTCCTCTAACTACATTTTTACTCTCAGTTTTCATTTCAGAGCTATCTAAGAATTTTGGTGTGGTTTTTGTTGGTTTGTCCATCCATAGTCAATTCCTTGTCCCGAGCGTATCTATACGAAATTTTTTTCAAATTTAAATGAAATTACCTAAATTTCATCTCCATCAGATCACTAGTACAATCTTTTCACGCTTAAATGTGATTTCCATAAATTTCTCACGATCTATTTCTCCAGTTCAGCTTAAATTAGGAGGTTATTTTGGGTCCATACTCAAGATGATAACTTAATGATTTCATCATGCTTCGATCAATAGGGGCCTCGGTACTTGTAAAAAATTGGTTGTCTGAATAATTTTGATAACATAATATCGATGACTCAGCCCCCAAAAGACGAATCTGATACACACCCTTGGAGCCAAAAGAACAAGAACATTATTCACAATTTTCAGATTTTTGTTGTTTTTCAAAGCCTTATCTACTGTTAAAATAACGAATTTCCTCACAATAATTAAATTTTAAGAAAACTGAGTAAAACTGTAAGGAATCTGCATTGAAAATGCAAAACTGAGAGTACTTTTGGCACATTTCACATTTCCTGTGAATTTTCCAGTGAATTTTCGGGGCTGCGCGATACAGAATAGACTATTCCCAGTAGACTTGGCTGCCATTAGATTGATTGATTGATTGAAGCATTTATTTATTGACTTGCACAAAAATAGAGCCCGAAGGCTCTCTCTACCTTTCTGGCAAGATTATAATTACATAAATCATTTATAGAAAATAATATCAGTCTTCAAAATACATTGGCAACAAGTAAATAAATATGATTGTATTATTTTAAGAGTTAATCTTTTATAATGGTTACCTAAGTTCATCTAGTGGTTACCATAGTAATGCGTAAATATATATGTATGTGTTCAATACCTTCTAAGTAGTAATTCTCGAAATTTATTCTTAAATAAGATTACAGAGACATTTGAATTAAACAATTCTAAATGTTCATTGTGGACTTTCACCGACTTTATATAAAAAGAGTCCGCATATTTGGCGGTTTTGTGAGGTGGCACTTTCATTAAGTTACTTGCTGATCTTGTATTCTTAGTGTGGATTTCACTCATTAATTTAAATTTATCATACAGATACATTGGTGTCTTTGCTTTAAGTACTTTATACAACATCACGCCTGTTCCATAGTCTCTCCATTCTCTAATTTTCATAATCTTTGCTTTTTTGTAATATGGCGTAATATGCTCAGAGATAGGTATATTTAGTGCAAAACGCATGCACGCATTTTGCACCAATTGCAGTTTATCATATAATTCATCTGTTAGGTCAGAGTAAGGGACAGCGCAATAGTCTAAGAATGGAAACACTTATTACTTGTACAAGTCTCAACTTCACTTCATTGGGCAAATGATATCCAAGTCTACGAAATTGATACAATCCCTTGTGGACTTTACTGATAACAGTTTGAACTTGTTGTTTCCATGACAGCGTACTGTCAAATTCGAGCCCTAGGTTTCTTACTACACTTGCATAATCTAACGTCTCCGTCGCAATCTTCAACGGAGGAAGTGTTTGCAAGTCTATTTGTACCAATATTCGCGGGTTCCCTATCAACATTAATTTGCTTTTACTGGGGTTTATCTTTAATCCATGCGCAATGCACCAACTATTCAGTGATGCGAGATCCTCATTCATTTTCACGATTGCATTTGCTAAATCATATTTATTTGAATCTAAGTACATTGAATCGTCAGCATAAAGAACGTATCTCGCATGCTGTATACTGGTCGACACTCTATTTATAAAAAGTACAAAAAACAAGGCCGACAAAATTGAACCTTCGGGCACCCCTACCACTACATTACACCAGTTCGATTCGTCGCCTAAAGGGGTTTTCACTTTTTGCATTCTACAGCAAAGGTAGGATTCTAGCAGTTTTAATAAGTTGTCCGCTAGCCCAATAGAATATAGTACTGCTATTAATAAATCATGACGTACAGAACTAAACGCTCGTGCGAAATCTATCAGGCACAAAAGTGTTAACTTGCGATCATCCATTGAATTCCGGATGTCATCTGTCACCCTTATTAGTGCAGTCTCAGTGCTGTAACCCCTCCATTAGAGGCACCGGAACAAATTTAAAGTTTATAGAAAAAGAATCTTGAAGTCAAAAAGCAGATTTTTGTCCCTCCTGTAAAATTTGGGAAATGAAAGTTTCGTCCTTTTGGCTCCAAGGGAGAGTATCAGATTCGCCCTTTTGGCGATGAGCCATCGATGTAGATTTCCCAATGGGGGGTGCGCCTTGATTTTTTTTTAGATTTTTAATCGAAAGTAGACTACTTACATCCTGAGAATTTTGGCACCAACCGCGACCTTCTAGCGTGAGTAGATCTGTTTCTATGATTTTTCAGTTTCGACCGTTTATGACGTCACGCGCCCCTCTCGCCTGGGTGGGACCCCCCAGCCCACTGTGACGTCATAAACGGTCGAAACTTTAAAAATTCATAGGAAAAGATTTACACACGCTAGAAGGTTGGTACCAAAATTCTCAGAATGAGGTCTACCTTAGATTAAAAATAACAATAAACAGTTTTTCCGACCCAGGCGCACACCCTATTACCACAAATTGCGTCCGAAAACATAGAACAAGTTACACTTAGTATAGTAGGTACCTTCGATATGAGTAGGTACCTGCCACTAATGATAACAAAATAAACTAACATTAAACTTTTTTTTAAAAATAAAACCACTACCTATTTTTGTTGCATAACACATTAACATGGTAAACAGAAACAACACTACAGTAGGTAAGTACTTAGATGTTGTATGTGGTTAGCACAAGTACCTACACCAAGTAGGTATACTAAGTATACCTACTTCATGAATTCATAAGTCTTATTCATTTATTTGAACTTATCGAACTATCTGAATATTTGAAATTTTGAATTCATTTATTAAATGTGTATTTTTTAAATGCACTTGGCACCTTTTTGGGTCAGGCCAAATTTGTTTGAACGTGTTGGCATTTAACTAGACATATCTATCTATCTAGAAGAACCTAAGTACCTATTTGGGTAGTAAAAAACCCTTGCTAGGCTCCAGTACCTACAGCTTACTGCTGAAATCCCAGGTGCCATTCCGGGCCCGAATTTAGTAGGTACTCACTATAACGATACGTGTCACGATATATATCTCTTCTCCATTTAGGTCTGCAAAATGCAAACGTAAAAGTTTTCCTTTATCACCAAACTACTGACTCTTATTAAAAAATCGTCCATTTTCCAGATTTTCGTTGTCTTGCTGCATTAAGTTATTTATTTTCCTCTACATCATTTTCTTTATTTCTCATCTGAATTTAAATAAGGCTTTGCGGCATTTTAGCCCACTGTGACGTCATAAACGGTCGAAACTTTAAAAATTCATAGGAAAAGATTTACACACGCTAGAAGGTGGCAGTTGTTACCAAAATTCTCAGAATGAGGTCTACCTTAGATTAAAAACAACAATAAACAGTTTTTCTTACCCAGGCGCACACCCTATTGTGTTGTTGCTTCAGCATCGATATTGTGCTGTGTTGTTCATTGTGCTGTGTTATACTACAATTAATCATACCTACACCAAAGAGTTGTATAATATACAATGAGGAATCGATGTTGCTCGTGCAAGCGGAAGTGATTCTGATTTTTTTCTTGAGGCGCTAACTCAAATTTCTATTTTTGGAGTTTCGCCACCATCGTTCTCATTGTGCGATATGTCCGTGTTATTAAATTACAAATTAACAAATTACAAATTTTGTAATGGCTTCACCATCCCTTGACACCCTGATATCATTGGGCAAAAAGGGCTGTTGAGATGCGAAATTTGACATGAAAATAGTTGGGTTTTGATCCGGTTCCTATCTAGAATATATGATTTTCAATTATGATCCTCTTGATTTATTATTCCCAATAATGAACCTTTGGAATCGATCAATAATAATATTTTTAACCCCCCCCCCCCTTCTAAATTTGTTGGTGTACGGTTCAAAATACGTAGAATCGGAAAAGCAAATAAACAATTTCCGTCCGTCCGCCGTACGGCGTTTTCTTTGTATCTTTGGCCCAGTTGGTAAGACCAAGAGAAAAGCCTGAACACAAGAAGCATAAAATGGCTGCTAAGGGCGGTTTATTTAATATTGACAAATTAATATATTTAAACTTTTGACAGATTTCAACCATCGGGAGATGAATTTCAACTTTGAACAAATAAATTTAAACTATTTATAAATACAGCGATTTCAGCAGGCGTTCCGATTGAATATTCGGAACTTTTTTTTTGAATAAAAGGTATGTTTATTGCGAAGGTAAATCTTTGCTGTGTCTGGGGAACTGGGGATTTGGATATTTTCTGCATTGGTGACGTCATACCAGAATTATGTACGCCATACCTCTGGCACTTTGAGAGCCTCACTATTTCGCGTATTTCTTCAATAGCTCTAGAAGAAACTGCTTACTTCAGCACGGCGAAACACACTGCTGATCATGGATAATGTACGAAATTCATAGGGGTGCTGAAGTTTATGAGTTTCTGTGGTTTTTTCAGATGTAAATTACTTTCTTACTACCGTATTCTTTGATGTTAAACTCTTGCGAGAACGTATTTTTTAAGGTCAAGAACAAAGCCAGAGACATTTAAGGGTACCTAGTCAAGAGGAACATCAACAGAGGGACATTAAATGGTGAGACCGATCAGTGTGATGAAGAAGGGAGGTGTAGGTGAACAATACTTGAGTGAATGAGAAGTGATCACTGTGAGATTACCAGGATTTTGTTGCAGGAAATTCACGTTCTAAGTGACAATTCGTGAAAAAGTTCTTTGTGAATCATCCTTGACATGATCTCTTGCTATTGTTATGTAACGTTGCGTTCTGCAATATTAATGTTTAACAGCTATGAAGATGGCCATCTTATACCCAAGGATGAGGGACCATAATGAATGACGAAATCCAACTAGATTACGAGCTCAATAGGTCAATTCTACCTTCACCCTCCACAATAATATTTCTTACTAGTAATGATTCACGTAATGATTTATTATGCAGTCTTCGAGCGAACGTAAGTCGTAACGAGCGACTTAACTCGGGTGATTCGGGATTGAAATCCCATCAGGCCGCACCAATGAGAGCGAAGACCTCCTCGTCAGAAAAACTAGTTAGGAAAACCACGTCTGCCACCGCAACGAGAAATAAAAAGTATTGTGGCATAAGACTTGATGATACGAGTGCTTTCATTTCACTAGTAAGATATTTTCTCTTTCTCCTTAGGAACATTGCCATGCAATAGATACTATAACTAAAATTCCAAACTATACAGGTACCTGGTTTTACATTGAATTTTCATACTTTGGATCGACTTCGTGTTTTGACATGGATATGTCTTAGTTCTGGGGGTCATTCCAAAATTTTCGACACACAAAACAATGCAACGTTTTTTTCTGATGCTGTTGAACGCAGGAAGCTGAAATTTGAGAGGCAGGGTCAATCGATACATACTTTTATACATCATCAAAGTTGATGATCAATGATCAGTTGAGTGAGCTTACTTATCAATACTAATAAAGACTAACACAAAAGATAACTAACTTCCTCATTTTCCACCCCACAAAAATCGTTCTCCACTCATTGGAAAGCTCTCAATTTATTAAATATGGTACATGGTCTCTAATATGAATGTACCTGTACGGAAAGCTGAATTATGCGCATGTTTAGTAATATATGATCGTGAGTAACAAATGAGATGTCAACATGATCGTGAGAGGTATCATCATAAGACATATCCACGTACAGATGTATCTGCATGCAGTTTAGATACTTTTTCTGTCTTATGGTGGATTCAAGTTGTTTGTTTTAATAATAATTTTGGATCTGAATAATCCAGAATAAACTTAATTGATTGTTCCTGTAATCATCCAAATACCATTGCTTGGTTATCGAAACGAAATAACACTCGCTTTTGTACGGAAAGTTTCAGGTTAAGACAAAATACGTAGCTGGTGACCATCACTTCTCTTAATATGTTGAGCTACTGGAGGTAAAAATTATCTTGGATGAATGGCAACATTGTATGACTTGGAGACTTGGCACTCCAGCACTTTCCTCAGTTTCAACTCACAGTTTTACTAATAACTTCCTAGAAAACCCAAGCATGATTGACAGGTGCCAACCACCTATTAGTCTTCCCAGAAGAAGAAACAATACTGGCATTGAAAACATTAGTTTTAAACTCTAATCCGTCAGGAACTATACTTTGAACCCTGTTTTGTTCTTGTGTCCATTGACTCCATGAATTAGGGTTCTCAGGAAGGCTCTCAGACCAGCTTTCTCGAGTTCTTAGAACAGAACCTATAGAATATACCTGGTCGAGCGCTTTGTAGCCAGATCTACCTCAACAGTATGCCTTGCCACAGGGTATCCTAGCGATTCCCACAAAAAATGAATACCCTTCTGAAAATATTATCAAACATTCCGATACCAATTCTGCAAAATTTCCTCGCAATTGGATCTATTTTGACAAGAAATGCATGTCACGTAAAAGGTGTACTACGTAAATAATGATTACCAACTAATTTTGGTTTATTATTTTCAATAATGAACCTTTGGATTCGAACAAGAAAAAAAAATTTTAACACCCCCTCAAAATTTGATGGTTTACGTTTCAAGGTACGTAGAATCCAAAAATCGAATAAAAATTTGGCCGTCCGCTGTACGCGGCACTTTTGCCACTTAGCATTGACCGATTTGATGAAATTTGGTATGTAGGCTCCATTTGGGGTCTAGTTGTGCCCCGAAGGTTTTGGTTGATGTAGGTCACTTCCAAGGATTCCAAAATGAATTTTGAAATTTTGAAAACGCCATAACTCAAAAAATTTCGATATAAAGGTATTGTTTTTCCTTCAATTTAAGATTTTATAGAATTTTTAACATTTTTTAAACCCTTAATGTCCTGAGGTATCTTTTTGGAAGACCGATTTTTACCTACAACAGTTATCCACTTTCAAACCAAAACTGATAGGCTTTGGCTATTTTGATTCGCCTACTATCGATGATGAAACGTAATAACTCTCGCGTTGACAGACTGAAATAGAGCCTTCGAGGTACCTTCTACCCTCTTTTCTCACCTTGTAAGATATTAGTTGGGTTTCCTCATCAGAGATCGCGCCACTGTCTAAGATAGCAAAGATCTCTCTGTGAAGGGAACCTTCTCCGCCTTATTCTTTGGTTCTGTACTTCATGAGAAATAACTGACCCCAACATTCCGCCAAAGATTTCTCCAACTTTCCTTCTTCTACTCCAACAAAATTGGATTTATAGACAGATTCTGCTGATGCAGATAGTGTTAGCGTAACCCTTGGAAATATCAATCTTGAGGTTTCAGGCTGTAATAGGGCCTTTGAGGAACCTTCTGCTCAAATGTTTTATACATTTGTCAACATACATCCAGGGGCGTCGCGTGATAATATTCGTCAGGCAAACAGCTAGGCTGCAAATTATTACACAAAGGTTCATTTTTTCTGGATTGATCACGTGCCAGCAAAGAACTCAGCTTTGTCATTGTCACCACCTACCAACCATGTTTGCCTTCACAATCAAGTTTATTTGGAAGAATTAAACGCTCCACACTCCACTGGAAGAAATAAAGAATTCCTTCGATTAGAAATTTGATCACTGGTTGCTAAGGAAGCAAAACCGAGTACATCCCAAACAAACGATCGGCGAAAGCATTTTGGTTAGGTAACTAAAATTTGAAGGGCGATCACGACTGTTTTGCGATTCATACTCGTTTTTCTAACTTCTCGTAGGGAGCGAACAGTTTGTCCTACAAAGCTATGGTCTCATTCGATTCCGAAAATTCAATGGTACAATTTTAAATTTCTGATAAAACAATACCTTTATATCGAGAGTTTTCGAGAGAGGGTGCCTTTGGAAGTTTCAGCCCTTCCGTTTCACCGCTTAGAAGTGACTGACATCAACCAACAGCTTTGCGGCACAACTAGACCCCAAATGGAGCCCACATACCAAATTTCATCATAATCGGTCCATGATAATTAAGGAAAGATCCGCGGACGGACGGATTTTTTTTTATATTCGATTTTCAAAATCTACACGTACTTACCTACCACAAACGTAAACCATCAAATTTGAGGGTGGTCAAACTTTTTTCTTGAAAATAATTAACCAAATAGGGAGACTCTGAATTTAGACCTAATAAGATGTGAAACCTTCAATCTACAATGTTTTGCAATTATTTCCTAGTGTCTATCAACAAGAAAAACGATTAGGTACAGTGAGATACAGTGAAATTGGGAACGGGACACCAGTCAACGTCATACAGCTGATATTTGCGGCGGCGAAAAAACGAACTGCTTTCCTTCTTTGAGATAATGTGGGTGGATGGATATGTTATGTCTTCATGCGTGGGCTAATTAGTATCCATGGCTCATCTTCCAAGTATTCAAGGTCACTAAACAGTTTTCCTACTGTTTGCAACAGCTGAGAGTGTGGTAGTGGGGGTATGGCAATACTGGACCCCGCGCTGACCCCCTGCCACCCCACCGATCGTCGCCTATCACTCTAAACAGTCCCGAAAAATTCATTTTTTTGAACTGCTTGCTTTGCATCCAGTGATGCAAGGAGGACCAGCCCCCTTCGCTAGTTCGCTTATCACCCGCAATCATCTACATTACTGACCTCTCCAAGTCTCTGGTGTGTTGCGGGCTAGTATCCAAGGCAAAATACGTACTTTCTTATTCCATTCTCTTATTTAATCTAAATTCCTTGATAATAATGAAATAGTCCCTAAATAATATAAAAGTTTTCCAAAATCAGCTAAATATTACTTACAAAAAATGGAAACAGGAGAATCTCAACAAAAATTTATTTATTTATTTTGCATATTTGTAGTAAGGCAAACAGTGTTTGCTATGTTTGCCTGGAGGAGACGCCACTGCATACATCTAAATTTAATTTTTAAAAATCCGATTTTTTTAAAACTAGTGGGACATTAAGGGTTAACGTCCGCAACCTTCCCGCGCAACCCAGGGATTTTGCCACGATTGGTATGAAGGTAGACCTCAAGTGTGGCACATTACTTAGCACTGTTTTTTCTACGCTGAATTGCCTGGTGACATCCCTTTCTTGATTTGATTTAATTTACAGCCGAAAAAATCACTCTTAGAGGAGGAAATCATCGATTTTCCTATAAAGGGCGATGTATCAATCCCAATAAAGTGTAAAAAACTGTAAAATTTATAAAATTGTGTCAGAGAAGAAATAATTCGCGAAGAAGACGATACTCGGGGTCAAAAATAGAAAATTCCGACATGGTGAAATTCCTCATTCCACAGAGAATCGAAAGCGGGGGGAGCGTAGTTACTTGGACGCCCTGTATAGTAATTTGCTAACTAGAAATTATCTAGCTGGATGTAAAATCCCTGACTTGAATGATTTTTTTATTACTTTATTTCACTTATTTACGTTATTATTTTGACTGTCCAGGTGAGTGTTGGTGGGATGTTGTCGGCGATGCCTCTGGCACTGTCGAGCGACGACCTCCAAAGCGTCCTGCGGGTCTGCGATCCAACTTCTTCTGGCTTCGTGTCTCTCGAATACTTCACTCAGCTTGCTCGTGCTCACTACACCAACTCTGTAAGTGTCTTTAATCACAATAGCCAGTCAAACGCGAGGGTACTTACTATTTTGAATTTGTTTATTCTCAAAGTTGCAACCTCGAAAACCTTGTGCAACTACTGACTAAGTATGATAAAAACCGTGAAATTTCTGTTTTTCAACTATAACTTCCCAATGGGGAATTTGCCTCAATTTTTTTAATTTTTTTTTTTTTCGAAAGGGTTCATTGTTATGGAAAAAAATTGTAGTGTGCTGCTCGAAAAAGCATCCAAAAAATTTAGAGAATTTAAGGAAGATGAAAATATTGAATGAAGCGGCAATTTGTTTATAGGGCAGCCACGTTGAAACGTCACGAAATCTTGAACCAATCAGGATTCCGTTGCTCCAACCCATGATTGCAATAATTTGTGCCCAGTAACTATTCAAATTATGTCAAATTTGCTACAGTTTGAAACCCATTTGAGTGCTGAGTGTTTTTGGAGATACACTTATTCAAAATTGGTGATTATAGACTGGGCTACAATACTGTATTCCTGGGATATAAATATTTATTATTGTCTACGTCTATATTTATTATTACTACGACTTATAAATACTTTTGAGACTATAAATTCTTCGATATTTTAATTCATTTCGTAGTTCTGTAGTTCAGTAGTAACTTTTTAAAGTTCTAGGTAAAATTTGCTGCAGTTTGAAATCGATTTGAGCGCTGTGTGTTTTAAGATTTTTAGAGATTTTTGAATAATTTTAGAGATACAGTTATTCAAAAATTGGTAATTTTGTCCAAAAAGCAAAATTTTGTGTTAAGTCATCTTATGGGCCTTTTAATAGCAAAACTAGGTTTCAGCTTATCTAAGTGAAGAGGATGAAATTTGAAGGAAATTGAATTAGTTTCGGTTGAAACCTTAATCATACCTGTAGCCTTATAGCTTTCTAAAAAATGAATAAAAACGAAAAATGGAAAAATCATGTTTTGGGGAAGAAATAGGCACAGTTTTGGCCTTTTTTCAAAAAAGTTAATTGGCTGGGTTTCAATCCTGTACTTATTTCTGGGCTATAAGTATGTGTTATTGTCTACGTCAAATTTATGAATATTTTGGATATATACTTACTGTAAATTCTTGGACATTTTGCACTAATTCAGTAGTTCCCTTCATCATTAACTTGAGCCTTCACTGTGAGCTTCACTTATTCATCTCTGTATGCGCTCTAAAAATCGTGATTTGATTCAATTGATATTTAATTTGACGGGTAATTGTGGATAACTTTAAGACAGTAAGAATCCTAGGCGAATAAGCAAAAATAATAAGGTAACCAGAGTTCAGCCCTCAGTGCCACTGGGGAGGTCTCACCTGAGTGATTGTTCTTGTATGCGGTAGTTTAGGAGGAGGTTGAGGGGAGACAATTTTGAATCGGCTTTCCTTGTAATACGATTTATTAGTCGAGCGCACTTTCGCATTGGTACATCATCAGGACTTCGAGTATTTTTCTATAATGATCACTACATTGTATACGGGTCATTTCAAAATTTGGGGTTATTTTGTCCTTGAACTTTTCCATAAATTATTGTTGAAGTTTTTATGTTTTATGTTTTTTTATGTTTTTATGTTTTTTATGTTATGTTTAAACGTCTTTGTTTTGACCACTGAGGCAGATCCTGAACTGGGCGCACACTTTATCAAGTAGTTTCAAATTTATAGGATTTTGAACTTTTTCCAAAATTTCGACTTTGTAGGGAGAGATAAAACATTGTAGGGAGAGAGAAAACCAAGGGTGAGTTGAACTCATGAAACCTTTTTATTCCTTCAAAATACGAGAATCTTAGTTTAGGAGTCTCTTTTATTTATCTCAATCACAGTTCGAAGCTATAATCTAGATACATCAGAATTATCAGATTCTTCAAGTCTTTTAATCAGTCTAATCGTTCGTAAAATGTGGGTTAAGGAAAAGTCAGAATTATAATATAATTCTGACTGAATTACCTGAACTATAATAGTATAAATAATAAGGTATAAATAGTTCAGGTAACTCTTAAAAATGAAAACGGCTTTGAAAAAACTTTTGAGAACCCATAGTTTATTCAGTTTCTTAATAGTACACAGGTAACTCATTTTCTTAATAATGCATAGGTAACTCACTTTCTTAGTAATGTATTACTAATTACCTAATTACTAATAATTACTAATGTATTACTAATTAGTTACCTATGTATTACTAAGAAACTGAGTTACCTATGTATAAATGGGTAACTCATTTTCTTAATGATGCATAGGTAACTCGGTTTCTTGATAATACTTAGGAAACTCAGTTTCTTAATAATACAATTCTTTAAAAAACGCTCGATTCCAAAGGTTCATTATTGAAAATAATAAACCAATAGTGTCCAACATTTGGGAATCAGAGCCTAACTAAAATAAAATGAGGTAAGGATAAAACATATTGTTTAGTATAATGCATGCATTCCAGGGGACGTCCCATTGGATAAGCATTAGATCAGTTTAACCAGTTGTTAAGTGATAAGACTGTTTCACTCGATGTAATTTATTTATTATATGACCCCCCCCCCCCCCCACCATTATCCACCTTAACATTTCTAGCGGCATGGGAGCCTCGAATCTGAAGAGCATTTTAAAATCCATGATCTACGATACCCAACATGCGAATTCGAGTTCACCCCCCCCCCCCCCCGCCGCCACCTCCCCAACGCCAACAATGGTGCCAGCCTGGCACCAAAGCGGAAATACGTCGTAACATTGAACTTTCATCTGTTAGTTTTGGTAGGCAGTCCGTCGAAGTTCACATCCGTATTCTAGGTGAAACACAAAAAAAAAAAAACACGAAATAAGTGGTTTATGGCATCATGGCACCATATCCTGGCACCATGGTGGCACCACTATTAGTTCCATGGCGGTACAGAGAATAATTCATGAAAATCCGGAGGTATAATGAGAATTTTTCCTCAATTTCAAAGCTTGGGTACAATTAGTAAGCAGTAAAGGAACCGAAATATTGAATTTTGGTACTCGGGTGAAATTACGTACAACTCGAAAGTTATTTGAGTCAAACAAAAAAAGAAACACGCAAATCGGTTGGAAATTGAGGCCTGGGCAGAGTTTACAAGATTATGTACGCAAACGCACATTTTTTAAGCATTAACCCCCCCTTTCCCCCTCTTAAAAAGCAAAATCCAAAATTCCGGCGATGTAGTGCACAACTAGATAGTTTTCCGCGACGAACAAAAAAAGAACCAGGAAAATCGGTTGAGAACTAAGGCCTGGGCAGAGTACACAAGATTTTGTTACACACACACACACACACACACACAGACATACACCTATGGTTTTTTCCGCGGATTTGGATTCAGAATGATCTAAAACGGATTACTGTGTGGTTATTTTTTTTTTTTTTTTTCTGTTGAGTGTTGTCCAACTTTACCCCAGATCGATCGCATAAGGACGCCCAAGTCTTGGTGTGGGACGTCCTAAAAATCCAATCCAATGTATACATTGTAGAAATCAGTCTTATTATTGTGGATTGCCAAGTGCAACATATGGATACCTAATTCAAATTAATTTTGGTCGAAGTCCGCTCAAAGCAATTCATGGAAAGGATTTCCTGGATCCATATAAATTCAATGAATCAATTTTCATGTGTCACAAAATGTACTGCCTTGAGCAGCATGTAGGTCTCTCAATTTAATTATGGACGACATCCACTTATGAACAATCCATACAAAGGTTTTAATGAGTTTTGAGAGGAGAGCACGTGTGACTGAAATTAGAAAAAACTTTTAGGGAGTGAGAATTGCGGAAACGTATCGATATCACTGAGTTTTTATACCAAGGTGCTAAGTGACTTGATAATGATTCTGAGTTTAGATATAATCCAAGTTTCGACAACTATTGACGAATTAGGCATCCAGGAAATCATCGTCTAACAAAGATAGGTTCCATTAATACAAAATCTCTTTTACGTGGGGTTTCTGCCTCATTATTTTCACGATGTTTTGCGAGTTATGTCGTTATAGAAATTTGAAATCTTGAAGCAGCAAGGTACAAGGCTTAGTTTAGTTCACCTTGTTTTCACAAAGACTCTCAACCTGCAGATCCATCAAAACCGCCTAAACTGTCATTATTCAACAACCTCCATCGGTATCTTCATTAAAAACTTTGCCGTAAACGTCTCCGTTGGCTACCCATTATGGGTCCATTGAGATAACGCAGTGCTAATCTACCTGTATCTTTCTGCATACCTTTTCCGTGACGATCCCTCCGGTCAGTGAACCTCTCACAAAACAAATGCAGAAGATTAGGTCAGTACCTGCTCCACTATTGCGTGACGAGTAGCATGCAGAACTATCGACGTGGGCAGTGATACTCGTACATCTTACAGACCTTATACCGTTCACTTTCGTAACACCTAATTTCATGATTTCATGACTAGCCAGCAAAAAATGGGTACCCTAGTAAATGTGTACTTTTGGATATGAGAAGTGGGTAGTAAATCCTCGAAGTCCTTCGAGTGATGGACACGTTTGGTTACCTACCTACTTACCTACTCCTGCTTTATACCGAAATATCTTCACCAGAATAGGATAAAACATTGATGAAAAACTATCTGAGAATAGATTGTGTGCCAAAGGGACGGCTGACCAGATAGCTGGAAGCCCAATTTACTTGCCAACAACTTTTTAGGACGTCCCACAGTAAGACTGGGGCGTCCTTATGCGATCGATCTGGGGTAAAGTTGGACAACACTCAACAGAAAAAAAACCATAGGTGTATGTCTGTGTGTGTGTGTGTGTGTGTGTGTGTGTGTGTGTGTGTGTGTGTATGTGTGTGTGTGTAACAAAATCTTGTGTCGTCTGCACAGCCCTTAGTTCTCGACCGATTTTACTGGTTCTTTTTTTTATCGACGCGGAAAACTATCTAGTTGTGCACTACGTCGCCGGAATTTCGAATTTTGCTTTTCAAGGAGGGGAAAGGGGGGGGTTAATGCTTAAAAAACGTGCGTTTGCTGGCATAATCTTGTAAACTCTGCCAAGGCCTCAATTTCCAACCGATTTGCGTGTTTCTTTTTGCTTCCGAGTCTACCAAGGTAGCGGAAGCTTTGTTTTCACTTTTCAAGGACGAAAAAAAAAAGTTCTCCAAAATCAAAATTTTCACTCGCGTTTTGCGTTTTAGACCTTTCTGAACAATTTTGGTTCCGTGTCTGTCTGTCTGTTTGTCTGTGTGTCTGTCCGTCTGTCATCAATTCCTTGTAACGCGCATAACTATACGAAGTTATTGTCCGATTTCGATGAAATTTTCAGGGATTGTGCGGGTTGGTGTGTAGACGGTCCCCTATGAAAATCATCATCCTCGGACTGATAGAAGCGACTGCGCATGCGCAAACGTGAATTCCTTGTAACGGCCATAACTTCTACATTTTCCATCAGATTTCAATGAAATTTTCAGGGATGTTACAGATTAGTATTTAAATGGTCCCCTATGAAAATCATCACCTTCGGATTGATAGTAGCTAGTGCGCATGCGCAAACGTGAATTTCCTTGTAATGGCCATAACTTCCACATTTTCAACTCGATTTCGATGAAATTTTCAGGGATTATGTGGATTAGGTTGTAGATGGTCCCCTATGAAAATCATCATCCCCGGACTGATAAAAGCGACTGCGCATGCGCAAACGTGAATTCCTTGTGACGGCCATAACATCCACAATCTCAATCCGATTTCAATAAAATTTTCAGGGATGTTACAGATTAGTATTTAAATGGTCCCCTATGAAAATCACCACCTTCGGACTGATAGTAGCCACTGAGCATGCGCAAACGTGAATTTCCTTGTAACGGCCATAATTTCTACATTTTCCATCCGATTTCAATGAAATTTTCAGGGATGTTACAGAGTAGTGTTTAGATGGTCCCCTATGAAAATCATAGAGAATTGTTTTTCATAGAGGGATGGTCTCCTGTGGGAATCTCAACACTTATTCATGACAAGTTTACTAGCTCAGAGGAAAGAGACTAGATTAGAACTCTAGGGGTCGCGGGTTTGAATCCCAGCCGAGGGTAGGAATTTTTTTGATCCAATCACACATCTACTCACTTAATTTTTCATCCGAAGTTGATGAAATTTTCTAGGATTGTCCAGATTAGCGTATAGATGGTCCCCTATGAGGGTAGTGAAAGGTACTTAGAGATTGGTGTTTTGAGATTAACTACTACCTATGCATCGGATCATCTATACAATCGGGTTATGGATACGAGGAAGCTATGTGCCACACCCACTTGGCAGACTTTTTTTACTCAAATAACTCCCGAGTTGTACATGATTTCACCAGAGTATCAAAATTCGCAAGGGGAGGGGATGGGTGGGGGGATAATATTCACAAAATATCCGAATTTTCAATATTTTGGTTCCTTTACCGCTTACTAACTGTCCCCAAGTTCTGAAATTGAGGAACAATTCTCACTATATCTCCGGATTTTCATGAATTATTCTCTGTACCACCATGGTGCCATGACACCATAAACCGCATATTTCGCGTTTTTTTTTTTTGTTTCACCTAGAATACGGATGTGAACCTCGACGGACTGCCTACTAAACCTAATAGATGAAAGTTCAATGTTACGACGTATTTCCGCTTTGGTGCCAGACCGGCACCATTGGGGGGGGGGGGGGGGGGACTCGAATTCGCATGTTGGGTGTCGTAGATCATGGTTTTTAAAATGCTCTTCAAATCCGAGGCTCCCACGCCGCTAGAAATATCATGGTGGATAATGGTGGGGGGGGGGTCACTATTTTCTGCCCCTCCGTCACAAAAGACATTTTGTCTTGAGGGGAGTTCATTAAAAAAAAAAAAATAATAATAATAATAATAATAAATAAACTACATTGAGTGAAACAGTTTCATCGCTTACCAACTGGTTCAACTGATCTAATGCTTATCCAATGGGACGTCCCCTGGAATGCATGCATTACTAAACAATATTTTTTCTCGTTGATTTCACTATTCGCCAGTTTTTTCAAAAAATGAAATTATTTTCATAGAAAATAATTTATATTTCAGAAAACTGAAGAATAAATCGAATAAAAACTTAAATAATGTTCTAAAAACAAATTAATTGTATTATTATTATTATATTCATAACTTTTAAAATTAGTTATTGCGAAAAAGAACTTCAAAATTGGTAAAAAATTGGTAAAAGTGATACAAAGCTGAAAGGGAAGTTCTGCTCTTCCTATGGTTAACCTTCAAGAGGGTTTTGGGGGAGGGTTGTGGAGAGGGGGTCAAGGATTGCACAACCTGTGCTTTCGGCAGAAAAAAGAACGTCGCCTGTGCATTAGGTGTTTTTATTGTACATAATTATTAAAAGTAATAGGTCTGGTGGGAGTTTAAATGAGGTAGTTTAAACCACTAATAGGTTCATTCCTACAATAGCATGATTTTTTCCCCATTTCACAATGTTATCCCCACCTATTTCACTTGCTCCTTTCACTTAGTCTGCTATAACAAGCATTAGTTGATCCTCTAATGCCCTTTCACTTCTCTGAGATTTATGTAATAGGATTTACATTCACATTTTCACTTTGTTCGCCTCAATTGACGTTAGTTGTCCTCCCACAACCTTTCTCTTATGATATAATATGATTTAAATTGATCCTTTTACTGTTAATGCAATTATTGCATCTCTCTGATTGGGTGTCCCGTTCACTTTCTTGCCCAATGGGATTCAAGCTCACCTTTCACCTGTCATAAGCTGTACTTTGATGTAAAACTCTCTTCTTCTTTACTTCTTCAAGTTATTGTTTCATACTGATGATGACCTAACGAAATCGATTCAACATTGTAGCTCACTTTACATGAATATAGACAAGGTTCTACATACTCCGGTTAGTATTGAAATGAATTTCCACATCGTCGCGAGTGATTGAGTTCGTAACAGCTCAAGTTCACCTACCTCTAGTACCTACCTAGCTACTATCTACTTCCATTTCGGCTAATGACGTCACCATCAAACCTTCTCTCATACGTCCACTTGTTGATTTGACCTTGGGTGGGGTCGAGCCTCTCTGATAGCAAGCGATAACGAGTCTCCCTTGAGGATGCGGAATTTCCCAAGCTCCTGCTTCTTCCTCGTCTCCTAATTCGATTTACCAAATTATTCCGTCTCGGTCCGCCATCTCCCCTCCTCATTAACATATTTACACGGCTCGTTTCTCATTGGATGATGTCCAGCCCCGCCCGCCACAGCTGTTCCACAGCCCTTCATTATGGTTTAACCTTTTGCGGTCGTACGGCATGTGTGACATGCCAGCCCACCGTTGTTAGCCTGGACGTCAGCTATTGACGAGGTTGAGTGGCTAGTGGTCGTATGGCATGTGTCACATGCACTTGTTGTTAGCTCGATCTAGTCGTATGGCATGTGAGACATGCCACCACTTTTATCCTCAATTACTTATTCCTACGAACTTCTAAATAATTTCTGGGCGGTATTTACCTATCTCAGATTCCTAGGCAACGAAATGCTTCAATAATTCGGGCGTCAAACTTTTTTCCGCTCCCTCCATATGAATTGCCAAACGGGGAACTCGTGGGAGGGATTTTCAGCTGGGAATTTTTTGGTTGCGATCATACTCTTTTCTCTTTTCCAACTGTGCTACCTATTCTATTCAATCAATCCAATTATTTTGACTTATTTTATCTAAATATTTATTTTCTCGAGTTACTTTTATCTCGAGTTATTATTATTATTATTTATACTCGATGGCGAAACGCCTGTGGACTGAGGCCGAGTTATTAAGTCTTCTTGAAGATGACGACTTTGACGAGGATGATATTCCCGATGAAGATGAAGATGGGGATGAAGGTGAGCCTTCAGACAATCAATTTGTCATAGTTTTTTGGTGTACCTCTGGAATTGTAAATACAAAATATCTTTGAAGTTTTAGAATGTAAAATGACTAGACGTTTTTGGATCGGAAGAAAATTGTGAACTCGTTTTATTAACAAAACACCTGTTGTTGCGACCAACAACTAAATCAGAAAATGATAAAAATAAATTGTAGTGGAAGCACCACAACTACCCCCCCTCCCCTAATAAAAAAGAAAAGTAGGATCCCGAAAACGAACAGGGGGTTTAACAAGTCTTCCTCGTGAAGTGAGTTTTCGCTGGGTTATCCAAGGCTCCTGTCTTCTTGGATTCCTGCCTCGGTCTTGCGTGGCCTGAGCTGTACCTTGAGGCAATAGCTCTTCTCGCAACGATTCTGCAGGTCTTGACTGTTCTTGTCTTGTTACTTCAATTGTTACGGGCTGTTGTGCTATTACTTCTTCATTTTCAGTAAAAGCAGGTTTGAGTCGGTCAACGCTGATGCTCACATCTTTGCCTTTCATTTTGATGGTATACGTTTTTTCTTTCCGCTCAATTACCTGAAACGGTCCATCATACGGTGGCTGGAGTGGCTTCCGGATGATGTCATTTCTCACGAACACATGGCTGCATTTGTCCAATTGCGGATGAATGAAAATTGAATTTTTCGCATGCCAAGCTGTTGGTTGGGCTCTCAAATCATCCATGGCTTTCCTCAAGTTTGCTACAAAACCTGGAGTTGGTATTGTGGGTTGAGTAGCATGGATGAACTCGTTTGGTAGCACTAATGTGGATCCATACACTAACTCGGCACAACTGCATCCAAGATCTTCTTTCACAGCTGACCGAATTCCCAGCAAGACTGTGGGGAGTATATCGACCCACTTGTCTGTTGCATGAGCTTTTATAGCACTTTTTAGCTGCCTGTGAAAACGTTCAATAATCCCGTTGGCTTTTGGGTTGTAAGGCGAACAAAAATTGTGCTGTGTCCCCATGATCTCAGTCAAATTCTTGAATAACGTGGACTCAAATTGTTTTCCATGATCTGACACTATCTGTTGAGGCATCCCGAAACGGCTGCACCATTGTGAGTAGAAGGCCTCGGCGACTGATTCTGCCTTGCTATCAGTCAAAGGGATGACTTCCGGCCAACGAGTGAAGCGGTCTATACACGTAAGTGCATATGTGAAACCTCGAGATGGTGGCAATGGACCTATCAGATCAATGTGGACATGACTGAATCTTTCTTTAGGTATTTCGTATTCACCAAATGGACTTTGGATATGCCTTTGAACCTTCCCTCTTTGGCACCCCACGCAAGCTTGTACCCAACGAGCATTGTCTTTGGCCATTCCAGGCCACACAAAGCGTTGTCGTAACAATTTCAAACTGGCCTTAATTCCTGGGTGCGACATGTTATGAATGCTATTGAAAACTTGTTTTCGAAAATTAGGTGGTATGAAAGGTCTTACATATCCCGTTGAGACATCACAAAAGAGCGCAACATCTGATCCTGGTATACAAACTTTCTTCCAGGAGAGTGTTGTCCCATCTTCAGCTTCCGGAAGTCCATTTTCATTCTGTTCCTGAGCAATTTTTCCATAATCTACTGCGTCCACACTTTCTATTCGTGACAAAAAATCAGCCACAACGTTGTCTTTTCCTGAAACATGTTGGATATCTGTGGTGAACTGGCCTATAAATTCGAGGAATCTAGCCTGTCTTGGTGATGCTTTATCCAACTTCTGATTGAAAGAAAATATGAGCGGCTTGTGGTCAGTGAAGAGCGTGAATATTCTTCCTTCAAGTAGGTATCGGAAGTGTTTGAGCGTTGCATACGCTGCTAACAACTCCCGATCATAGGCACTATATTTTTGCTCAGTTTCACCCAATTTCCTAGAGTAAAATGCCAAGGGTTGCCAAATTCCTTCTATTTTCTGTTGAACGGAACCTCCTATTGCATAGTCTGAAGCGTCAACTGTCAAGGACCAAGGAACTGATGATAATGGATGTGCCAACAGTGTTGCTTTGCACAATGCATCCTTACAGTTTTGAAATGAGGTACTCGCTTCTAATGTCCAAATTATTTCAGCATTGCTTTTTCCAGGGTGATTTTTCAAGAAGTCATTCAATTTTGCCAAGTGATTCGCTGCTTGTGGTACAAACCGTCTATAAAAATTGTACATTCCAAGGAATCCCCTGAGGCTTTGGATATCCTTGGGTTGTTCGTACTTCAGGATTGTTTCAACTCTCTGAGGGAGAGGTGATATACCTTTGGAGCTCACTTTGTGCCCAAGAAATTCTAATTCTGCTTTGCCGAACTCACACTTAGCACTATTTATTACAACGCCAAAATCCCTACAACGTTGGAAGAAAGCTCTCAGATCTTCCAAATGTTCTTCAACTGATGAGCTAGCAATCAAGGCGTCATCTATATAAATTTTGGTATTTTTCAAACCTCTGATGAGTTCGTTGGCAAAACGCTGGAAGGTTTGTGCTGCGTTGCACAACCCAAACGTCATCAGGGGAAACTCAAAAAGACCAAATGGGGTTATTATTGCCGTTTTTTCTATGTCTTCTGGAGCCATGCTAATTTGGTGATACGCTTTCAGTAAGTCAATTTTTGTGAAAATTATTTTGCCATGAAGATCATACGTCATGTCGTGAATATTCGGTAGAGGGTATCTATCTGGAAGAGTGACTTTGTTAAGCGCTCTGTAGTCGCCACATGGGCGCCAGTCTCCTGTCTTTTTAGGGACCATGTGTAGTGGACTGGCCCATGGGCTCTTTGAAGGTCTACAAATTCCCTGTTCCACCATACAATCAAATTCTTTTTTAGCAATTCTATATTTTGCAGGATCTAGTCGTCGGAATTTTGCTGCTATTGGAGGGCCTTTTGTGATTATGTGATGGACCACTTTGTGTTTTGCTGTCGACTTTCCAAAACTAGGTTTTGTTATGTCTTTGAATTCTTCCAAAAGTGTACTGTAAACTTGTTCATGTCCCTGACCTATTGTTGTGACTGTTGGTACTCGATAATCTTCTATCATGTTACCTTTAGTTGTCAGAGAAGTCAGTGGATCTTGCAGGCATTGGTTCTTCACATCTACTCACAATTCGAAATGGTCCAAAAAATCTGCTCCGATGATTGGTCTTGAGACTTCTGCTACGATGAATAACCATCTGAAAGAACGGCGCAAGCCCAAATCGATGGATAGCATTTTAACGCCATGCGTTTTAATTCTACTTCCATTGGCTGCAAAAAGTTCGTAAGTGGATGGAGTCTTCATCTCGACTGCGGCAGGAGGGATCACGCTTACGTCAGCACCTGTATCTATCAGAAAAGTGTATGCATTCTGTTTATCTTTGATGAACAAACGGCGTGACAGAAGTTGGCCAGGATCGCTCGCCGTTTCTAGCGATTGGCCTGCTAGTTTTCCGCCTGTCTCCTTTCTTTCTGCTTATAATTACAAGGAGACTCGCAACGAAAGGCCTTGTCACCGTACCTAAAATGATACCTACATTTCCAAGTACCTGATTGCTTCTTTTCTCTCTCAGTGCGTGATTGAGAACGTGGTCGCTGACGATTCCCTGAGGACGATTGAAAAGGTTGTCGAGAAATGTGTTTGAAAGCTGTGTCGAGTTTATGCGTTAAAACTTCAATTTTAGCTTCCAATTCCGAAAATCTAACATCCTCGTGTCTTTGCTTAGTAGCTACAGCACTTATTTGATTCATTTTTGGTTCCGCTACTTCTAATATTTTGTCTGCCAGAGGTACTAGAGTATTTAGAGTTGATTCTTTACTCACGGATAGTATAGCCCGTACATTTGAAGGAAGATTTTGCAACCAGAGGGTCTTCAATAAGTCTTCACTTACTGAGTGATTTGCAAGTTCCTTCATCTCTCGAAGAAGTTGACTAGGCTTTCTGTCTCCGAGTGCTACGTCCTTGAGTAGTCGTTGTAGCTTTCGTTCCTCAGAATCCGTGAAACATTCTATGAGACGTTTTTTCAAAGTGACATATTTCTCATTTATTGGAGGATCGGTTACTATATCACTCACTTGAGATAAAATGCTCGTGTCAATCACTCCTACGATGGAATCAAACTTTTCGTCATCATCTGTGATGTTACTCCTTCTGAACTGGGCTTCGACCTGTGCGAACCAGAGAGCAACATTTCCCTTCCAAAAAGGTGGAATCGATAATTTCACCGACCTTGGAGCTGTTACCGGTCTTTGATCTCCGCTTGGTCCTAGTCTCTCGTTGACGTGTTCCATGATACCTAAGTACCTATTCAGTAGTAGGGGTCACCACTTTGGTGTACCTCTGGAATTGTAAATACAAAATATCTTTGAAGTTTTAGAATGTAAAATGACTAGACGTTTTTGGATCGGAAGAAAATTGTGAACTCGTTTTATTAACAAAACACCTGTTGTTGCGACCAACAACTAAATCAGAAAATGATAAAAATAAATTGTAGTGGAAGCACCACAGTTTATAATAATGGTTTGAAGGAAAAATACCCCTAAGTACTCTTGTCAGACCAAATGAAAAATGCGGGTCCTGACCTTGGTGTACCCGTCGCATTCCAAATGAATCTACCCAAGCCATTGAGCTGAGGTAGTTGAAATTTTTGCACCGTGGATCAAAGGTAGGTAGCACGATTTGATCAAAATATGAAAGTATTCCGCCGATCAGAACACATGAAAATGGTCCATTGAAAAACTAAAAAAAAGCGAGTGCCAAATTTTACCTCATTTTTAAGAGTGAAATAGTAATATTTTAAAAATAATTACGAAAAAATTAATTTGATCATAGGATCCAGTCATTTATCCAGATTACAAATCAGTCGGGGAAATTTGGAAAATTTGACTCAATTTGGAACACAAACAATATTTGTAAGAGTGTTAGATAATTCCAATGTCGACGTAAATACCATTACGTCCAGGCTAACTCATCATCCCAGAATAAGCTTCGTCCAGGCTACCAAATGGCGGCTGGCATGTGACACATGCCATGCGACCACAACGCTTGGTTCACCTTCGCAGCCTCGCGACCGCAAAAGGTTAACTAAACAGCAAAACGCCCTGTTTACTCTCTACTGATTAAATCGTTCAATGAATGTTCATTAACTAACTGCATTAACTATCTTAAAAATTTACTGGAGTAATCTGATTGAAGTAATGAAACGCATTGGTTAGTACCTACCAATGCATGCATCTCACGGGGCTTCCCTTCTGGCTACGAATAAATAGCTTTCTACCATCTTCACTGCTATACAAATAACTATCCTTAGGTTTGGTGCATACCTCATACAGGGTGGTCTTAGGAGGAATTTGTGCTGATCACCAATATACATGACCTTATTGAGTCCCAAATTAGGTCTCAAATTATTATTTTCTCCAAAATACACGTTGTTCTTAATAATGTCAATACATTATGACGTTTATTACCTACCTAACACATTTTTCGACTTTTTTTTTAAATACACTAAAATTAGGTTAAAAAAACAAAAATCCTCGACTTGGCAGGAATTTATATTTTGTGTCGAATAAGACAATACGTCCCAATGAGTCTATTGTATATTTACAATAGAAAACACTTTTCTTCTCTCGTTAACTTTTTTGCTTTTATTAAGCTCAATAAACTTTTTCTTCCAATTGAAACTATACAACCATCTCAAAACTATACTCATCACATGAACACTAATTTAGGGCCAAAATATCACATGACGAAATTAAACTCTGAAATATTAAATTTTGAGAATACTGACGGGTGGTGCAATGAAGGAGTTGTCCTTGAGAAAGCAGTAAACACATACCGAAAAGTTATGCGTTTCAATGGTCGAATTTCCCTTATCCTGATTTCTCGATTACTGCATCCCACGATTGAGTATGAGGGAGAACTCGTTTTCTTCATTTTTCGCCTCTTCCAATAAACATGTATATTTTGGATATTCGTTGACTTGTTAGGGATCTTCCACCTGCCTGGGCAAAAACTCATTTCTTGTTTCAATAGTATAAGAGATTCTTTGATGAAAGTGCTGGTTCTGTTGCAGTTTATGAAAGAGTTTGGATTGGTTTGAGTTCTTAGTTCAGTATTATGTGTGTTTGTTAATTAAGTTAACAGTTTATTTTTTGTGGTGTTAATTTCAAGTAATGTGTTATTTGAATTTGATCTTGCTTCCCGCTTTCTAATATCGTACCTCTTAGAGATGTCATCAATGGGTTTCCAGGTTCCAGGTTTGATTGCAATGCTATTTTTGAGTCCTAATTTCTTCGATTCCTTCAATGGTCTTTCCGGTTCTCCTTCCTGAAATAGCGCACGCAAATCTCCTCGTTCACTCCACAAGTCCAAACCTTCACACTCCTGACGCCGTATCTGCTGTTCTCTAGCAATTAAATTTTGAAGTGCTTCTTGTGTATTACGTAATTCCGCCCTCTTTCTTTCAACAAATTTGCGTTTGATGATTTGTTCGCATTCAAGCACTATCGAATTCAAATGCTCGTTGTTCGAATTTTGTTCATACCCATCCACCACTGTTTCGAGAAATTCGATGGATCGAGTAGGTAAATGTTACACTGTAAATGTTCATAATTGCTCGTATTTGTTCTCGTTTTTCTTCCACGGATCAAAACCACGCTCAGCTACCACTTTTTCTATTGTATATTTACAATAGAAAACACTTTTCTTCTCTCGTTAACTTTTTTGCTTTTATTAAGCTCAATAAACTTTTTCTTCCAATAGAAAATATACAACCATCTCAAAACATACCTCATCACATGAACACTAATTTAGGGCCAAAATATCACATGACGAAATTAAACTCTGAAATATTAAATTTTGATGCCAAATAAAATCATAATCAATACATAAATTTTGCTTTCGCGACAGAGTCACCAGCTCATGATATGTGGCTACGATTTTTATCAAATGTTTGAAGTTTAGATTGACAGTGATTAGTTTGCAATGATAATTATGTCTGATATGAGGAGATAGTATGAACGTTGATCTCAAGAATTCACAGTTCAGATTGTTGTGCAACAAGGTATGTCGCTCATCGGAATACGCATATTTGAGAGTAATATTAATAGGGGAGAACTAATATTAGTCACACGTCTTCTGTATGAGTTTCTCAAATTTATAATGTAATAAAACCATTTACGGAAAAACTAGGCTTTAGGTATTCATTTGAATTGATGGCATTGTGAATAATATAATAACAATAGTGAAATATGAAGAATGGAACCATAACATGTCGGTGAGTGAATCATGTAACTACTCGTAACTGATTGAATTAGAGTGGATAAATATCATCACACATAATATTATTGGTTCAATTCGATGAGCTCTAATAAACACAAAATATTCTACATAATTATCAAGCAGTTTATCAACAAAACTAAACATCTTAAACTCACCAAAACTCGTGAATACTCACCTTAAGAGACGTCGTAGGTTTCATCAGATGTGGAATTTAACTTCCGTCAAAAATACATTTTGAGGATTTAAAACAAAATAATTTGCATAATTTTTGACATGGATATGTCTTTTGGCTGGGGGTCATGACAAAATAAGCGTGATCGTGATCAAAAAATGTAATAGGCAACTTGTTTGCTGTTTAGTATAACGTTTTACTTGGATATTAAACTATCGTATTATCTAGTAAACTAGGTATTTAATTACGGTGCTAATCACGCTACTCTAATTCATAATAAACATAAACAATTCGAAGTTTTGGTTTAAGTGATTTCACTTCATTCACCTACTGTTTCTTATCTTACCTACAAGTACAATACATACAATAAATTATATTGTAAATAAATAATTGCCAAAAGACATATCTATGCAGGCGGTAAAAATTTTTATAAATGAATGGCATCCTGTTGTATTTCAAGGTTTTAACTAACTGCGAGAGGAATAGCCAAATTTCAAGCCTAACATCGGTCTAGCAAACAAAGCGAGAAAGTTCTGATTGTGAAAATAGAAATTTTTGGAGTGACTAGTTAATTGAAAGCCATAATTGGGGAAACCTAGAAGTAGGTACGTACCTACTCACCAGCGAATTCATTGTTTTTCATAAAATTATTTGGTCTCAAAGTGAGAGTCAATACTGTCTCCCGATCAAAAGAATGAACGTGAGGACTGACCTTTTCCTAAACTGAAAACATCCGTTCAACCTCCTCTGAGCTTGTCACTCGTCCAAGGAAATCCCATTTTCGGTCACTTCCTCTCAAATCCTTTACTTACCTGACTTTCCACTAGGCTGGTAGGCTTGGGCGAAAGTGAAGAGATTCACAAGAGAAAGGAATTCAGGTGGTGATTTATTACTTAAACGCCTTCAAAAACTTAAAGTGTCTATACAGGAAAATAATAAACCTTTGTGAAATAATTTGCAGCGTTTTTATTCGATTTTCGGATTCTACCTGCCTTTACAAGTAAACCAACAAATTCTGAGAATCTTAAAATTTTTTTTGTCGATTCCAGAGGTATAAATATGTGATAATAAACCAAGTGTTCAAATTGGCACTTGACCGTTGAAACTACCAATTTTTGGTTTACTATTTTCAATAATGAACCTTTGAATTGACCAAAAAAATTCAACACCTCTCAAAATTTGTTTCAATCCCAAAATATTGGGATATTTGAATATCCCAAAATAAAAATAAAATAAAAATTTCGCCAAAAAAATAGGCCAAAAACATAAAGTCTCACCTGATAAACGTCAGGATTATTATAATAAGATGAGATTATTATAATAAGATGAGTTATTTTATTACATAATTATGTCAGGTCACTTCAGTTCTTAGTTGATTCAAGGGAGCCTAGGGTCAGGTAGTAAAAGGGTCCCACCTACCCATACGATGTCACAGTCCAGTCCTGGTCTCCACGTCTTGAGACGTTTCCTAGAAATCCCAAGACAGCCGTTAGGGATCAGGCTAGCTTTTAATGCGAAAGACTCCCCCCCCCCTCTACCAAACCATAAAGGTACCTGCATGAGGCAATATTCTGGGAAAAGTCGCTCAAAGTAAACAAAATGGTCAAAGTACATCAATCTGTGTTGTGAAAACCATGGGATTCTGGGTAAGACCTCCAAGGAACCAGCACGTGCAGGTCTCAAGCTCCAGGTACCAAGAATCATTCCTTTCCTAGAATCGCCTAGAGGAGGAACCACTTGTGTGTGAAGTTGCAAACCTTTCAGCTCTCTCCTGACTGAAAAGGAAACAAAGTATATTCATGCTGCATGAGTAAATGAGCGAATTTTTATAGAAATTTGGTATGGTTTTTTTACAGTCAGGACAGGAGATTAGAACTCTCCAAAGCGGATTTCAGTGACTTTTGACATGGACATGTCTTTTGGCTGGGAGTCAAGGAATTTTTTGTGACACTTTTTTTAACAAAAGGCACTTGTGAAAAATGGGTTGTTTCTTCATGTAATAGAAGTATGAATGTGTTGATTAAGTGGCGTATTCATCACAATGCACCGGAAATGTCGGTAATTTTGGAGTACCACGGTATTAATTTTGGAGTAATTAATGTCCGTAATTTTGGAGTACCACCATTCCGAATGTGAGGAAAAGGTGCTTAGCTCTCGAAATCACCCTCAGTACATGGCCCTTAGATGTGAGAGTGACATAGTACCATTGAGCAAGTTTGAGGAGTTTCAACAATGTAGGTGGGTTTTCAAGATCAGGGGTGACCTCTTAGCGTTGAAGTATAGGTCGTATGGGTCAAATAATCAGACTTGTGACTTGTGTAGCAGTGGCGAAGTTGAGGATGCTTTTCATTTCATTTCATTTCATGGAAAATGTTCGGCTCTGGTTACCTTGAGACGGCATTTACCTGGGTAGGGCATAACTTGGCTGGGATGAGTATTTGGGGATTATTAAGTCTGGGAATGTTAGTTTGATTAGTTAGTGTTAGTGGCATGGCAACTAAGGCACAAAACCATGATTGAATATGGATTTATGTAGGTAACTTGTTTGATTTGATTGATTGATATTAATTGCTATCTATATATTAAGGTTGCAAGTATATATTTAAGAAAGGCAGTTCTATTAAGGTTGTTAGATTCTGTATTGTATTAGAGTTGTAAGACGTATTAATTACGGCAAACTCATCCAACGGCCCTATGTGGCCACGATTATTGCATGGCTCCTCGTTAACAAGAATTGCATTATTTATTGTTTATGATAAAGGCATGTTTTCATTCTTGGAGTACCACCAATGATTTAAAAATGTCTGCCAAATGGGTGTGGCACATAGTTTCCTCGTACTTATCCATAACCCGATTGTGTAATGATCCGATGCATAGTTAATCTATAAGTACCTTCCACTACTCTCATAGGGGACCATTTACACGCCAATCTGAACAATCCTGAGAAATTTCCTCGAAATCGGATGAGAATTGTAGGAGTTATGGCTGTGACAAGGATTTCTTGACAGACACACAGACACGGAATCAAAGTTTTTCAGGAAGGTCTGAAACGTAAAACGCGAGAGGAAATTTCGATTTTGGAGTTTCTTAACCTTTTTTTTCAACCTTGAAAAGTGAAAACAAAGCTTCCGCTACTTGGTAGACTCGGAAGCAAAATGTTATTATAGGATGAGTACAAAAACAACATTTTGGAGAGTTAGTAAGAGGTATTGGACATGTTGTTGTATATTTTTGTGGTAACTGGAAGATCATATCTGAATTTTGAGGTGAAATGCCTGGAGGGGAGGGGCAGCAATGCTCATAGCACAGATATTGGTCAATTGACTGATTCCAAAGACGGAGTTGGAAATTGGTACGATCCAAACTCCAGTTGGAATGTCCACAACATGAATGTTCACTTCGTTACCTACTTTTACGAAGGTGGGTGTAGAAGGTTCGATCATCGGACTCAACTCATAAGGCAGAGACGGATTGTCTGATGAGACGAAGGACGAGTCCACCTACAGCCGCGCTTATCATACAATGCGATTGATGTTACAATGGGGTGACGTCATGTCAGAATATTCCACTTTCTGATTGGCGGGTTGTGCAACTCGTGAGGATGCGTGATTCAGGTTTTCTAGTCTCTACAGATTGATATGAACGTGACTTATCATTTTAGTAGAAAATATCTACTTCAACATGGAGAAAAACGCTGCAAATTATTACACAATGGTTTATTATTTTTTATTTTTCTATATAGATTACTCGTCTGCAAAGCCACCAACCATCCAACATGAAGAAAAACATCGATCGCATTTCGGTCAGCTTTAATTTCAACGGAGATCAGGCCTCTTTTGCGATTCACGCTCGTGTTCCTGATTTATCGTACGTCCAAACTTTAAATTCTCGTAGTGAGCGAACGGTTTGTCCTACAGAGCTCCGGGTGGTCTCAAAAAATTCTAAAAATTCTATAGAATCTTAAATTGAAGGAAAAACAATACCTTTATATCGAAATTTTTTGAGTTAGGGCGTTTTCAAAATTTCAAAATTGATTTTGGAATCCTTAGAAGTGACCTACATCAACCAAAATCTTCGGGGCACAACTAGACC
Source organism: Apolygus lucorum (assembly GCA_009739505.2). Lineage (NCBI taxonomy): Eukaryota > Metazoa > Arthropoda > Insecta > Hemiptera > Miridae > Apolygus > Apolygus lucorum. The sequence goes on from CM019169.2 coordinate 39,841,738, forward strand.
CCAAATGGAGCCCATATACCAAATTTCATCGAAATGGGTCAATGCTAAGTGGGGAAAGTGCCGCGTACGGCGGACGGACGGCCAAATTTTTATTCGATTTTTGGATTCTACGTACCTTGAAACGTAAACCATCAAATTTTGAGGGGTGTTAAAAATTTTTTTTCTTGGTCGATTCCAAAGGTTCATTATTGTAAATAATAAACCAAAATTAGATTTTGTGGGTTGAAAAATTTGCTCTAGTGAGAAGTAATTATTACAACACTTACCTGAGTGATGGCTCACCCAATCCAAGTGGGCGTTAAATTCAAGGTCCTAATTACAAAGGTTTCAGGGTTTTCAGTAAGGTTTCAGTTAGTTTCCATACCCTCCACCACATAGCGTCTTGAAATGATTTCATTTTCTCTTGAATGGGAACTCAGATTTAAAATCTGTAAACGCCATTCTTTAGGTGTTGAGTGTTCATTTATGGTTGATTATTCTTAGAGATTTTGGAGCCATTTTTCCATTGGTGTTGGGTGACAATAATTTAAATGAACAGTAATCTAGGCAAAGCTTGGGAGAACTCTTCAAATAGAAAATTGAGAGAGGGTATGACGGTCATAATTTGCTCATCAAAATTCAAAACATAATTACAACCTCATCATAATTGGAAAAAAAACAATTAAAAGTATCAATGCCGTTAGGAAGATGGCAATATCAGCTTCGAAAGGTCATCGAGAAGGTGAATCAACAGGGTTACCCTTGTTGGAGGCAGAAAACGGGGATAGAGAAGCTTAGGACAGCTTAGCTTAGTAATCAACATTTCTCACCCCATTAGCGAGTTTTTCCCAAATTTTGCCTAAAACACGGTTTATTTAAGTTGTTGTTCTCAATCATTATCAAGTATTATGATGTTTTTTGTAAATTCGACAGTGCAAACAGTTGTTACACATTCAATTTTGTTGGAAAATGAAGGGCAATTTGAGTTTTTCTTCAAAAATTCAGCCATCTAGCAAACACATTTTAGCCGTAAGTCTCAAGGTTAGATAAGACGGTTGATGTCGTTTAGTGAGATTGACGGGGAAGTCAAAATCGTGTAAGTAAAAACAAATTTACGTCAGAGCTGAACAGTCTCCTTGCTCCCGTTGGTGGCGTATAAATCTAGACTATTCGGATTTTGATGCTGAAGATTGGGGCAGAGGGTTTTCGAAAGTGCTGAAGCCAATGATGAGGCCAGTTAGGACTAATTCCTACCCTCAATACTTGTCCATCCCATACCAGAGCTCCACCAGGAACTTTAGTAAGTTCTGTTTCTGCTCATTGCCTCTAATTAATAATCTAGTATCCTTGGATTTACTGCTAGAGTTAGATGGATCATTTCACTGGTTGTCGTTGTGAGATTGATGTACGGAGTGAGTAGAGATGACGAAAGACGGGAAAGCAGTAGAATTGTTGGAGGAGACCACGGGAAGGATGAAAAACCTGGTAAGTTTTACAATTGACCAGTATTTTGAAGTGGAAACTTTGCTAGTAGATTCGAAATTCGATATGGAGTGGCAAATTCCACGATTGCTGATGCTGATTGATGATTTTAATGCTGAAGATTGGGGCAGAGGGTTTTCGAAAGTGCTGAATCCAATGATGAGGCCAGTTAGGACTAATTCCAACCCTCAATACTTGTCCATCCCATACCAGAGCACCAGGAACTTTAGTGAGTTCTGTTTCTGCTCATTGCCTCTAATTTATAATCTAGTATCCTTTTTTTTACTTTATTATTTAATATTAGCCATACAATTGGTATTTATAACAATTACATAATTACATGAACAGTATGAATATAAATATCTATATGTAGATTGATTTCGTGCTTAAATGTATATATCACAATGGATTGTATATTCATAAATGCGTTTATATATTTCAATGTCATTGAGTGATAATAAGTGGAATAGGTTAAACGGTTGGTTGGCCAGCTTTGATAATGTGTTGAACATGACTTCTTTTTCGCAATAGAACATCGGGCAGTTCATTATTACATGTTCCATTGATCCCACATGTGACTCACAGTACCGGCATTGAGGATTTTCTCTTGGATTAAATCGATGGAGATATTCGTAGCAAACACCATGGTTTGATCTTAACCGGACTATTAATCGGCACAAAGATTTTCCCACTCCTCTTCGTAAAAACCACGGCGCGGAGGGTACTTCTGACTGCAGGGACATATAGTAGATTCCTTTTGTCGAAGATTTGTAGTTTCCGTTCCATGTCTGTCTCCAATGTTGACTGATTGTGCTATACAGATCTCGGTAGGGTACACCAATGTTAATAAATTCGCCTTCTCGAGCTCCTCGTTTTGCCAATTTGTCGACTTTCTGATTACTTATTATACCAGCGTGAGCTTTCACCCATACAAATTCAATTTTAATGTTACGTAGATTGCACTAGTATCCTTGGATTTACTGCTAGATCTAGTATCCTTGGATTAACTGCTAGAGTTAGATGGATCATTTCACTGTCGTTGTTTCACTATTTCATTGTCGTTGTGAGATTGATGTAAGGAGTGAGTAGTGATGACGAAAGACGGGAAAGCAGTAGAATTGTTGGAGGAGACCACGAGAAGGATGAAAAACCTGGTAAGTTTTACAATAGACCAGTATTTTGGTGTGGAAACTTTGCTAGTAGATTCGAATTTCTATATGGAGTGGCGAATTCCACGATTGCTGGATGATGCCGAATGACCTACCACCGGTTTGGTTGCACTTCTGTGCTTGGTCGTGTTTATACTGCAACTTCCTGCAGCATGGGTTCAATAATGAACTAAAATAATCATACCATGCTGAGCCCTCAATCTGTGCTTCTACAAACAAAGTTCTACTCTTGAACGAGGATACTATCGTCCAATATTCCTTAGGGTTTGAAACCCTTTCCAAACGCCTTCCTATTTCAAGATAATATTCTTTCTCTTTACAACCACAAAGGTATTTATACTGTTTATTAACGGTAAGCTAAAATTGTTTTATTATTTCTGACCCATTTTTTCTATGGTTTTTCAAGAGAGCGAAAGACCAACCCCTCATACGAAAACATTCTCGATCAAACCACGGTTTCCTAGATATACATCTAATATCATCCTTCTCAGCTAGAGGCGAACAGCTGTGCCCTGCTGCTTTTACAATGCTCTCAATAATTAAACGTTCTTGAGATTCAATACCTGATGCATTCCCATACTCGGAAAGTAGATACCCTAGGTCAACATTACATTTCTTCCTATCGATCTTAGGCCACTGCAAACGAGGTAACAGAGGGATGGTAACACCGTTATCAACACATCCACTCCTAATCGTCAAAATATGGTCTGAATATATCTGGTTCATTACCTCAAAGTCTACAAAGTCTTCCAACATATTGATTGAAATACTACAAATATCAATAACAGACAGCATGTTGTATTAAAAACGCTGCAAATCATTGCTCAAAGGTTTATTATTTTTTGTATAGATCACCCTTCTGTATAGATCACTGGTCCTCCATCAATAGCACCTACCACCATCTGTATTCTCCCTTGACCTTCCCTCTATTTTTCGAATTGTATGTACCTTGAAACGCAAAACATTAAATTTTTGGTTTGCTTTGAGCAATGGATTCGGAGCTCACTCAGCTGATCAGTGATCTGAGGAGAGAAGAAGATTTCCTCGAATGCTGGAGACGCCTGGAAGAGCACTTCCATTCAATAGGATTGAAAATGGCTTTGGAGCTCACTCAGCTGATCAGTGATCTGAGGAGTGAAGAAGAACTCCTCGAATGCTGGAGACGCCTGGAAGAGCACTTCCATTCAATAGGATTGAAAATGGCTTTGGAGCTCACTCAGCTGATCAGTGATCTGAGGAGAGAAGAAGATTTCCTCGAATGCTGGAGACGCCTGGAAGAGCACTTCCATTCAATAGGATTGAAAATGGCTTTGGAGCTCACTCAGCTGATCAGTGATCTGAAGAGTGAAGAAGCCTTTGAGCAATGATTTGCAGCGTTTTTTACCCACCAACATTTTTTTTTTACCTACCAGCCAGGTACTACCTACCACACCATACTGGCTTCACACCTTCACAATCAAGTTTATTAGAAAGAACTAAACGCTCCACACTCGATTGGAAAAATTGAAAGCTTCATATAGAAATTTGATTACTGGTTACGCAGAAGGCAAAACTGTATACAAATCGAAGAAATGAACAGCGATCGCATTTTAGTCCGATAAAATTTGAATGGAGATTAGACCTCTTTTGCGATTCACGCTCATGATTCTGTTTTATCGAAGGAAAACCTTCAAGTACTCGTAGGAACCGAACGGTTTGTCCTACAGAGCTCCGGGTGGTCTCAAAATTTTTTAAAAATTCAATACTATTTAAAATTGGTGAAAAAACGATACCCTTATTTCGAGAGTTTTCGAGCTAGGGCACTCTTGAAAATTTCAACCCTTAATTTTCACCCCTTAGAAGTGACCTACATCAACCAAAAGCTTCGCGGCACAACTAGACCCCAAATGGAGCCCATATACCAAATTTGAACCAAATCGGTCCAGTGTTGCTAAGAAAAGTGCCGCGTACGGCGTACGGCGGACGGACGGAAATTTTTTTATTCTATTTTCGTATTCTACGTACCTTGAAACGTAAAACATCAAATTTTGAGGGGGGGTTGAAATTTTTTTTTTCTTGTTCGATTCCAAAGGCTTATTACCTATTGAAAATAATAAACCAAAAGTTGTATTAATTTCTATTTATTTTTATATTAATGCAGCATGTTTTTCATCCATTTATTCATACTGCAACTTCCTTGGTCGCAACTTGATTTATGCACCTTATAGTGTATTCACACGAGTATTCTGGGATGTAGGTAGTTACCGGTTGAGAAGAGGCTTTCCATTCCATCTAGAGGAGCGTTTGATCTTGCTATATTACTATGTAATAACTGCAATGTACAGGGACTCGTGAAATCTCCCATACATGGAGGTGAGCGACAGGTTGAATGGATTTGTAGCACATGAGGACAGCAGGCGTGTTATCCTGCGAAAGGTGTTCTTGTTTTCGCGAGCGTATCACCGAACAGCGGTTGTTACGCCTGCTGGTAAGTACCTATAAGGAATATCCTATCAATTAGGATCCAGTAATTTCGCGACCGTTGTTTCGTCGTTTCGAATGAGAGGCTTCACGGACTTTACGACTAATATAGGCTTTACTCCTCGTACCGGGAAGGTTCCGGTAGGTTGTCATGCACGGACGTTACATCAAGGTGAGAACCTCACTGGGGAAGTGCTTCCAAGGTTGCCACAAAAACGAAATTCCTCCTTTTTCCGGTTTTTATATGGAGAAAGAGAATTTCCAGTCACTTTTCCAATGAGTTTCGCGTCCTGAATCGTTTACCGAAAGAGCTCGGTGACACTAATTTACATTCATAACCATATTTGGAATAATTTCTCTATCGTTTAGATGTTTTGGTCGATTCAAAAACTGTCAACATGATCTGGAAGTTCGTTGTCTCCCAAGTACCTATCTAATGGATCTAATGTACTCACTCAAAATATTTATTTTACCTTTTGGTTTTATATTTGTACATAGGAGACACAACGAACTTCACGATCATGTTGACAGTTTTTCGAATCGACCAAAACATCAACACAATAAGGAAATTATTCCAAATAATGATAATGTTTTCCTACTTGGTCAAGTTTCATGAATTTTAATATTTTTCGTTAGCATATTTTGGCTGACTTCCAAAAAAGGTTGGAAAAATACGAATTATTCTAGTACTACAGTTCGAATTTGAACATTGGTACTCATTGACCATAAAGAATTGAGTTGTTCGTGAGAGCCTTACAAATCTCCATAAATACAAATCTTCCAGCGTTTTTAGGCAAATATCAACTCCCAACAGGAGAAACGTCTCCATTTGTTGAGTTGTTAGAATCAGTATTCACCATTATCCAACATTTAGTGCGAAATAACCATTGAATTGGGATTGATTTTCAATCCTACTTCTTTAAAAAATGCAATTTTCAGACCAATATTATTTTCTCTGAATTATCTCGGTTCTCCAGACTCAAGAGTAGCTAGTCTAAGGAGGGGGGGATTCCCTATAACTGAGAGTAATTTTGAAATTTCAACCAAGGCAGAGCACTTAAAAAGTTTTTCTAGGTTAGACGTTGAAAACTCCTACTTTTGTGCTTGGCAGTCCCTGTTGATTCCATCCAAGTTTGCAGCCTTATAATATTTCCATGCGAATGAGGAACATTGTGTTATTTTATCGTAGAAAAGATTTTTCCAATTGTTGATATCAGAGAAATTTAGTTGTTTTTGTCACCAGTGACTGCTGAGAGGGGGGGGGGGGGGGTAGGACCAGGAAATTCCAGTGAATGAACACTCCATTCCCAGACACATTCACCTATTCATTCACTGGATAGGATGGTTATTTAAACAAGTTGAGGCAAAACATCAGCAGTTTAGTTGTTACTTCACTTGGGAAGCCTCCATTCGATTTAAAACCGTGAAATAACCCTCCAGCCAGTGAATGAACAGTCGTTCATTTACTGGTTGGAGGTCATATTTTAGCTCCCACAGTATGAACACCCAACAAAACATATCATAATCAAAAAAATTCCCTTCTACCCAATTAGTTCTCTCTAGAAAAACATATCAGCTACAAAATAATAAAGCATGACATTGATCAATTTAGCATTTTACTTACCTCTAAACAAATTCCCCACGTAATGGGGAATAACCTCCAGTATAACCTCCAGTTATTACCCCCAGTGACGTTTTTGGAGACTGACCTGTTGATAACATCAGAACCATAGAAGATGGTTTTTTATCTACTGCTTCACTCTGCTATCTATGATATGTTGATGGAACTAATGATAAACACCGTTATCACCAGGGTGCATCACAAGCCTTATTATTCCCAAATAACCTCGTAGGTACTGTTCCTTCACTGGGGGGTGTTCATTCACTGGGCGAGTCACCCTACTGTTCATAAGATTTATGAACAAAGTACGTAGTAGGTGTTGTTTAGAATCGAATACCTCTCGGTACTACAAGGTGTGTTGATTCTGTGTGGGAACTGCTTCGGATGGGAACGAGCCGGTCGACAGCCTGGCGAGGGAGGCAGGAGGGGACCCCATTGTTCTCTCGCCAGTCTTTGGGAACGCTTGTGACGCGAAGTAGCAGGAGATCAGAACTGCGCCAGGAGCTCCATCGCATTCCACAAGCTTCCCGCCTCACTGAAGCAAAGCTGCTAGGGAGGTCTTTTGGCTCAATTTGGTTCGTAAAGAGGTCAAATTTCAGGGGCCGGAAACAATAATAGTGCATTCTTTAGATTTTGCCTCTTTTTCATTCATCAATAATAGAAGAGAATGAAAAAATAAAATAACAACTGGTACTTAAAATGGAAGTCTCACAGCAGCTTCGTGATCGATAATGCTTACGTCGAACCTACTCATGCCAGATCGTTGATGGTTTGTTCACATTCTCCTGGAGACCTTTGGAAATGATTGGAATGAAGTCAGATTAGATGAGACTGCTATGTCGCTCTTTTTCTTTCCTCAGTTGGCATTAGTCGTCGACCATAGCCATGAAGATTTTTATTTGTTAATGAACAAAATTAAGAGGTTTTTACAATAGAGTAACGGAAAATAAAGATAAAAAGTCAAAATAATTCCAATTTTCTAAAATTAAATCCTAATACCTTCTTCACGAATAAAAGAGCAGATGGCTTTGTAAACTGAAAGGCTGCGGGAGTGAACCAACTGGTGGAAGTTCGAAGGGGTGACTAGATGTTCAACCGCAGTGTCCAGCATTCGCTTCCTGGCTTGATTGTGTGCTGGGCAGACCATGAATATGTGTTCCAGGGTATCATCCTCCTGGGAACATCGCTCGCAAGTTGGTTCGTATCGTTGTCCGATACGGTGCAAGTAGGCACCACATAATGCGTGGTTGGAGCGCAGGCGATATCTAATAGACCCGATATCTAATATCGGGTCTATTTAAATCAAATTGCGCGAACCAAGGTTTGACTGCAATTCTCGGGTTCAGTTCACGGTATGTTACTCCCTCTCTAGTGTGATCATATACCTGTTGCCATCTTGTATTTACCTCTTTACGGATATCGGCGTACAAATCGGTATAAGGGAGACATACCCAAGACTGAACCATTTTGTCTAGCAGCATTGGAAATGGAGTCAGCTCTTTCATTACCGTAAACCCCGGAATGTGACCTTGTCCACACAAACTGAACCTGTCGTCCCGCTTCTCTCAATAGCAACACTATATTCAATATATCCATGAGAATATGATCGTCGCTATCTTCCGGGTCAATCAGGAGTAAATTTAGTTGAAAACTAACTTCGGTGTCAATATTCCAAAACCCCCTATTTCCCCTTGGTAACAACTAGTAGTAATCTCCCTGGTCATCGCAGTAACTCGTTGTGATGTTGATTTTCATCAGAACGACGAAAATCCTTCGTTGAATTTGTGGTTGGTCACCTACAGTTTAATATCAATTTGAGGTCAATGACTCCCTACGCCGGACTTCTTACGCCCGAGCCTAATAATATCTCGCATTATTGCCATTGAAGCCCTAAGTGGCAGTTGGCGTGACTTTCCGAGTCCAGAATTACCTGATCGAATCAAAACGGGCGCGGGCTTCCAAGTTCATTTCTCCACTAGTCCGTGGATTACAACAGTCCGAATTCGTTGGAATGGGGTAGTTAGGAGGAATGTCTTCTAATCTCGGATCATCAAAATATCAATCTCTAAATCTCCAAGTTTGAGAAAAGTACATAGAACACGTTCGAAGGCATTTTCATAATGTTTAGTGCTCTGGAGGTTTTCATTTCTCCTTCTTTTTTTACCCGTGTGTCCTGTCTAATATCCCATTGTTTTGTTTTCCCCTATTATTCTGTTATGTTTTGTTTTATTTTATATTTATAATTGACTATTGCCTGTACACTGTGTCTGCAATGACATATAAAAACATTCATAACGTTTTACAATCCTCAATGGATATGATTAACCTAACTATAATAAAATTGTTAGACTCAATTTGCTATATTCCTGAACATGCCATCGGGTACGGATGAACTTTTATGGAAATTAGCAGTATTACATGAACAGCGGATACCGGTGATTTGATTCTATTGAACTTGATGGGTGTAAACGACAATTTCCAACTACCGTAAAACCGTCAAACTCTACACCAAGATTTACTCCAAAACATTTCCAAATACAATTTCTCCCACTCGAAATGGGTTAAATTGATTTTTTTATAAGTGAATTGATCTTCAGGGCTTCCTGAACATTTTGAGTAGTCGAGCTCATTGATAATTGTAACCCCCCTATTTAATTGTTTAAACGTTGGAGTAAGGTTACCTACGAGTGCGTCGATCTTTACTCCACTCTGAAAAACTCACAGTTATCGCTACAGAAACGGGCCGTGGTGCAATGTTACCCGTCGGGATTGAATTCATTACCCCAGATATACTTGATATTATAAAATATATTTTAAAAAATTTAAGTTTTTAGCTTGAAAAATACAAGTTACTTATAAGAAAAATATAAATTCCAATGATCATTTATTTCAACGAATTTGCTTGAAATGCAATATTTCTGGTTAAGAGATCACAATTTCAGTCCAGTATAGACAGACCTTATGTAGGTAATCGAGCAAAATGTTCTAGAAGTAAAGACATATTAAAGGGCAATAAACTGCAATTTGTCCGGAAGGTAAAATTTATACTATTTTACACCTTCTGGAAGTGAAAACAATGTTTAAGCTACTTCGGTGGACTCGGAAGCAAAACCTTTGTAATCTTCTTCACTTATTGCCACAAAACAAAGAAATTTGTAGTTGGCTGTGATGTGGGAAATTATTATCATTAACATATTCTTGCACGAACTGAAGGTCCCTCACGTTTTTCAGTGAGGAAGGAAGGTTTATTTATAACTTTCCTCGTATAACTTAACAAGATCTTAATTCGGACGAAATGGGTCAAAATAAGGTTTCATCTTCAAGTCAGGTTGAAGGAAAGAGAACTTCACACGACCAGACACGTGGCGAAGTGGATACATTCATAGAAGCCCTATTGTACTACAGCTGAATAGAGCATGGAACGTTCAAGTAGTTTAAAAGGGAACAATCATTTTTAGGGGTTTCATCAGCTAATTATTATCCAATCATCATTTCGTGAGGAATAAGGTGTATTTCTTACAAACTATTCCATGCAGTCCTACCCATTCCGAAATTCAATAAACGCACATTGCTTACCAAAAATTGAATCAATTATGTGCATTGTTTATAAATAAATAAATTCTAAAATGAATGTTTTGAATAGAAAAACATCATTAAAAAAAAACTTCCGGCAATATCAGGTTTTTCTCACTCTGAGCTTTTCATCATTTACCTTCAAACGTAGGTCAGTTGGAATGTTGTCAAAAATAATTCAATTCCAACCAAGGTTGAAGCTGCAGTTGAAACCTATTATTCGTAGAACCTGTACCTTTCTGTTAGGTACATATGAACGCATTTTTTAACTCTTTTTATGACGGAAATGGGAAGGGTGATCCCTTCACTGCCACCGTGTATATACGTCAATGACATTATAAAACCGTGAATCACGCTTTTCAATATCACGAGACGTCGGTGTAACGGAAATGGGATCGATGACGGTCGTGTCAATCAAACCGAACTTGTGGTCAAGTCAATGACGTTGTTTGATTATTATGATTTTACCTATAGCTTCAATTGGGGTAATGACAGAATGCAAACTTGATTTCATGGATTCTGTCGCATACAGATACACTTAAATTCACTTTCGACACCGCTAAGTCCTTGCGACTGTTCTAGGTCTCTTGCGGTTTTTGACTCAATTTGCATGTCAAGGACCCATCGCTGCACAGAGGCCCTCAATGTCATTATAGGACGGAAAATTATTCTAATCTGAGAGAGCTCAGATCAAAGTATACTGATCTGAGACAGCTGATGACGTTCGCGACGCCAAGAATGGAAGTTGGACGAAAATTCAACCTGAGATGGTTTACCAGTGCAGAAAAGTAAAATTTTCAATGTTTTAAAAGAGAAATAGATTGTTGATTGCTTATAACTGTGATTCAATGACAATGGAGGTTAAATTTGTATTGATATAATAAACGTTCACAATTCTGCGATCTAAGTGTGAATAATAATTATCAGGATGTAGAATAATAATAAATAATTATCATATTAATTAATTAATAAATAATAATAATTATCCTAATTATTAGGAGATAAACTGTGATGTAGATCGCCTAAAAATTAACACGTTTCACACAATTGAGTAAGAGAATTCAAAATTACATACGGAAAAGAAGAAAAATGTACGTCATTTAGTTGTTAGAAATGTAAATATTGACTTAGTAGGTATAGTGGGTAAAGGAAAACAGTGCAAGCGGACTAAGCTCTCGTTGATAATATCTATTCATTTTCATAATTATTTATTATTATGGAACTACAATGGGCTAAAGCACATTCTCGTTGAGGAATTCATTCGTAATTTCATCAACGTTTTGTTAAAGTTAAGGTATTGCGAGGATTTCCAAAAATGATACCGTAAACATGAAATTTGTTGAAAAATTTTCTTCATGTCAATTGTAGGGACTGACTACAAATTGTGACTACTAATTTGACCAATACTTACGAAATGAAATTTGTTTCAAATTTAACGTGCTTTCATTTAGCATAATATGCAAAACATTATATATTATAGCATATATATTATATATTGTCGTGAACTCCTCATATAAGTTATATTTTCCAATAAACGGTTGGAGGCCGACGTTCCTAACGGGACATACTCTGGGCAACGGTCACAACAAAGCGAAGTGTCCCTCTCCCTTGGACGGACACACTCCGGACGACCGCTTCCCAGAGTATAAAAGCCCGGCGTGCGAATCGCTGGTCATCCATTCTAAAACCAAAACTTGTCTTGTTCGCTCAAAACCCTAAAACCCTCAACGGTGGTAACCCTGCCGGAGTTTTGCTAGGCTCACTAAAAGATCTATCGGTCAGTCTCACGACGCCGGGCAAAATTTGCAACTCCCTGACATAGTCAACGGTAGCACCCGCGCCGGGACTATTAAATCACTTTATCTGTGCTGAAACTCCTCTCGAAAAGATATAGCTAACGGTGTCCCCACGCCGGTGCTATCGAAATTCATAATTCTATTCTGGAGTCAAAATTATACGAGTCACAACATTGGTGCACCCGACGCTAGGTTTTATCCTAACAAAATTAGAAATTTTAAATTCAAAATTCCCTAAATTCAAACAATTTAAATTTTTTCAAAATTAAATTTTTTCCCCAAAATTAAATTTTAAATTCAACGGAATGGAAAAAGACATGTCAACCCAGGACGTCAGCACGGCACCCAGCACTTCGCAAACGACGGCTCCAACAGCTACAGCGACCAATAATCAACAGCTGTCATCGCTCTTCAACAGCCTCTCGTCATCTCACAGTGCTGAAGCCACCTCCGTCTCAATCCCGCTGACGCTACCACCGTTTTTTCGACATGATCCCCGCCTCTGGTTCATTCAACTGGATGCTGCATTCCTCGGCGCACGGATCACCACTCAACGAGCGAAATTTGCCAAGACACTGCCGCTTCTTCCCTACGATGCCGCCCTCCAGACAGCCGACCTCGCCAACCGCCTCCTCGACGCCCCCTACGACGATCTGAAAAGAAGACTGATAGAAATTTTCGAACCATCTCGCCACGCTAGAATCACTGCAGTCATGGACCCGCAACAACTCGGAGACCTTCGCCCTTCACATTTACTGCGTAAAATTCGCCACCAAATGGGCGACATTTTACCCAACGAAATAACGAAAACATTCTGGTTACGAGCGCTACCGATCGAAACGCAAACTTCGCTGGCACCATGGCTTCAAAGTGACGCAGACTACCTGGCGCAGATCGCTGATTCGATACACGAACTTCGAGGATCAGCCAACATCCACCAGATCGACTCGAAGAAGGAGGCAGTTGACGAAATTCGCCCAAAACCAAATTGGCGACAGACGAGAGCATCTACTCCACCCAGATCAAAATTCAGATCGCGCTCACCTTCACCATCGCCGAGCAGAAAAACCTTATGCTGGTACCACTACCGATACGGGAAGAGAGCGAAAAAATGCACACCCCCGTGCAAATTCAAGACAGTCTCGTGGACGGAAAACTAACCACCCCGCCGGGTAACAATACTCCGGCGGGGCACTCAACACAGGAAATCAACAACCGACTCTTCGTACGCTGCAAAAGGTCGAATCTACCGTTCCTTATAGATACAGGAGCGAGTATCTCCATCCTCCCAAACTCTCTCGTTAAACGACGACGCAAAGAGGACAACGTACTCCTTTACGCAGCCAACGGCACGCCAATTACAAATTTCGGCCGTTTTACGACCTCGGTATTCCTGGACAACAACAAATACGAATGGACCTTCGTCGTCGCGGACGTTCGCCGCCCGATCATCGGTGCAGATTTTCTCTCACATTTCGGATTACACGTCGACCTCCAAAATAGAAAGCTATACAACCCGGCCTCAGCAGTACCTATTCGCGGATACGTCTCACCTGTACATACAGGCATTTCACTCGACTCTACTCCGCCCGAATTTACTCAACTGCTCCGGGACTACAAGCCTACGCCTCGAAAATCTTCGCACCTATCCTCCATTAAACACCACATAGAGACAAAAGGACCACCAGTAAGATCTAAGAGCAGAAGGCTTCACCCCGATCACCTCGCTCAAGCGAAAAAACATTTTCAAGACTTACTGCAACAAGGAATCATACGCCCCTCGGACTCGCCGTGGTCATCTCCTCTTCACATCGTTCCTAAACCAAACGGTTCGATTCGAGCATGCGGAGACTACAGACTCCTTAATTCAATTTCGAAGCCCGACTCATACAACGTCCCTCATGTACGAGACTTCTCCTCACATTTACACGGCTGCACTATATTCTCCACTCTAGACATCTCTAGAGCATTTCATCATATCAACGTGCATCCGGACGATATTCAAAAAACAGCCATAATAAATCCATTTGGCTTGTTCGAATACGTCAAAATGAATTTTGGACTTCGAAACGCAGCTCAGACGTGGCAACGATACATGGATACGATACTCCGAGGACTACCGTTCGTATTCTGTTTTTTAGATGACATTCTGATAGCCTCAAAATCGCTTGAAGAACATCTCGCCCATGTAAAGAAAGTCCTCCAAATTTTCAAATCCGAAGGCCTCACAATAAATAAAGAAAAATGCAAACTTGCTAGTAAAGAAGTTACATGCCTCGGACACCTCGTCACAGCTCGAGGAATCACACCTGTACCCGCCAAAGTTCATTCCCTCACAACATTTCCGACACCGAAAAATGTTGCCGACCTCAGAAGATTTTTAGGAATGTTAAACTTTTACAGGCGCCATATTCCTCGAGCAGCACAACATCAGAAAACACTAATCGCAGCGATTCCACAACCTCCCAAGAAGAAGGACAAACGCCCACTAAATTGGACTGCCGAAATGCAAAAATCCTTCGACCAATGCAAATTGGATCTCCAAGAAGCCGCACTATTGGCCCATCCGTCACCTACGGCCCAACTCTTCCTTACAACGGACGCCTCCGACGAAGGAATAGGCGGAGTATTACAACAAGACATCGATGGAGAAACCCAACCTCTCGGATTTTTTTCAAGAACATTAACGGCAGCCCAGAAAAACTACTCTACGTTTGACCGGGAGCTCTTAGCGGTATACGAATCAATCAAGCATTTCCGCGATTTCCTAGAAGGGAGAAACTTCTACGTCAACACGGACCATAAACCCCTGACCACCTCCCTTCATCAAAACCGGAAATCTGCATCACCACGCCGCCTAAGACAGATGGAATTTATTTCACAATTTACCACCGACATCAGATATACGCCCGGAGAGGAAAACATCATAGCAGACGCACTCTCCCGACCAGCTTCGCATCAAATAAGCACTTTGGAAGCCTTCCCTACACCCAAAGAATTAGAAGAGAAACAACAACCTCAAAATGACAAAGAACTTCACAATCTGATAGAAGCTGGCAAATTGCACAAAATAACTATCCCGGGCACATCTGCTACAGTCTGGTGCGACAATTCAAGCGACCCACCACGTCCATACGTACCACCTCCGCTACGTGAACAAATTTTCAAACATTACCACTCTCTCAACCACCCAGGAATACGAGCCTCACGCGAACTAATTCGCACTAAATTCTTCTGGACCCGAATGAATACACACATTCGCCAGTGGGTGCAAAATTGCGCAAATTGTGCAATTTATAAAAATTCAAGGCATCCTCACCCACCACCACAAGAATTTGAGGACAGTCTTCAATTTGAGCATTTACATATTGATCTCGTAGGGCCTCTACCTATATCAGAAGGACGTAGGTACTTACTTACAATGATAGATAGGGCAACAAGTTGGCCAGAAGCCATACCTATCACTTCTATCACTACAGAGACAGTGATAGACAACATCATGAAACACTGGATCTCAAGATATGGATGCCCTAGAATACTTACTACTGATCAAGGCAGACAATTTGAAAGTGCCACTTTTCACGAATTCCTAAAGAAAATGGGAATTACAAGAATTCGCACCACAGGCTACCACCCTGCAAGTAATGGGAAAATTGAGAGATGGCATCATTCCTTAAAAATGGCCATTAGTACCTCTGCCGCTACAGCATCATGGACCAAACAACTTCCCCTCATCTTACTCGGACTCAGATCAGCTATCCGAGCCGACGACGGGTATAGTTGCGCCCAGCGAACCTTCAAGACGGCCCTCCGACTGCCCGCGGATATGTTCCATCCGAAACCGTCCGAAATAAAGGAACCCCTTAAAGAGGAACAACAAGATTGGGCGTTTCCCACCAGGTACTACACGGCAACAAGTATGTACATCAAAGAGCCGGGAATTCACAAATCTCTTCGCCCATTATATTCGGGCCCGTTCCAGGTCATAAGCCGCGCGGACAAGACAGTTACCCTCAACATAGACGGGTCACCGACCGCGGTCTCTTTGGATAGATGTAAACCATCCCCTTCCCTTTAAATAAGGGTGGGGGACAAGGGTGGACAGTACGGCACACATCCTCATTCGACACCCAACTGCCACCATGGAACTACTGTTCACTCCCGATGAACTGCGAGAAATATTCTGGAACGCAAGACCCATCTCTCCTTTAAAGGACACTCCGCCTCGCATCGACTGGAATCCCAAACCAATCACGGGACTTCCTCCTCGCAAAAAGAGAGCACAAATCATAATTGATTTCTACACAGCACAGAAATCAAAAACCGTCATTCCCTACGTCCCGCAATTCACTAAGGGACCCCAAGTTCAGCAAACAACCTTCGCAAAACACGAACGCAAACGTGTTTATCAAAACTGCATCTCGACCGAAGAAGTACCGCCCAAGAAACTTCCTCGAAACAATATTCTCCGACCGCAAATGACAAATTCTACAGAGCCAATTAAGATGCAGCAAAATAAAACTATCTCCCCACAGACGATTAATTCTGTGGTGGACGAAATAATAAGAACCTATCCAACTTCCCTTCCTTCTAATGGGTCCGGTAAGAGACGAAGAAGGGGACGAAAGTCCCGAGCCAAATTGAGGGCAAAATTACTCTTATCGGATTCCATCTCCCATTCCCAATTTTTATGCAACTCAACGGTATCTCCCAGGAGGGAATACCTCTACCAGCGGTGGCGGCCCCACCCCTTCACGGCCAGGCTGCCGCGTACGGGAAGGGTCCGCTCACACGCGCGCTCCGGCCCGCCCGTCGCCTCGCCGTCTACACCGTCTACGCCGCCGCCCGGGACCAGACGCCGCATCACCGCCTCCAGCTGCAAGTTTATTGTACCTACGGATACGCCTTCAGCGTGCGCTGTTTATTGCTTATATCATTATCAACCTGTTATTGCAAAATCTTGGGGGAGGTATGTCGTGAACTCCTCATATAAGTTATATTTTCCAATAAACGGTTGGAGGCCGACGTTCCTAACGGGACATACTCTGGGCAACGGTCACAACAAAGCGAAGTGTCCCTCTCCCTTGGACGGACACACTCCGGACGACCGCTTCCCAGAGTATAAAAGCCCGGCGTGCGAATCGCTGGTCATCCATTCTAAAACCAAAACTTGTCTTGTTCGCTCAAAACCCTAAAACCCTCAACGGTGGTAACCCTGCCGGAGTTTTGCTAGGCTCACTAAAAGATCTATCGGTCTGTCTCACGACGCCGGGCAAAATTTGCAACTCCCTGACATAGTCAACGGTAGCACCCGCGCCGGGACTATTAAATCACTCTATCTGTGCCGAAACTCCTCTCAAAAAGATATAGCTAACGGTGTCCCCACGCCGGTGCTATCGAAATTCATAATTCTATTCTGGAGTCAAAATTATACGAGTCACAACATATATTATAAACATATATATTAAAGAATTAAAACATATATATTATAGCATATTATGCAAAACTGTTATATTATAACAGTTTTCTGCCTAAAGTTGGCAGTTGTTTTGAGTTATAGGCAAAACCCAACAAAAAATCACTTTTTACGCCTTTTTTGCATTTTTTCAATGTTCCGTCGCGAAATTTTGATGGCAAACCTCAGATTCGGATTCAGCAACCCAAAAAACACAAGGAATCGAAGAAATTAGAAAAAAACCCAAAACATTTCTGTGGAAAACACATTTTGACTGGGCTAAAAGTATTGAAATATTTTCATCATTTATACGTAGTTACCGTTAGTGAACGACTAGCAAGACATGTCTCTTCATTGGTAATCTCATATCTCCAGGACTAATAACAATTCTACCTCCTGCTGAAGTCGTACCTTGCAGGAAAACATTTTAGAGTCAGACATGAAGGAGCATATTCCAGTTTAAAGGGAATCAAAGCAGGGGTTCCCCAAGGAAGTGTGCTTGGGCCGTTACTGTATCTCCTCAACACAAATGAGCTCCAAGCAACGAGGACTCTATTGCAATATGTGCAGATGACACTGCCCTGCTAGCAGTGGGTGAAACCATTGAAGAAGCAACGACAAAGCTACTAAATAAGCTACTAAATTTTTTTAACGATGTCACTGAATGGACCAAAATGGCGACTAAAGCTGAACGAGTAAAAAATCAACCCACATCAACTTCACATACAGAAGAATCAACAGCTTGCCAATATTGCTTAACCCTTAATTTCCCACTTGTTAAAATTTTTGTTTTTTCGGATTTTTTAAAAATTTATATGTATTTTGACAAAATTTAAAGAATATTTGAGAAGGAGGTTCCTCAAAAGACCTATTACAGTCTGTCAGCTCAAGAATGATGTTTTCAAAGGCCACGCTAGCACTATCTGCGTGAGCAGAATCTTTCTATAAACCCACTTTTGTTTGAATAGAAGAAAGAATGAGACTTGGAAAAATCCTTGGTTGGTGTCTGTTATGTCGCATAGAGTAAAGAACCAAGGAGAAAGGTAGAGAAGATTCACTCAATAGAGGGATCTGTGCTGCCTAAGGCAGTGGAGCCATCTCTGACTACGAAACCCAACTAATAACCTGCAAGGTGAGAAATTAAGGTAGAAGGTACCTAGCAGGCCCTATTATATCTCTGAAACCCAACTGTAATGACTCATACTTTTAACTGTGTAGTTCTCCAATAAAGGTCGAGGGAAACCCTGAGTGACTCACCATGCACGGTAGGTAAGGTGAGGTACGGGGAACAGTGACATCAGTTGACGTCACCTTTTCCCACCCTCCTCTTACCTTGTCAAGTCCATATAAAAGGAGGACTCAGGGCTTCCCCTTCATGCATTCGTCTTCGAAAACTCGACTTGTTTATTTCTCGATCTACCTCGCCTCTTCTCTGAAGCCCACAGTTCATCGGAGGGTCTCGGTATGCGATAAAGCTCATCGCGCCGGCTTCTGCTCCCATTTACCCTAGTCGTCGTCTGCCTCCAACTAGGTATAGGTAAATGTGGTGCATCCCCCGGGTCGGCGAGCAATCGCGCCTAGGAATGTATCCAAGCTGGCGATCTTAACACTCTTGCACACGGTCTGCGGTTACCCGCGCCGGGCATCGAGTGTTGTCCCGTCCTTTGTCTTCGTTGAGTAGGAACCAATTAAATTAACAAACCGAAGGAAGCCGATCGCCTTCACGCTCCGACACGCAGTCATAACATTGGTGACCCCGCACGTTTTTGGTTCGCTATTCAACACGAAGCTAACTCGAGGATTATGGACCCACCGCTACCGCCGCCCGCACCGGACTTCGCCGAGGCCACGAAGGTCTCCATACCGCTCACTCTTCCGCCGTTCTACCAAGAGGATCCCCGGCTGTGGTTTATTCAACTCGACGCAGCTTTCACCGGCGCGCATGTAAACACGCAGCGCGCTCGCTTCACCCGCACGATCCCTCTACTGCCCTACGATGTTGCAGTTCAAGCGGCGGATTTAACACAAGCCCAGCTTGTGACTCCCTACGACGACCTCAAGCAGCGGCTCATCGAAATTTTCGAGCCATCTCGGCATGCGAGGATCACGGCACTCACCGAGCATCGGCCACTGGGGGACCTCAAGCCTTCCCAGCTTTTACGCCAAATGCGCCATCATCTGGGGGACCTCACGCCTAACGACATCTTAAAAGCATTTTGGATCAAGGCGCTACCCATCGCGGTCCAAATGTCCATTGCTCCGTGGATGGATAAAACGCCAGAATTCCTCGCGCCGATCGCAGATGCTACGCACGAAATACGTAGCGCCGCAGCGGTTCATCAAATAGAACCGGACTGTAACACCGAGGCAGTCGCTACGAAGCAGCCTCCGAGACGAAACAGCCCCGCCCGAAACTACCAGCAAAATCGACCTCCATCTCCGATTCAACAAAAAGGTATGTGCTGGTACCACTTTAAATACCGTGACAAGGCGACCAAATGCAGAAAGCCTTGCTCATTCAAAAAGGTACGATGGCAGGAAAACTAGCGGGCCCGCCTGTTTACAAGGCGGGCGCCCCTTTCCAAGACATTTCAAACCGTCTTTTCGTCAAATGCCATAAGAATAATATACCTTTTTTGATCGATACGGGGGCCAGTATTTCAATTCTTCCGAACTCTTTAGTTCACCGGAAGAACAAAACGTCCGACTACCTACTTTTCGCCGCGAACGGCACCGCCATAACGACCTATGGTAATTTTACAACGAAGGTTTACCTACAAAACGAGATATACGAATGGACTTTTGTAGTTGCGGACGTAAAACGACCCATTATCGGAGCTGACTTTCTCGGATATTTTGGCTTACACGTTGACCTGAAAAATCGATCATTATTCAACCCTAATTCGCAAAAACCTATACGAGGGTACGTCAACACGGTCAATTCCGGCGTCACTACCGAACCTACTCCGCCGACCTTCATCAACATGCTCGCTAAATACCGACCGGAGCCTCGATCCTCGTCGCATCTCTCCACGGTCAAGCATTTCATCGAAACCAAAGGTCCACCTGTCACAGCGAAAAGTAGACGTCTTCACCCCGAGCAACTCCGTCAAACGAAAGAACATTTCAAGCAACTCATCAACGACGGAATAATTCAACCTTCGAAATCACCTTGGGCGAGTCCACTTCACGCGGTACCTAAACCTAATGGTACTTGGCGTTTTTGCGGTGATTATCGACGACTGAACGAACGCACTGTCAGAGACCAATACGCCGTTCCGCATCTTCGAGATTTTTCGTCTCACCTCCACGGATGTACGGTTTTCTCCACGCTCGACATATCGCGTGCGTTTCATCACATCGACGTGAATCCTCAAGACGTTCCGAAAACAGCGATTATAACGCCCTTTGGGTTATACGAATACCGCAAAATGAATTTCGGATTGAAAAACGCTGCACAGTCATGGCAGCGATATATGGACCAAATCCTTCGAGACTTCGACTTTGTCTTTTGTTTCTTAGATGACGTTTTAATCGCGTCCCGAAACATCAAGGAACATGAACGCCATGTAAAAGCGGTCCTCGACGTCTTCGCTGCTGAGGGTCTCACTGTAAACAAGGAAAAATGCGTCCTTGCGAAAAACGAAGTGACCTGTCTCGGTCATATTGTAAACGAAAATGGGATTCGACCGGTACCTAAAAAGGTCGACAATCTCACGACGTTCCCGCTTCCGACTACCGTCACCGACCTACGCAGGTTTTTGGGAATGTTAAATTTTTACCGACGGCATATCCCTAACGCAGCCATGCACCAACAGCCGTTAGTTAACGCTATTCCGCAACCTTCCAAAAAGAAGGATCGTCGCACGATTGAATGGACGGACCAAATGAAATCCGCATTCAATAAATGCAAAAACGATTTGCAAAATGCGACTACGCTAGCTCATCCCTCGCCGAAGGGGCGACTATCAATTACGACCGATGCCTCGGACGTCGGAATTGGCGCGGTTTTGCAACAAGTGGTCGATAACAAGACGTCCCCTCTCGGATTTTTCTCTAAAACACTGACAACAGCGCAGCAGAAATACTCCACATTCGACAAGGAGCTTCTCGCTATTTACGAAAGCGTCAAACACTTCCGAGATTTCGTTGAGGGACGTACATTCCATATAATTACCGACCATAAACCGCTCACGACCTCGCTCCATCAAGACAGAAAAACTGCCTCGCCTCGTCGTATTAGGCAGATGGAGTTCATCAGTCAATTCACGACCGATATACGATATACGCCGGGCACCTCCAACGTAGTCGCCGACACCTTATCTCGACCTTCTCTCGAACTTCATGAGCTCACAACTTTTCCATCCGGAAAAGAAATATCTGTTGGTCAACAAAGCGATGAATCATCGGAGTTTCGCAACCTCATTTCGACCGGCCGCCTCGAAGAAACCCAGGTACCTGCGCTCAACCTTTCGCTGTGGTGTGAGACGTCATCGGACATGCCACGACCGTTTATTCCGAAACAACTACGACGTAAACTCATCGAGCATTATCACTCTTTCAGTCATCCCGGAATACGAGCGACTCGAGATCTCATTCGGGCGAAGCTTTTCTGGCCTCGCATGAATACCGAAATACGAGAATACGTCCAAGCATGTCCTAAATGTTCCAAATTCAAGGAATTTCGCCACCCTCAAGTCCGCCCAGCAGAATTTGACGATTGTCTTCCGTTTGAAGAAGTGAATGTTGATTTAGTAGGACCTCTGCCTGATTCACAGGGTTATAAATACCTCTTAACCCTTATCGACAGGCACACCAGTTGGCCGGAATGCATTCCGCTTCGCAATATAACTACTACGGCGGTTATAAACGGCATTCTTAACAACTGGATCGCACGATTCGGCTGCCCGCTCACAATAATCACGGACCAGGGTAGGCAATTTGAAAGTGCCGAGTTCTCCGAATTCTTAAAAAAATTCGGCATTAAACGAAATCGTACGACGGCCTATCATCCCGAATCAAACGGGAAAATCGGACGATGGCATCGAGATTTGAAAAATGCCCTACGAACGGCTACTTCTTCGCCATCATGGTCTAAGGATCTTCCGACAATATTATTGGGCCTTCGCACCACGATCCGATACTCGGACGGTTACAGCGCCGCAGATCGCACTTTTCGTGCACCCCTCCGCCTCCCTGCTGACCTATTTCCGCCTCAACCGACGGAATACACACGACCGCCGGCAAAACCCTCAACGGACAACCGTCCTCGGGTTTTCCCAACTACGTTTCAAAACGCAAAAAAAATGTTTTTGCGAGAAGAGGGTCTCCGAAAAGGCTTAAACCCCCTCTACTCCGGCCCATACGACGTAGTGAACAAAGGAGATAGGACGGCTACGCTGCTCATCGACGGCTCTCGGGTGACCGTTTCACTCAATAGGTGTCGGCCGGCTTTCGGCTTTACCCCCACCTCTCCGGATCCCGAATTACCTGAGGTACCTCCTGACACAACGGAAGTCGAATCATTCGACGATAGCTACCCAACCTGTGAACAACGCTCCCGACCGCACGACTCCCAAGACACGAGCGATGAACCTCTTGTTCACGAGGGATGAACTGGACGAAATTTTCCGTCCAACCATGGTATCTCGCCGAAAGCCAATCACCGACTCACGGCACCTAAACACAGCTTTCAACCCGCCGAAAGAAATCAAGGCAGCACCTCCATCGCGTTTCCTCCTGCACAAACCGACGCAGCCTGCGAGAGAGCCGACCGCGCGAAAGGAAATGCCCCGAACCTGCGACGCTCATATGCCGATGCACTACGGCACAACGAAAATCATTCGACGCAAGCCAACAACCCTCAAGGCTTTTACCACGGCCGAATGCACAACGGTGAAGAGAGGAATATCTCCGCGCAAACCGATCGAATGGAAAGTTCATCACATCGATATTCCACAACCCAAAAAGAGGGCAAAAATTATTCTTCAGTTTTATAACGCAAAAAACACGGGCCACTACGACGAATATATTCCGCAGTGTGCACCGAAAATACAAGAGGAAATAGAGGACATCAACCAAATTGCAACGCTTGATAAAATGATAAACGACATCATACAACCCCTCTTCAATCCTAACCCAACCTCATCCTCTATTTCCTCCCCAAAAAGACCCGGGCCGAAGCCTCGCCGTCGTAAAGGGCGCCAAGCCCGTGCGAGACTTCTCAAACTTCGGTCCGGGCAATTTTCACTACTTGAACTTACATTCTCCAGAAGGAGAATGCGTCGGAGCCTACCGACGAGACCCCACTGGGCCTCACGCTATAGCTCCAGACAGCGTGGCTCCCCTACGTTCGGCGCGCTTGTCTTCACCGTTCAAGACGGCGCTATCACCCGCCTCAGCGTCTTCGCATCACTTCAAGACTTCTCGTCTACGCTCGATTTGATTCGAATGTATGTTATTTTTGTTCATTAACACATTCGGTTGAATTCTATCTACCACGATGCTATATTGTTCCTTAACGATTCTTGTCATAATATTTTCATATATTGTTCCTTAACGATTCTTGTCGTAATATTTTAATATTTTATCTTTATTGTACGAACTGGGGGACCTATGTAATGACTCATACTTTTAACTGTGTAGTTCTCCAATAAAGGTCGAGGGAAACCCTGAGTGACTCACCATGCACGGTAGGTAAGGTGAGGTACGGGGAACAGTGACATCAGTTGACGTCACCTTTTTCCACCCTCCTCTTACCTTGTCAAGTCCATATAAAAGGAGGACTCAGGGCTTCCCCTTCATGCATTCGTCTTCGAAAACTCGACTTGTTTATTTCTCGATCTACCTCTGCCTCTTCTCTGAAGCCCACAGTTCATCGGAGGGTCTCGGTATGCGATAAAGCTCATCGCGCCGGCTTCTGCTCCCATTTACCCTAGTCGTCGTCTGCCTCCAACTAGGTATAGGTAAATGTGGTGCATCCCCCGGGTCGGCGAGCAATCGCGCCTAGGAATGTATCCAAGCTGGCGATCTTAACACTCTTGCACACGGTCTGCGGTTACCCGCGCCGGGCATCGAGTGTTGTCCCGTCCTTTGTCTTCGTTGAGTAGGAACCAATTAAATTGACAAACCGAAGGAAGCCGATCGCCTTCACGCTCCGACACGCAGTCATAACACCAACTAATAACCTGCAAGGTGAGAAATTAAGGTAGAAGGTACCTAGCAGGCCCTATTACAGTCTGTCAACTCGGAGGTTATTATTATTATCATTATTTTTTGAGCTACTATGTTTTTATTATTACGTTTTCTTACACAATCAAGATAACCAACGGTTATCAAAGTTTAAAAGTGGAGAAAATATCGCTGGTAGAAATCGTACTTCCTCAGGATATTAAGCACAAAAGCATAAAGGGGGGGTGCTTTATTGGGCATTGTTGCTTGTGGTTAATTGACAAGCAATTCCGATAGCGAACACTGCGAAATATTTGAGAATGATCCGTGACACAAAATCGAAGTGGAAAGATCTTGTTGAAAAGAAAAAGAGGAACTGAACATAAAATTTAGAAAATTGTTCTGGTTGCTCGGTAGACATTCTGAGCTCTCCACAACAAACTTATAATATACAAGCAAGTATTGAAACCTGTCTGGACATAATATGTCCATATTTGGTATATGACCATAATATGGTCATACCATAATATTATTATGGTATTCAGCTCTGGGGCTGTAGGAAGAAATCGAACGCCAAGATTATCCAAACCTTCCAAAATAAGGTACTAAGGAGCATTGTTAACGCTCCCTGGTACGTCCGAAATGACGATCTCCATTGTGACCTAAAAATGGAAACGGTCAGTGAAGTGATCAAGCGAACACGATTAAGCGAGTGCGATTAAACACGAACATCGTCTTCATGGACATATAAATCTCGAAGTCCTCTGTCTTCCAGACAACTCCGTCGTTCGGCGGCTTGATAGAACCAAACCCTTGGTTGACCTAGTGATAAATTGAGACACTATGTTGTGTTACCTGTACTTCAAAGCATAGCCACTGGGCTGTGGACTCTGCAAACTGTTTAACTAAATTGTGAAAGTAAATTAAATAGATGGGCTCCTTATGTGCTCAGATGTTTTGTTATTGATATTCAATATCATTAAAAAAATATATATCTCCAGGACTGAATCACATTAATTATCATGTTTTTAAAGATAATATCTTTAAAGATAGATACCTACCTACCTCATATTATGAGGTGCGGCGTTATTGTATCAGAATATTGTGTGTGCTTACAGATTAATTATCGGAGTGTAACTTGAAAAAAAAAAAGATGCTACGGTGGTGAAAATGAAGTTCTCACGGTTGTGGGAGAACGAGAAAAAGTCGTACCCTCAACAAGATTACACTGTTTTTATAGGCCGATTACGCCACCTCGAAGATGAAATCGAAAGGATGAAACCGAAATTATTTTTGACGGAGAAGATGCCACGCGCTACCTGAGGGTACCCAAGGTACAAGGTTCGTCCCAGGTTCGTAGAGAAGATGATGAAGTCGGTTCCTAGAGAATTGACCGTGGTCTGCGACGAGACAAGTAGCCTGAGTAGGTAATCATAGCTTTCTCCGAATTTTTTCTATTCACGAAAGGGTTGTCACTGGAGCTTTCCATTGCAACATCGACAATAATTGTTGAAAGCTTCAAAGCCGACAATCCATATAATATATGGATATCGATAATATTATTAATAATATTATTAACTGGCAATATTATTAAGATAATATTATTAACTGGCAGAAAATATCGATACCTAATTGATAGTTTCATTGTGGATTTTGTGGTCATTTGTTGATCAATATTTTGGGTCGAGGGTGAGGGGAAATCGTGACAATCCTCTTGTTCTTCAAAGACCAGCGATTTCGCTTATACAGGGTGTAATGGTTAAGGTCGTACCACCGGCCAGGGTTCGATTGTACAACTAATTTGTGACTTTTTTTGTCTCATGACTTTTTTTTCTTAACCCCCTTAAAATCGGACTTTTTCCACTTTTAAGATTTTTTTCGTATTTTCGACCTTACGCCATTAAAACAGCCATAACTCCCTTGTTTTTCAATCAAAATTCAAATGTAATTATACCGTTGGAAAGAGCGTTAAATTCTCTATCTCCCTAGTGTTAAATAAAACTTTTTAAAGAAGACTGAAATGTTGAAAAATGAGCACAAATAGTAAACGCTCGAAAATCTCGGAAATTTTTCGTTTTTTCAAACGTTTGTAACAGTAACTGAAACTGCCGGTTAAGTTCTCACTGTAACCCCAAAAGTTGACCCAAAATCTCAGCTTTCCAACGGTATGATTATAAAATTGTTTTCAGTAGACTAATGGTGTAAAATCCTCGTTCCCGTGCCAAAAACCGTGGATCTTCCAGTAAAAATCGACGTTTCGCGAAAATCAGCATTTTTACCCTAAAATGAGTTAGGCAGCCATCTTTTCGTACTTTGTCTCACTGAGTCAAATGATGACACTAGACTTATCGAAAAAGCTGTCACTGATATCTTGTCCAATTCAATTTTCGAAAATTGTCTTAATTTCTGTTAATTTGTATGCCAATTTTTTTATTACTAGATCGGCCAAGTTAAACGTTACTACTAGTTATGAGAATACAATTATTATCTACGTACCGTATTGGAGAATCCGTCGTAACCAGCAAGTCGAGTACAGGAGGCACTTGCTGGTTACGACAGATTCTCCAATACGGTACGTAGATAATAATTGGTTGATGTAGGTCACTTCTAAGGGTTCAAAAATGAATTTTAAATTTTGAAAACGCACTAACTCAAAAAATTTCTATATAAAGGTATTGTTTTTCCTTCAATTTAAGATTCTATAGAATGTTTAGAATTTTTTGAGACCACGCGGAGCCCTGTAGGACAAACCGTTCGCTTACTACAAGAATAAGAGTTGGACTCACGATAAATTAGAAACACGAGTGTGAATCGCAAAAGAGGCCTAATCTCCTTTCAAATTATAGACCGAAATGCGATCGATGTTTTTCTTCATGTTGGTTGGTGGTTACAATGGCAAAGCCATGCTCTTTGCAGACGAGTGATCTAAATAGAAAAAATAAACCTTTGTGTAATAATTTGCAGCGTTTTTCAATACTAAATATCTATACTATACTATAAATATCTATTGTCTATACGTAGGTATACCTAAACGGAGGGAAAATATATATATTAATTATCGATAACGTTTTGTTTCTCTACGTTTCAAGGGTGACCCACGAGTGGAAACCAGAAGATGAGATATAAATTTATTATGAAACGTTATACAACGGCGTACAGTGGCCCAAAACTTGAAAGCCTCTACTAATATTATTAAGACAATTTAACATTCATCACGGGAACTTAGGTTCCTTCACCAATATTGTCGCTGTTCACCGCTTTGTTGCTGAAAAAAGTCTGCCTAGTGGGTGTGGCACATAGCTTCCTCGTATCCGTAACTCGATTGTATAGATGATCTGATGCATAGTAGCTAATCTCAAAACATCAATCTCTATGTTCTAGATATTTTTAATAGATATCTTCATCAAACTACCCTCTTATGGGACCATCTACCTACACATCAACCAGCACAACCTCTGAATTGTTGGAAAATGTAGAAGTTATGGCTGTTACAAGGATTTCACGTTTGCGCATGCGCAGTGGGTAGGTACATACTATCAGTCTGGGAGCAATGATTTTCAATTACCATCTACACGCCAATTCGCACAATCCCTGAAAATTTCATTGAAACCGGTTGAGAATTGTAGAAGTTATGGCTGTGGACAGACACGGAACCAAAATTGTTCAGGAAGGTCTGAAACGTAAAATGCAAGTGGAAATTTTGATTTTGGAAAAAAAAAAAATTTCAACCTTGAAAATTGAAAACAAAGCAAAATGGCCGCTACCTTGGTGGACTCGGAAGCAAAACTCGAAAAACACATCTTCAGACTTATTTCTTTAAATTTATTGAATGCTAGATTTCTCAAAAAAGTTATTTTTTCTCTTTTACATACAACTGTTGTAGAAAATTAACATTTTCCCGAATGAGACCAATTTACTAGCTCTGTCCATTTATTAAGTTGTAAGACCACAACCTGCAAAGGAAGGAATCTGAGATTTGAAAAAAAAGTGCTAAATAGATTTTCGGATACTGTTTTTGTTGTATTATACATAACGTCACGTAGTGATGATCAAGGTTCCCCCACTCCAGTTTTAGTTTTTTCTACAATATCCAAATCATTTTTCTTCAAATATTGGTAAGTGACACCTTAGGAGTGACCACCAAGTACAATTAAAACATCCCCCCCCCCCCCATCGGAAAAGAAGTCCTGGACTTACTTGGAAAGCAAAAACTCGAACCGACCTGATATGAACTGATGGGCCTCTTGTTATGTCGGTCAATGAGAGGCTGGTTGAAGACTCAACTTTTCGTTTTATTAATTCTGACTCGGTATTATGCAGAAGGATAGTTCACATGGCTCGCGATTCCCGTGTATGACACGCCATTGTCTGCAGTAGATGCACCGCCCAGAACAATATGCAGGCTCCAAAGCAGGCGAAAGTTACGTCACAGCGATTCCCATAGAAATGTCGTGAGGTGGGCTCGAAGGAAAAAACCGCATAACCGAGCATGAGCGAGCCTCGCGAAAAAAAAGAAGAAAATATTTAACTAGTGCTTCTGTGGAAAATTACTGCGTGACGAATGGTTACCTCACCCTCGATATATTTTCACTATTGTCGCATTCCGTTGACAAAAACGGGACGGTTAGTAAATTTCGAATAAGGTAGGCAACAAGTTATTCTGTTGATTTTTCACTGCCGATTCAGCATTTTGAGATTTTTTGTTAAGTTTTAAGGGTAGTTAGAGACTCGTTGTCAGGCTAAATACAACGAGTTTATCACCAAAATGAATTATTATCGTTATTATGCAATTATTGTTCACTACTCTTTAGAAATAAGAACAAAATTTGTCAATTCTGCAAAGGAATTCCTCTTCAAAATTTAGTCGAAATCGGTTCAACATGTTTAGAATTGTTTTTGCACACTGTTCTTAAAAAATTGTTTAACTTTTGCACATTTTTTAACTTGTATTAGACTTAAACGAATACAACTCCGTTTTCTGAATGCTTTTGATTTGATCATAGCCGCTGGCTTCTCAGAAAATTTGAACGCTTCATTTTTGGAACATTGGGCACAACAATTTCACACTTGTAGAACCAATCAACGACAGTTTTGCTTGAGTCTGGAAGAGAAGTTCGTTTACAGAATTAACCCTAGAATGGAAAGGTGGAGTAAACTTTACTCCTCACTGTGTTGAGTAGGTTGTATGGACATAGTGGTCGTAGGTAGCCCCATTGTAATGTAATGTACTCCAAGACTGCATTTGAATATTTCGTGAAATATATTTTTTATACAACTTGTTGATCATCACAACACAAGCAAGTAAGTAAAGTGAAAACAATACCCTGTGCAAAACCTGTTGAATAAAATTACCAACCTGTTAAGAAAAATTATCTGTTGAACAGATAATGATAAAAAATCAACAAATCGAGAAAATCAGCCTATTTCAAGCATCACTAAACTCATGATATGCCTCAGTAAGGATGTGGTAATCCCATTTGTGGTAATCTTAAAGTCAAATCTTGCCCAAACTGTTATCAGTTTGGTATGTTGGAAATTGATGTTCATAATTTTGTTCCTTTCTAGTTTCTTTGTTTTTTCCCAGCTTATCATTGTTACTAAGTCATAGCGTGATATTTTGGATTTTGATATTATTTTGTTATAAGACTGAAGTTTCTACCCATGTTTAGCCATGTAGATACAGTAACTGAAGGAACCCAGTCCGGCGAACAGTAGATATGATAACTACCTACCACGAGGAGGTTATTGCCATATCATGTTATGAGCCTTCCTATTCAGATATTTACGGGTACATTATTTACTAGAATCATAGAGTAGGTATCGTTAGGTATTATTCACATGACAAATAAATACAAAACTAATTATTTACATCGTTGTTCGTTGCTATTTTCTCTAAATCCATCACTTTTAAACGAAAAAATGAGAACGAAATTGAATAATATGTAAGTAGGAGTAAAAACGCTGCAAATTATTACACAATGGTTTATTATTTTCTATATAGATCACTCGTCTACAAAATCACCAACCATCCAATATAAAAAGAAGAAAAAAAAAAGAAAAAAAAAAAAAAATCAAAAAAATCAAAATCACCAACCATCGATTGCATTTCGTTCAGCTCTAATTTGAACGGAGATTAGGCCTCTTTTGCGATTCACACTCGTGTTTTGATTTATATATATATATTTCAATATAAACACTTAAATTTTCGTAGTGAGCGAACGGTTTGTCCTACAGAGCTCCACGTGGTCTCAAAAAATTCTAAAAATTCTATAGAATCCTAAATTGAAGGAAAAACAATACCTTTTGTTATGACTGCGTGTCGGAGCGTGAAGGCGATCGGCTTCCTTCGGATGGTCGGTTTGATTGGTTCCTACTCAACGAAGACAAAGGACGGGACAACACTCGATGCCCGGCGCGGGTAACCGCAGACCGTGTGCAAGATTGTTAAGATCGCCAGCTCGGATACATTCCTAGGCGCGATTGCTCGCCGACCCGGGGGATGCACCACATTTACCTATACCTAGTTGGAGGCAGACGACGACTAGGGTAAATGGGAGCAGAAGCCGGCGCGATGAGCTTTATCGCATACCGAGACCCGTCGATGAACTGTGGGTTTCAGAGAAGAGGCGAGGTAGATCGAGAAATAAACAAGTCGAGTTTTCGAAGACGAATGCATAAAGGGGAAGCCCTGAGTCCTCCTTTTATATGGACTTGACAAGGTAAGAGGAGGGTGGAAAAAGGTGACGTCAACTGATGTCACTGTTCCCCGTACCTCACCTTACCTACCGAGCATGGTGTGAGTCACTCAGGGTTTCCCTCGACCTTTATTTGAGAACTACACAGTTAAAAGTATGAGTCATTACATAGGTCCCCCAGTTCGATTAATAAAGGAAAACATAATTATATATAATAAAAAAAAATTTTGTGACTCGAAGTTTAGGAACAAAATGTTAACATATGAAAACATTGAGAAGCGTACAATTAGTTTTAACAAAAAAGAAAATAGCATTTGAGTACATCGAAGGATGTCGCTGAAGGTGAGATTACTGCGTTGAAGTAGATGCTGGTGACGACAGAAGCACGAATCGTGATGACGCAGTAGCCTGTAGCCGAAACGCCGAGCCGTCTGGGTCCGTATCGAGAGGCCCAGTGACGTCTGGTGGCGAGGCCGTGACGCATTCTTCGTCGGAAGAATGTAAGTGTGAACAGTGAAAATTGCCTGGACCGAAGTTTGGATAATCTCGCTCGGGCTTGACGCCCTTTACGGCGGCGAGGCTTCGGCCCAGGTCTTTTTAGAGAGGAATTAGAGGATGGGTTTTGAATGATAAGGTTGTTGACGATTGTTGAAATATTATTCAGTAATTTCTCCTGGTCGTAATTGACAAATTGCGGGACATATGGCTCGTACATTTTTGATTTCAGGGCGTCATAAAATTGAATGACTGTATTGGCCCGTTTTTTAAACTTTGGAAGGCTAATGGGTTGGACCTTCCATTGAGTGTCGTTGCGCAGCGGGCTTATACGCTTAATCGTCATATAGCCCGCTGTAGTCGTGGCCGAGAAGGACGAAGGTCGGCGGCGAACGACGCGCATGCTACCATTTGCGGCGTACTGCATCGGCGTAGGAGCGGCGTGTTGGGCCAATGGTATCGAGGCTGGCGTGGGTTTTGCTTTCCCGAACGCCAGGTTTTCGTTTTTCGGCGGTTCTTGAGTGGTCGGATTCTCGCTGCATCGGTTCTTGAGTGGTCGGATTCTTGCTGCATTCGCTGGACGGAAAATCTCCGCAAGCTCTTGAGCCGTGAAGAGGAGGTTCATCTTCGGGCGAGAGGTGGTCGTCGAATGAGGTGATTTGACTCGTGTCAGGAGGTACCTCAGGTAAATCCGTCCCTGTAGTGGTGGGGGAAATACCGAAAGCCGGCCGACATCTACTGAGAGAGACGGTTACCTGGGAGCCGTCAATAAGCAGCGTAGCCGTTCGTTCTCCTTTGTTAACCACTTCGTAGGGGCCGGAGTAGAGGGGATTCAAGCCTTTCCGAAGCCCTTCTTCTCGCAAAAACATCTTTTTTGCGTTTTGGAATGTATCGGGGAAACCCGTGGGCGTTTGTCCGTTGAGGGTTTTGCGGGCGGTCGGTGATATTCCGTCGGTTGAGGCGGAAATAGGTCAGCCGGGAGGCGGAGGGGCGCACGAAAAGTACGTTCCGCGGCGCTGTAACCGTCCGAATACCGAATGGTAGTGCGGAGCCCTAATAAAATGGTCGGAAGATCCTTAGACCATGATGGCGAGGAAGTAGCAGTACGTAGGGCGTTTTTTAAATCCCTATGCCATCTTTCGATTTTTCCATTCGATTCAGGATGGTAGGCCGTTGTGCGATTGCGTTTGATGCCGAATTTTTTTAGGAATTCGGAGAATTCTGCACTCTCAAATTGCCTGCCTTGATCGGTAATAATCGTTAAAGGACAACCGAATCGCGCTATCCAATTGTTAAGGATGCCGTCAGTGACCGCCTTCGTCGTTATCGTTCGTAATGGGATACATTCCGGCCAGCTGGTATGTCTGTCGATTAGGGTTAATAGATATTTATAACCTTGCGAATCCGGAAGAGGCCCCCACGAGATCAACGTTTAATTCCTCGAAGGGAAGCGAATCGTCAAATTCCGCTGGGCGAATTTGAGGGTGGCGGAATTCGTTGAATTTCGAACATTTGGCGCATGCCTGTACATATTCCCGTATTTCCGTGTTCATTCGAGGCCAAAAAAGTTTCGCGCGAATTAGGTCTCGTGTTGCGCGTATTCCTGGATGACTAAATGAATGATAGTGTTCAATTAATTTGCGGCGAAGTCGTTTAGGAACAAACGGGCGAGGCATGTCCGATGTCGTATCACACCACAGTGAGAGGTCGAGCGCAGGTACCTGGGTTTCTTCGAGACGCCCGGTCGAAATAAGGTTGCGGAACTCGGGAGATTCATCGGTTTGTTGATTTAGGTAAATATCTTTTCCGGACGGAAAAGACGTGAGCTCGTGAAGTTCGAGCGAAGGCCGAGATAATGTGTCGGCGACTACGTTGGAGGTGCCCGGTGTATATCGGATATCAGTCGTGAATTGGCTGATAAACTCCATTTGCCGAATACGACGAGGCGAGGCCGTTTTCCGGTCTTGATGGAGCGAAGTGGTGAGCGGTTTGTGGTCAGTCACAATATGAAAAGTACGTCCCTCTACGAAGTCTCTGAAATGCTTTACACTTTCGTAAATAGCCAGAAGCTCCTTATCGAAAGTGGAGTACTTCTGTTGAGCTGTTGATAAAGTTTTAGAGAAAAATCCGAGGGGTGACGTCTCGTTGTTGACCTCCTGTTGTAACACCGCGCCAATTCCGACGTCCGAGGCATCCGTAGTAATGGAGAGTCGACCTTTCGGAGAAGGATGAGCCAGCGTAGTTGCATTTTGCAAATCGTTTTTGCATTTATTGAATGCGGATTTCATTTCTTCCGTCCATTCAATCGTGCGACGGTCCTTCTTTTTGGAAGGCTGTGGGATCGCATTTATTAACGGCTGTTGGTGTATAGCCGCGTTCGGAATGTGTCGTCTGTAAAAATTTAACATCCCCAGAAACCTGCGTAGGTCGGTGACAGTAGTCGGAAGAGGGAATGTCGTGAGATTGTCCACCTTCTTAGGTACCGGTCGAATCCCATTTTCGTTCACAATATGACCGAGACAGGTCACTTCGTTTTTCGCAAGGACGCATTTTTCCTTGTTTACAGTGAGACCCTCAGCAGCGAAGACGTCGAGGACCGCTTGTACATGGCGTTCATGTTCCTTGATGTTTCGGGACGCGATTAAAACGTCATCTAAGAAACAAAAGACAAAGTCGAAGTCTCGAAGGATTTGGTCCATATATCGCTGCCATGACTGTGCAGCGTTTTTCAATCCGAAATTCATTTTGCGGTATTCGTATAACCCAAAGGGCGTTATAATCGCTGTTTTCGGAACGTCTTGAGGATTCACGTCGATGTGATGAAACGCACGCGATATGTCGAGCGTGGAGAAAACCGTACATCCGTGGAGGTGAGACGAAAAATCTCGAAGATGCGGAACGGCGTATTGGTCTCCGACAGTGCGTTCGTTCAGTCGTCGATAATCACCGCAAAAACGCCAAGTACCATTAGGTTTAGGTACCGCGTGAAGTGGACTCGCCCAAGGTGATTTCGAAGGTTGAATTATTCCGTCGTTGATGAGTTGCTTGAAATGTTCTTTCGTTTGACGGAGTTGCTCGGGGTGAAGACGTCTACTTTTCGCTGTGACAGGTGGACCTTTCGTTTCGATGAAATGCTTGACCGTGGAGAGATGCGACGAGGATCGAGGCTCCGGTCGATATTTAGTGAGCATGTTGATGAAGGTCGGCGGAGTAGGTTCGGTAGTGACGCCGGAATTGACCGTGTTGACGTACCCTCGTATAGGTTTTTGCGAATTAGGGTTGAATAATGATCGATTTTTTAGGTCAATGTGTAAGCCAAATATCCGAGAAAATCAGCTCCGATAATGGGTCGTTTTACGTCCGCAACTACAAAAGTCCATTCGTATATGTCGTTTTGTAGATAAACCTTCGTTGTAAAATTACCATAGGTCGTTATGGCGGTGCCATTCGCGGCGAAAAGTAGGTAGTCGGATGTTTTGTTCTTCCGATGAACTAAAGAGTTCGGAAGAATTGAGATGCTAGCCCCCGTATCGATCAAAAAAGGTATATTATTCTTATGACATTTGACGAATAGTCGGTTGGAAATGTCTTGGAAAGGGGCGCCGCCTTGTAAACAGGCGGGCCCGCTAGTTTTCCTGCCATCGTACCTTTTTGAATGAACAAGGCTGCCGACATTTAGTCGCCTTGTCGCGGTATTTAAAATGGTACCAGCACATACCTTTTTGTTGAGCCGGAGATTGCGGACGAGGTTGCTGGTACTGTCGTGCGGGGCTATTTCGTCTCGGAGGTCGCTTCGTAGCTACCGCCTCAGTATTACAGTCCGGTTCGATTTGATGAACCGCTGCGGCGCTACGTATTTCGTGCGTAGCATCTGCGATCGGCGCGAGGAACTCTGGAGTTTTGTCCATCCACGGAGCAATAGACATTTGGACCGCGACGGGTAGCGCCTTGATCCAAAATGCTTTTAGGATGTCGTTAGGCGTGAGGTCCCCCAGATGATGGCGCATTTGGCGTAAAAGCTGGGAAGGTTGAGGTCCCCCAGTGGCCGATGCTCGGTAGTGCCGTGATCCTCGCATGCCGAGACGGCTCGAAGATTTCGATGAGCCGTTGTTTGAGGTCGTCGTATGGTGTCACAAGCTGGGCTTGTGTTAAGTCCGCCGCTTGAACTGCCACATCGTAGGGCAGTAGAGGGATGGTCCGGGTGAAGCGAGCGCGCTGCGTGTTTACATGCGCGCCGGTGAAAGCCGCGTCGAGCTGTATAAACCATAGCCGGGGATCCTCTCGGTAGAACGGCGGAAGCGTGAGCGGGATTGAGACCTTCGTGGCCTCGGCGAAGTCCGGTGCGGGCGGCGGTAGCGGTGGGTCCATAATCCTCGAGTTAGCTTCGTGTTGAATAGCAAACCAAAAACGTGCGGGGTCACCAATGTTATGACTGCGTGTCGGAGCGTGAAGGCGATCGGCTTCCTTCGGATGGTCGGTTTGATTGGTTCCTACTCAACGAAGACAAAGGACGGGACAACACTCGATGCCCGGCGCGGGTAACCGCAGACCGTGTGCAAGATGTGTTAAGATCGCCAGCCTCGGATACATTCCTAGGCGCGATTGCTCGCCGACCCGGGGATGCACCACATTTACCTATACCTAGTTGGAGGCAGACGACGACTAGGGTAAATGGGAGCAGAAGCCGGCGCGATGAGCTTTATCGCATACCGAGACCGTCGATGAACTGTGGGTTTCAGAGAAGAGGCGAGGTAGATCGAGAAAATAAACAAGTCGAGTTTTCGAAGACGAATGCATAAAGGGGAAGCCCTGAGTCCTCCTTTTATATGGACTTGACAGGTAAGATGGAGGGTGGAAAAGGTGACGTCAACCTGATGTCACTGTTCCCGTACCCTACTTACAGAGCATGGTGTGAGTCACTCAGGGTTTCCCTCGACCTTTATTTGAGAACTACACAGTTAAAAGTATGAGTCATTACACCTTTATATCGAAATTTTTGAGTTAGAGCGTTTTCAAAATTTCAAAATTGATTTTGGAACCCTTAGGAGTGACCTACATGAACCAAAAGCTTCGGGGCACAACTAGACCCCAAATGGAGCCTACATACCAAATTTCATCAAAATCGGTCAATGCTAAGTGGCAAAAGTGCCGCGTACGGCGTACGGCGTACGGCGGACGGACGGCCAAATTTTTATTCGATTTTTGGATTCTACGTACCTTGAAACGTAAACCATCAAATTTGAGGGGGGTGTTAAAATTTTTTTTTTCTTGGTCGATTCCAAAGGTTCATTATTGAAAATAATAAACCAAAATTGCTCCATCCTTCCATTATAAGCCCTGAAGCTGACATTTCCATTCTAGGGTTAAAATGTCTTGTTCCGTTTTCAAGCGAGTAATGCACGAAATTTGTCCCGTGGGTAGCTACCTCTATCTTAGAATCTCATAATTTACTAAATTCCATCTCAAGATTTACTAAATGCTTGTTGGTTCATAGTGAAATTTAAAATAGGTCACAAGGTACTAGTGGACCGGACTAACTAGTCGAAAACCCAGTAGTCGTACGGAAAATTTACGGTATGAGGGTGCAGATATCGTCTAGTCTCCTGGAAGAGGGTCAATTTTCACCTAAAATGATGATAAATCAAAAAAATAATCTCTGTTGGTGGATGTGGGCGTTCCTTGTAGAGTCTCGGGAATGGAAGTTGTACGGAGCTCCTGCCATCCTGGTAGCCTGCACAGAGTTCACGAAACTCGAGGTGAATCGGAACATCTCGATCCGGAACAACTCGGAAATTACCAATATTCTTACTTACGTATAAACATTTTTATTATTTAATTGCTGAGTACCTGGAACGGCGATTTGTACGTTGGAAAAGTAAGGAACGAATCTTGGATCGATTTGGTTTAATTTTCAATAAAACCTTGGAATCCAGCAAAACGTTTCACCCTCTCAAAAATTGATGGTTTATGTTTATGTGTACCTATGTATAATAACTTATTATTATTAATAAGGCAATCGAATTTTTAAAAAAAGTCTGCCAAGTGGGTGTGGCACATAGCTTCCTCGTATCCATAACCCGATTATATAGATGATCCGATGCATAGTAGCTACTAATCTCAAAACACCAATCTCTGAATACCTTTCACTATCCTCATAGGGGACCATCTTCAACCTAACCGCGTAATCCCTAAAGATGTCTGTTTATTCTTGTAGTGTAAAGAAAATGTTCAACTTGTAGCTCGAAGGACCAGGCGTATATGAAAAACACCGAACTGAAACAATATGAAGTTTAATGCGAAAATACTTCGAAATGAGAGGGCGAATCCCACGACAACTGACCCGTATGATGTTGTGTTGAAGACTGAAACTAAAAGGTTGGCGAGGTGATGAAGTACTGAAACTTGATGGGTAGGGAGCAGCACCTTACAGTATACCATAATTAGTATCAAAAACTACTACGAGGTAGCGCACAAGCATTATTCAGAATGACATTCAACATCCCGCCCACCTTGAAAATACAAAATTTTCAATTAACCAATTATGTTGATGAGGAAATTTACATAATAATGAATAAAGAAACAACCCACACCTAAATTAGGCATTAAATTCAGTAGCCAAATACACAAATAAATTGATTGTCCAAACAAAGGAAATAATAAAGATTGTCCCTTCATCCATCAGCTGGAGGCAGAGGTTCTTCCATTTCTTGTAATGGCAGAGGGCAAAGTTGTGATATTGCTCTCTTGGTGGGTCCCGTATTTGTTTTCATGGTTGCCACTCGAACATGGCCATCAGCACCTGGGTGAAGTTCGACCACACGTCCCAGCTTCCATTTTAATGGAGGTGCTTGGTCATCTTTGATAAGCACCATTGTTCCTAGTTGAAGGTCTGATTGACGTGTCTTCCACTTTGTCCTCTGCTGGAGCTCAACCAGATATTCCTTGACCACCGGTTCCAGAAATGCTGAACCAGTTTCTGCACATGCTGCCATTCATTCAAGCGGTTCACTGGTAACAACCGCAAGTCTACATCTGGTGGAGCAGCAAGGAGTCTCCTACTAAAAGTGCGCTGGAGTAAGGACTGCTAGATCTGCAGGGTCTGAGGAAAGTGGGAATAAGGGGCGTGAGTTGACACAAGCTTCAATCTCAACTAACAGTGTATATAAGTTCACGAAAGTCAGAACTTGAGCACCCATTGTGCGCCGTAGATGATGTTTCACAAGTTTCACTGATGCTTCCCAAAGGCCACCCATGCTGGGGGAATGGGAGGTATGAAATTCCACTTTATTCCTATTGTTGAGGTATATGCTGAGAGAACCTCTTGAGTAGTCTCTGACCTAAGGAAGGACTTCAATTGGTTGTTGCACCTGTGAAGGTAGTCGCATATCAGTGTAAATAGCCGTCGGTGTCCCACGCCTCGCAACAAAACGTCGAAGTGCTGCAATGAAGAATCTGCTGACAGATCTTCAACCATCTCAATATGTATTGCCTTGGTTGCAAAACATACGAAGATTGACACCCCAAGCCTTACCAGTTACTGGTCTTCGAAGGTTGTTTAAACGAATTTGAACTGGCCCACAGTAATCAATTCCACAGTGGGTGAAAGGACGTGATGCTTGAACTCTTGCCCTTGGTAATTGACCCATCAATTGTTGCCCAAAACTATTGGGCTTAACTCGAAAGCATGTTAGGCACTTCTGACTACATGGTTGTTAAATGACGGCCATTAATGGGCCAAAATCTCAATCGTAAAGTGGTAAGAAGTGCTTGCGGGCCACAATGAAGTTGTTTTTTGTGAATGTCGAGGGCTATCAACTTAGCAATGTGGTTTCTGGAGGCAGGATGATTGGATGTTTTCGATCTGGGGTCATAATAGCGTTAGTAACTCTGCCACCCACTCTGATGAGACCCTGATCACAGATGAAGGGATCAAGCTTGAGCAATTTGCTTGCTGAAGGGAGCTGATGTCGAGCTGTCAATCTATGATATTCGTCAGGGTAAGCATCCATCTGAACCAATTTCAAAATCACACCTCAGAGTCACTGATCTCTTTTGCGATTAGGGATCCAATCCTCCTTTGAGAACTTAACTCCTTCGAATTCTAGAGTTATGAATAAACCTCTGGGTATGCCACAACTCGTACTAGTTTGGAAAAGGATGAAAATTTAGATAAAATATTCCATGTAGTAGTTGTGGCAAGGAGAGACACAGCAGATTTTCGTACCTCTAGAAGAGTATGTGGAGTGTCACTCCCCTCCACAGACCATAAAGTTGAGTCAGTTGGTTCCCACAAAATATCTGGACCCCTCCACCATAAATTTGATTCCATCAATTGATCCGCATGTGATCCTCGAGATATCAATCCGCTGGATTAGTTTCTCCACTGACATGTCTCCACTGATTGGGATGGGAGTGCTCCTGAATCTTGGACACTCGGTTAGCAACGAATGTAGCCCAGTGAGACGAAGCTGCGTTGATCCAGGCAAGCACCACAGTACTGTCCGTCCAAAAGTATGTCTTGCTCTTAGGAAAATCCAAGGCCTGGGTTATGGTGTGAACCAGTTGAGCCATGAGTAATGGCCCCACAGAGCTCAAAAGAGGAAGTGTGGTGGACTTTAGAGGTGCACACCCTCGATTTGCTACACAACGACTGACACCCTTCACGCTACCTGTGCAGTCTACACTTTTCAAGTAGACACATGCTCCATAAGCTGATTCTGAAGCATCAGAAAACGCATGGAGTTCCAAAAATCCCTTTCTGGATCAATAGTAACCTGTCTTGCAATCTTGAAGTGTGCTAGTGAAGGCAAAGAATCACGGAAAGTTATCCAAGAATCTTGGAAAGCGTCTGGCAAGGGTTCATCCCATCCCACTCCCAACCTCATAAATGCTGCATGAATATCTTTGCTTTCAGAATAACAGGCCAATTACCCCCATGGGGTCAAATATTTGTGCAATTTCGGACAAAACTGCACGCTTTGTGATGCTATTATGTTTTTGTTAGTTTACAGAATAGCTAAAGGAATCATTATGAGGGTCAAATAATAATCCCAATGATTTTACTGTGCCTCTGAGCTCCCCATCAAGATCTACTACATCAGTTTCTCCCTGTCCTCCTCTGGAATATCACTTAAGAGTTCAGAACAATTTGAACTCCATTTTCTTAAATGTAGTTTTCCAGCACTCAAAAGAGAGATCAAATCCTGTTGCATTAAATATCCTTCTTCAACTGTATTGCACCCTGACATATAGTTGTCAACATAAAAGTCCCTTTCTGATTGAATGGCATGAGGAAAATTAGGGCCCTCATCCAGAAAGACCTGATGCAAACTTCTAATTGCCAAGTACGGTGCACTGGCCGTGCCATATGTGATTGTGGCCAGCTTATAAACTTTCAGCTCCTCACTAGATGAGTTACGCCAGAAGATCTTTTGCAATGATGTCTGGTTGGATCTATCAACGTCTGGCGGTACATTTTTCTATGTCAGCTAATAAAACAAAGTTATACATTCGAAATCGTATAAGTATAGAGATAGGCTATCGGAATATTAGGTCCACCATTTGAATATCATTCAGGGATATGTTGTTATTGGACTTGAACGAAGCGAAAACAACGCGAAGCTTCGTAGTGGTTGATGAATCCTTCTCACAGCGTGGTGTGGAATGAAGTATTACTCTTCCTGTTCACTGGTGTATTCTTCCATATGCCCCAACAAAAGATATTCTTTCATGAAATTTCTATATTCATTGT